>CM076582.1:1140757646-1141120032 GCA_034641835.2 Pinus albicaulis
CTGGATTTTATGCTTGTATTCGTGTTGTTTCTTGCATGTGCAGGTGTCCATCCGTGGGGATCGTGGAGGGTTCGTGATCTGCCAAGGCTGAGGAACGGGAACACTTTCTTCTACGAATCATAGCATTGGACTCCAGGTAGGCCTCCATCTTTGGTATTTTATTCGTAACTAGGAACTTGCGCTATAACATTTTATGATTGGTTCGAGACCCTTGCTGGGCTAGTAGGGATCGCCTCTGTCCGCAGAGGGGATTTACCTCCTCAACAGGATGCAATGATGGTCTTTGAAAGGTATGACACTTTATTTTGGTCACAGAAATGAGCCTCCAATGTGTGGGATGGGGATTTCAGGGAGAGTGACAAAAAGCTGTATAACACATGGACCAAAGATTCATCAGTCGGAAGGGTTCACGCAGTCAAAGGGACTCATACAGTCCTCCAAAGCACATAGAAATACAAAGAGAGCATGACATGAAAGTGTTAGCATCCAGACAAGAGGAGGATCTTGCGTTTGTGTTGAGCACAACTCCTCCAGGTGTTTGGTATATTGATAGTGGAGCATATGCTCATATGACAGGGGTTTGAGAATGTTTTTTGAGGTACCAAGAAGAACAAATTAATTTCCAGATAACTATAGGAAACAAGGCAAAATGTACCCCCATTGGGAGAGGTATCATAACTTTTCAGACAGAAAATGGAAACAAGATTTGAGCCATGAATATTCTACATGTACAAGGGTTGGGGATGAATTTACTCTCAGTGTCTCAACTTCAGAAAAAAAAACTATGACATATACTTTATTAGAGATTGTATGTCAAATACCCTAATTGGAGCAAAGAGGCACACATTAGAGTAAGGAGTCACAAGATGTATAAGCTCCAGCTTGAATCTCCGATGGTCCTGATTGGCAGTACAAACGATAGAGATCTGAATGAATTATGACATAAAAGGATGGGGTATCTACATCATGGAGCCTCAAGGATTCTCAAAAATTCTGTTATTGGGGCTCCTGAACTCAACACGAAGCAAGATGAAGTTTGCAGGGGATGCGTACTAGGGAAGTATGCTAAGGCAACATTTCCAAGAAGTAGCAGTAAAACCAAGGGTGTATTAGAGTTAATACACTCTGACATTTGTGGTCCAATTTCCACAACAACTCTTAGTCATGCAAAGTATTTTGCAACCTTTATTGATGATCATTCCAGGAAAACTTGGATCTATTTTTTAAAAACCAAAGATGAAGTCTTTGATCGGTTCAAATATTTCAAAGCATTGGTGGAGAATTCTACAAGAAAGAAGATCAAGAAGTTGCGGTCAGATAATGGTGGAGAATATATCAATAAAGACTTCACAAATTTCTGTGCAAAGGAAGGCATCAAGAGAGTTTGTACAACTCCATACAATCCAGAGCAAAATGGAGTTGCAAAATGGAAGAATAAGACCATGATAGAAGCTGCAAGGGAAATGTTGTATGAATAAGATATGCCCAAATTATTATGGGTAGAGGCTTGAAATAAAACAATATATATTCAGAACAGAGTTCCTCATAGAGCTTTGGGGAAGGTAACTCCCAAGAGTGTGCTCATAGGCAGTAAGCCAGAAGTGAGCCGCATCAGGATATTTGGTAGCATGTTGTACTGCTACGTTCTAGATGAAAAGAGAAAGAAGCCGGATCAAACTACAGAAAATGGTTTTCTGATGGGCTATAATAGGGAGAATGCGAAGGCATATCGCATATATATTTCAGAGAGTAGGAAAATCATGGTAAGAAGGGATGTGAAATTCTTGGAGGAGAGAGCCTTCAGGAAATCTTAAGAAATGGCCACAGATACACAGATTGAGGAGTCTCTACTAGTACAGCCTCAACGACCTACAGAGGATAGGTCAAGTGCCTCTCCAAGATATAATTATTTTGAGGAGATATCATCCGAATAAGAACAGGAAGGAGAGCATGCACGACCACCCCCCACTGATGGGATACTGTGCAGATAACTTCAACAAATTCTCAAAGATGCAGAAGAATTTGTTGGAGCCCCTAGAGAAGGAAAGAGGATAAGGAAGCAACCAAACAGATATCAGGCACTGGTTGCCCAGGTTGGTGAACCATCCACCTTTCAGGAAGAAACTCAACACCAAGTATGGGTAGATGCCACGGTGGAGGAGTATAGCTCCATCATGAAGAATGACGTATGAGAAGTAGTTCCTAGATCACATGACAGATCAATTTTAGGATCCAGATGGATATATAAGATCAAATATATTGCATATGGCAGCATAGAAAAGTTCAAGGCAAGGTTTGTAGCTAAGGGGTACGCACAGAAGGAAGGCATTGATTATGAAGAAACCTTTGCCCCAGTAGCTTGTTAAACTTCTATCAGATATGTCATCTCTCTGGCTACACAAATGGGATGGGAGATTCACCAGATGGATGTCAAGACAACGTTCTTGAACGGGGTGATAAAGGAGGAAGTACACATAGAACAACTATAGGGCTTCAAGAATCATGAGAAGAAGACTCATATTTTCAGGCTTCAGAAAGCCTTGTATGGTTTAAAACAAGCCCCAGGGCATGGTATGGATGGATTGATAGCTACTTGTAGAATATGGGGTTGATCAAGAGTGACACAAACCCCAACCTCTACTACCTGAGAGTAGGGGAAGAGCTGCTTATTCTAGTACTTTATGTCGATGAACTGCTTTTGACCGGATCATCCAAGCTCATCAAAGACTGCAAGGAGAATTTGGCTACAGAATTCAACATGAAGGACCTGGGGCAGATGTAGTATTTTCTTGGATTAGAAGTCTGGCAGCAGCGAGGGGAAATATTCCTAGGGTAAGGAAGATAAAAAAAGAAATCCTAAAGATATTTCAGATGGAAGACTGTAGACCCATGGCCACACCAATTATTACTAATTGGAAGAGGATAGATATAGCAGAGGATGATGACGCTAATCCCGCCTTATATAGACATCTCATCGTATCATTAATGTATCTGGTCAATACTAGACCAGGCATCTGTTATGTAGTGAATACCCTCAGTCAGTTCATGGTGGAACGAAGGAGGGATCAATGGGCAGCAACCAAACATGTTCTCAAATACCTGATAGGGACAATAGAGTATGGGTTGAAGTACACCAAGGGTAATGAGGTTCAGTTGAGCAGGTTCACAGATGCAGATTGGGCGGGAAGCACAATAGATCGGAAAAGTACCAGTGGGTACTATTTCAGTCTTGGATGAGGAATGACCTCCTAGTGCAGTAGGAAACAGAAGTCCGTAGCACTGAGCTCAGCTGAGGTAGAGTACATGGAAACAAGCACAACTTCGTGTGAGGCCATATGGCTCCGCAAGTTACTCTTGAACCTGCTCAAGAAGCAGATGGAACAGATCGGGATTATGTGCGATAATCAGAGCTACATCAAGCTCCCTAAAAATATTGTGTTTCATGACCGGTTGAAACAAATTGAAATTCGGTGCCACTTCATCAGGGACTATGTCCGAAGGGGAGAAGTACAATTTTGATACACTCCTACAAGAGAACAGGTGGCAGACATCTTCACAAAGGCTCTTAGTAAGAACAGATTCACTTACTTCAGAGAGAATATGGGGATGGTCGAGAACCCTTTTCATTAGAGGAAAGGGAGATCTTCAGAGGAAGAGGGAGTTGTAGTACGAATGCAGCAGTGGCAGAGGCAATGTCACAAGGCAACAGTACAGGAAGTAGTAGCGCAGAGATGAGGGGAAAAAACTAAGACTACATCAGCGCAACAAATATTATAGAGTCAGTGCAGTACAACAATATATTGCTTAAACACTTTCCTCACTAAGAGGGAGTGTTAAATTCTATGGCATCGACAAGTGTTCTAAGTCTCATTTTTGGTAGAGAGGCTTGGACAACAGTTATCCAAAGAACCCATAAATCGTTTGTGGAAATTCCACTCACTTATGACTTTATTAAAATAATTAATTATTTTAATGCAAACCCTAAGTTTAAACTTAGGGAAATTAAATAATTAAAGGGTATTAATAGAGCTAAGAGTGAATCTTCTAGAAGATGGAGATCAAGTCATCTTTTAATCTGAGCCTTTAATTAACAATATAATATGGGTCGTTGATTCATCATCGAGAAGACTATAAGATGAGACTTGAGGGTCATTTGGAAATTAAGTCGAGGACAATCTCAGTACTCGAAGGAAATCGATTCTAAAGCAAGAGAATTATATTTTAGTGGGTGAGATTGTAGAGGCAGCGTTGTAGAAGAAGAAGGAGGAGGCAGGAGTCAATTATCACGAAGTAGAGTCCAGGAGGATGAAGGGAAGGGTGAGCCGATCAGCAGCAAGACCCCCTCCATGCAGAATCACACAGTCTAGGGAGAAACTGCGTAGAGCTCTCATGATGGATGACACAGAGGGTGAAGGAGGTCACCCAGAGGGTCTGAAATTTGTCTGGAGGTTCCAGAAAATTCAGCCAGGTGTTTGCTAATTTAATCTGCTTATTAGACTCTTGTAAATGTACTTTCCATTTCTAAAGATAAATACAAAACCCTCATCTGTTGCACCAGTTTTCGCAAATTGGGTTTTTCCACGGACAATTGTCCAAAAATAACTATGTTCATATGGTTGTTTCTACTGTGCTACGTGTGTGATTTATCTTTCTATTCTTATGCTCTTGATGATAGTGAAGATCTGAAAATGTGTTTATTTCAGAATTTACTGAAGCATCTATAAATAACTTATCTCATAAGTAGGAGAAATAAACCAAGTATTGCAGAAATATTTTTCCTTCTTGAAAAATTCACAGTGGTTACAGGACGAGTAGAGATGACATGATTAGAGATGGAATATTATTGGACACTCCAGATAGGAGAGGTGACAAGTTACCATTATAGTTTTGGTTCAGATAGGAATCATGATCATCATCGCTATCCTTCTTACAAGAGGAGTGATATGGGGTATTTTTCGGATGAGTTTAATAAAGCAAAGACACCTACCTTTGATAGAGAGATGAAGAAAGCACATGATACAAAGGCATGGTTTCTTGGTATGAGGAAGTTATTTAGATTATGTGACTATTAAGAAAACATGAAATACAAAATAGGCACATTCAGTCTCAAAGGTAAAGCATATATACAGTGGGAAGATGTGAATAATTTCAGGGGTATTTATTAGGAGGAAATGACTTGGAGTGAGTTTGAGAAGTTTTTTCGGAAGAAGTATCTATCCGAGAGGTACTATGATGTTAGAGTTAATGAGTTTTATGAGTTGTAGATGGGTTCCATGATAAATGATGAGTATACTAGAAAGTTTTTGGAGTTGCTGAGATATGTGCCTTACCTCAAGGAGGAGAAGGCCAAGGTTAAAAGATTCATCAGTGGGCTTCCAGTAGAATACAAAGACTAGATTGAGTTCAATGAGCCTAGATCATTGGAGGAGGCCATTCAAAAGCTTAAGCATTGTTATGAACAATCAAAACGCAAAATTCAGCCTAAGCGTGATTTGAAAGGAAATGAGAAAGCTAAAGGACGATGTAAATCAAAGCATGAAAGACTGCAAGATGCAGGTGAGAAAGAAATATGTGGTTCCTTACAAAAATTTCAATACAACTGGGAAAAGACTTGGAGAGAAGTAGAATAGAGGTGATGGTAGAGAACCATTGCAGTGTTGGATATGTGGTAAGGATCATCATAAGAGGGGATGTCCGCAGTATCAGGGTTATAGAACCTAGATCTATAATGCATAGGAGGCACAAACAATTGGGGATGTTGGTCATAACATTCCTCATATTTATGCAGCTGTGGAAAACATTAAGGTAGATCATCAATATTCTATCATTGAGATGGATGATAAGCTTTGTGATCAATTTTTTTCTATTTGGATTGATCTTGGATCTAACTATAGTTATATTAATCCCAATCTGGTGGATAAGTGTGGTTTGAGAAAAGAAATGCATGCAAAATCTTGGTTAGTGTAGTTGGATACAAGTACAATTAAAATAGTTCACCATTGGCTAAGAGATTGTGCATTTGAGTTAAATTATATGCCTACAACAACACACTTGAACATATTTTCGTTGGGATCATACAATATGCTATTGGGTATGGATTAACTATACCTTCACAGGACCAAGGTGGATTGTTAAGAAAAATCAATTTATTGTTTGGATGATAATGGGGAACCAAGAATATTACAGGGAAAGAAGAAAGCCACATCATTTAGGATGGTGATAACCATGTAGGTCAATTGCAATCGTAGGAAAGGGTGTGTGCTACTTGCGGTTCATATCTCTAGTGAAAAATTTAAGGAAGTTGAGGATGGAGATGTGTTGAGAAGATATCCAGTTTTACAATAGTTTCAGGATGTGTTTCCAACAGAGATTTCAGAGTTGACACCTCACGGGGAAGTATAATTTTCTATTGAGGTTGTACCAGGGGCAAAACCTTACATGATGAGCACACTTGAATTTGTAGAGTTAAAGTTGCAGCTAAAAGATATTCTTGATAAGGATACATTAGGCCAAGTGTATCACCTTGGGGTGCACCAGTGTTGTTTTTGAAGAAGAGGGATGGCACTCTTAGACTATGGATTGATTACAGGCAGTTGAACAAAGTGACCATCAAGAACAGGTCACCCAGGATTTCAAAAGACATTGACTGTAGTGAAGAGATTTTTTTATTGGCCGAATCTGAGGAGGGATGTAGCAAAGTTCATGTCTAAGTGCTTCGACTGTTAGTAGGTGAAGGTAGAGTGTAGACATCCATGTGGTCTAATACAACCTATTGCGATTCCAGAATGGAAATGGGAGGTCATTTCCATGGAATTATTATAGGGTTGTCAAGGACAGTGAGACATCATGATTCCATCATGGTTTTTATGGAAAGGTTGACAAAGGTTGCACACTTCATTCCAGTGAAGACTACCTACTTAGCTAGCAATGTAGAAAAAGTGTTCATCAAAGACAAAGTCAGATTATATGTGTTCCAAAGAAGGTTGTTTTAGATAGAGATGCAAATTTCACTTCCAAATTTTTGAAGGAATTATTGATAGGCTTGGGCAGAAAGTTGGCCTTCAACATAACTTATCATCCGCAGACATATGGACAATTTGAGAGGGTCAACAGGATATTGGAGGACATGTTGAGGATGTATGTGATGCATCAAAAACAGAAATGGGAAGATTATCTACCATTGGTGGATTTTTCATACAACAATGGGTATCAGGAGTCATTGGGTATGAGTTCCATTGAGGCACTGATAAGCATACTTGTAATACTCCCATCAGTTGGAATGATCCAATTAACATGGTGTTCATTGGACCATATATGTTGGTAGACATGGTGCAGGAAATGCAGGTTATAAAGAACATAAAGGTAACACATGATAGAAAAAAGAGTATTGCATACCGACATAGGGTATTTAAGGAGTTTCAAGTTGGGGAGCATGTATATTTGCGCATCAATCCCAAGAAGATATCCTTGAGGATCGAATCATGTGCCAAGTTGTCACCATGGAGTTACAAGCCTTTTGAGATCCTTGAGAGGATTGGACTAGTGGCCTGTCGACTTGCACTGCCTCCAAAAATGAAATTCCTTGATGTGTTTCATGTTTCATTGCTTAAAAGGTATATAAAGGATGTTGATGTTGTTACCGATTAGTCTATATTGAAGGTGGAGCAAGAATGAGAACTCCAACCAGAACCTCAGTGCATATTGCAGTGGAAGCAACTCATGCTTAGGAACAGAGCCATCGAGAAGGTTAAAGCACAATGGAGGCACTTTGGGCACGATGAAGCTACATGGGAGATGGTGGATCAGATGCAAGCCATGTATCCTTCATTGTTTTCCAGTTGAGTCAAATCATTTTTTGGTTTGGTGTTTGGTATATGTTTGGCATATGTTTTGGTGATGTTTTGATATATGTAATTATGTGTATGGATGTAAATACCACTATGAGCTAATTTATAAAGATCCAATAATAGGTATGGATGTTATATGGTCATGTTATCATGGTTTTTTGTGTTGCGCAGGTTACTCACTGTAAATACTACATCGAGCTAATTTATAAAGCTCCATGAGCAACATGTTTTATTTTCAGTGATTTTGCTAAGGTGTAGGTGTGGTTTAACACTGATGATGGTGTTTTTTGAGATTCAACAAGATGATGAGCTTAGTGAAAAGAGTCGCCTTCACTAAGTGGGCCCGCAGTCTATTTTTGGCACAAAGTCTATTTTTAGATATGTCAATCATATCTTATGAGTTGCAGGATGCTATTTGTGGATGGTTGGTCATGTTGGAAAAATATATGGACTTATATTTTTAGACATATTGGGTGGAATCTATTTTTAGATTGCCATTCTAAAAATAGATATGTCAAATATTATTAGCTCTTAATAATATTTGGACTCCAAACATTATCTTATTCTCTTGGAGCACTTCAGTTAAGTGCATAGATGTGGCACAATAGCTGATAGAAGGAATTACACTATTCCTGAGGGTTTAATAGAGCTAATGCATGAGGACTTCAATTAGAACTCATGTGATAGAGTTTGATGCAGTTATAGAAGTAGTTGGTGGAGTTGTATTTAGTTTAACTCAGTTAGACTCAATTGAGCTAGTTGTATCTAGTCTAACTGATTGATACACTAGTGAGAGTGGTGTGAATTAATTAGTTAATTAATTCAATAAATAATAACTCATTAATCAACTGAAGAATACATTAGTTAACTAAAGTGCATGGCAGTTTTAGTGGAGACCAGTGGAGAGGTAGGTGAAAGAGCAAGTGTGACTATCAGTTGTGACTATAGTGATGCATTGATTGCATCCAACACTCAGTGGAGATGACAATGAGGATTGTGCAATGCAAGCTTGGTGAAATTGAGTTCATTCAGAGCCATTATTCATCAGGTATTGTGCAGTAGAGGCAAGCTAGCAGGTGGCAAAGATTGGTGCATGGATTTGCAAGATCGGGCCTGATTAGTGTGTAGCGATTGTATTGTATTGAGAGCTTGATATGATCAGCTTTGTATGAGGATTTTTACATGATCTCTATGAAATATATTACATATGTATAGTTGGTTTTTTAGCATCAGGCTTTCTCGTTAAACAACTATGTTAATGTGTGTGAATTTTTATGGTTTCATGTGTGCATTGCAATTGATTTAATTTCCGCATGTGATGATCAATGGTGGAATAGATTCTGTATTGTGCACGAATTTAAAATAGTGTGTGATTAGGAGAATATTGGATATATAACACATAAGTTATATAATTTCTACATGGTATCAAAGCGATATTGATCAGAGCATATTGCAATTATTGAAGCGGTTGAGTTTTGTGCTGGTGGAATTCAAATTTGCTGCAGTGTTTTCTTGGTGTCGAAGTTGAGCATTCATTGAAATGTCTTTCAATGGATTGCGATTGGAGTATGCCCTTGATGGCAGCTCAAATTATATTGCATGGAAGGATAGGATGGAGGCGGTTTTAGATGATAATGGGTTGAAGGAGTTCATAGATGCTGAAATTCCAAAACCTGCTTCTAGCGATGCAACCGCACTTGACGCATGGAAAAAGAAGAAAACAAAATGTAGAAGGATTCTGTTGGAAGGTGTGAAGGATCACATAGTTTCCAACCTTCATGGTAAAGCTTCTCCATTCTTAATGTGGAAAGATTTGACAGACTTGTTCCAAAGCAGAAGCGACCAGAGGAAGTTGGCGCTTAAAGAAAAGCTCAGAAAAATAAAAATGGAGAAAGGTGACAGTACACCAAAATACCTCATGAAGTTTTTCCACTGCAATGATGAGCTGGGAAGTGTGGGGGTTACTGTAGATGAAGAGGACTTGGTGAGCTTGGCTCTCCTTGGTCTTCCGAAGAGTTGGCATAGTTATGAGGACTCTGTCAATGGTCGGGAGAAACTTCCAGGATGGGAGCGACTTTGGTCGGATCTTGTGCAGGAGGAGATAAGGCAGGGTACCAGGGATGGATCTTCATCAAAGAATGAAGATGAAGAAAATTGCGCTTTGGCTGCCAAAGCAAGGAAAGGGAAGGGAAAGAAAAATCCTTCTCAATCCGGTGCGAAAGGCAAGAAGCAGGACTTGTCCAAGGTGAAGTGCTTTCACTGTCACCAACACGGACATTACGCCATTAATTTACACAGAAGAAGAAAAATAAGCAGGCTGCTAGATCTGCAGCTGGAGAGGCCTTAGCCTCACAGTTTGAGCTAGATTTTTCGTTGATCGCATGCTTGGTTTCAAGTGTGAGGGATCAATGTGGTTTCTTGACAGTGGTGTGTCTTTCCATATGACCGGAGACAAATATTTGTTTAGTGATATGGATGAGAAGGATCTTGGAGTGCACATAGAGATGGGCGATGATGGTAGATACAGTGTGACTGGTATCGAGACCATTTCCTTTGAGAGGGAGTCTGGTAAACCTTTCATATTGTAGGATGTCATGCATGTTATAGGATTGAAGAAGAATCTGATCTCTGTGGCAATGTTCGAAGACAAGGGTTATGATGTTGTTTTTAGCGAGGGAAAAGCCTTCCTCCGCAGTAAAACAACTGGTGAGACCCAGAGGATAAGGGTTTGAGTTAATAACCTTTATCAATTGCAGGTATATTGCTGCGCAAAAATGGCAGGAAAAGCAGAAGGAGTGGTGAGCCGAGATGAGGGAGAATTGTGGCACAGGAGATTGGGCCATCTTCACCATGGCGCTTTGAAAATTTTGCAGCAGATTTATACTGGGCTTCCCAAGGGTACACTTGCGCAGTCAGATCAGTGCAAGGGACGTACTTTGGGAAAATTTGTGAAGACCAATTTTCATGAGAAGGATAGTCGTGCCACGACGATCCTTGAGAGAATTCACACAGACGTGTGTGGACCTTTCTCAGTAGCTTCGACAACAAAGAACAGGTATTATGTGATATTTGTTGATGATTTTTCTTGTAAGTGCTGGATCTTCTTCATGCAGAAGAAGAGCAAGACATACTCAAAGTTCTATGAGTTCAAGGCGCTGGTTGAGAAAGAGTCGGGGAAGCAGGTGAAAGCTCTAAGGAGTGATAATGATGGTGAATACATCTCTAGAGAATTCAAATACTTTTGCAGCGCAGAAGGAATTCAGAGAGAACTCATAGCGCCTCATAACCCACAGCAGAATGGGGTCGCGGAGAGAAAGAACAGAAGATCGTGGGTGCTGCACGGGCGATGTTGCATGATCAGGGCCTTGCCATACACTTGTGGGCTGAAGCATGCAACATTGCAGTTTATGTGCAAAACTGTTGTCCTCATAGAGTACTTGGCACGAGTACACCTGAAGAGGCGTTTTCTGGTAAGAAGCCTGATATTTCTCATTTGAAGATTTTTGGCTCTTCTGTTTACATTCATGTGACGAAGGATGCCAGGAAGAAGCTGGAGCCGACCACAGAGGTTGGGATATTTGTGGGGTACACAGAAACACCCCACAATTATCATGTGTATTTTCCAGACAGTTAGATGATTGTTGTGTGACGGGTATCAAATTTCATGAGGAGAAAGCCATGAAGTTGTCGCTTGAGAGGGAGCTACACTTGCATGTAGATGAGGAGCTACTTGTTCCTAAAGATGAGACTCTGGATGTGGATTAGCCACAAGAGGAGGTTCATGGAGTGGAAGAAACCACTCATGCAGCGGCAAACATCACAGGGCGGAAGCGCACTACAGAAGCTGAGCGACTGAATCTTGATGCAGCGCAGAATGTAGGAGCACCTACATCACAGCACAGACAGACATAGTCACCTAACTGATTTACTGGATACATGGCTCTGATGAGCAAGTGTATCATGACAGAACCATCCTCTTTTGAGGAAGCTGTGGAGGATCCCACATGGGTAGATGCCATGGTGGAAGAGTATGATTCGATTATCAGAAACAGTGCATGGGAGATTGTCCCAAGGCCGGAAGGGAAATCAGTGGTAGGTTCAAGATGGATCTACAAAGTGAAGCAAGCTACTGACGAGAGCATCAAGAAGTATAAATCAAGATTTGTTGCCCGGGGCTTCTCACAGATTGAGGGGATTGACTATGAAGAAACCTTTGCACCTGTCGCAAGGTATTCTTCCATACAGACCATCCTTGCTCTCTCAGCGCAGATGGGTTGGCACATTCATCAAATGCATGTGAAGACTGTGTTCCTCAACAGAGTCATTGAGGAGGAAGTGTACATAGAGCAACCTGAAGGATTTGAAATCTTCAGTAGCGAGTCACATGTGTGCAGGCTCAAAAGAGCGCTGTATGTCCTGAAACAAGCACCTCGTGCTTGGTACACACAGATAGACAGTTATTTCACCGAACTTGGATTCACCAAGAGTGAGGTGGATCCTAACCTATACCAGATTGTGGTGGAGGGTAAGTTGCTAATCATTGTACTTTATGTAGATGATTTGATACTAACATGTGATGAACTGTTGATACACTCATGCAAGGAAGATCTTGCAAAGGAGTTTTAGATGAAGGACTTGGGCCTCCTTCATTATTTCATGGGATTGGAAATTTGGTAGCAGAAGGGTGGACTATTTGTGTCTCAAGGCAAGTATGCCCGGGAGATACTAGAGAAGTTTCACATGCAAGGCTGCAAGCCTATCGACACTCCTCTTTCTAGTGGTTGGAGGAAAGAGGATGCTACATCGGCAGAGGTAGTAGATGCAACTGTTTATCGACAATTGGTTGGTTCACTCATGTATCTAGTCAATACACGACCGTAAATATGCTATGATGTTAACCAACTTTCACAAGCTATGGTTAAGCCTACCAAGCTCTTTTGGAAGGCAGGCAAGCATATCCTAAGGTATCTCAGGGGCACATCTGGATATGGATTGTGGTACAGACAGTTAGATGAGTTGAAGCTGCATGGCTTCACAGATGCAGATTGGGTAGGGAGCCCAACAGACAGAAAGAGCACATCTGGAGGGATATTAAGTATCGGGTCTATAGCAGTTTCTTGGTACAACTAGAAACAAAGATCCGTGGAACTCAGTTCAGTGGAGGCCGAGTACACGGAAGAAAGTTTGGCTGCATGCGAGGCTATATGGATGAGGAAGATCCTGGTTGGGTTGTTCAGTTCACACTTAGATCCTACTGTGATATATTGTGATAATTAGAGTTGCATGAAACTCTCGGTTAATCTAGTATTTCATGATATATCTAAACATATTGACATCCGGTATCATCATATCAGAGATTGTGTTTAACGGAAAATCATGTTGCTTTCTTACATTCCTACGGAGGATCAGGATGCAGATATTCTGATGAAGGCGGTCACCAGGAGAAAATTCGAATACCATAGATACAGGATTGGGGTGGAAGATAATCCCTATCTTATTGAGAGGGAGTGTTGAGATTCAACAAGATGATGAGCTTAGTGAAAAGAGTTGCTTTCACTAAGTGGGCCTGCAGGCTATTTTTGGCGCAAAGTCTATTTTTAGACATGTCGATCATATTATATGAGTTGCAGGATGCTATTTGTGGATGGTTGGTCAAGTTGGAAAAATATATGGACTTCTATTTTTAGACATATTGGGCAGAATCTATTTTTAGATTGCCAGTCTAAAAATAGATATGTCGAATATTATTAGCTCTTAATAATATTTGGACTATAAACATTATCTTATTCTCTTGGAGCACTTCGGTTAAGTGCACAGATGTGGCACAGGAGCTGACAGAAGGAATTACGCTATTCCTGAGGGTTAAGTGGAGCTATTGCATGGATACTTCAGTTAGAACTCATGTGACAGAGTTTGGTGGAGTTGGAGAAGTAGTTGGTGGAGTTGTATTTAGTTTAACTCAGTTAGACTCAGTTGAGCTAGTTTTATCTAGTCTAACTGATTGATACACTAGTGAGAGTGGTGTGAATTAATTAGTTAATTAATTCACTAAATAATAACTCATTAATCAACTGAAGAATACATCAGTTAACTACAGTGCATGGCAGTTTCAGTGGAGACCGGTGGAGAGGTAGGTGAAAGAGCAAGTGTGACTATTAGTTGTGACTATAGTGATGCATTGATTGCATCCAACACTTAGTGGAGATGCCAACGAGGATTGCGCAGTGTAATCTTGGTGAATTCATTCGGAAACCATTATTAAATGAGGATTGCATAGTAGGCGAGCTAGCGGGTGGTAAATATCGGTGCATGGATTTAGAATCGAACTGAATTAGTGTGTAAACGATTGTGTGTACTAGGCCAGTATGATCAGCTTTCTATGAGAGTTGTTACATGATATCTATGACATATATTATATACAGATAGTTGGGGTTTTCAGCTTCAGGTTTTCCCATTAAAACAACTGTGTTAATGTGTGTGAATTTTATGGTTTCATGTGTGCATTGCAATTGATTTAATTTCCGCATGTGATGATCAATGGTGGAATAGATTCTGTATTGTGCATGAAGTTAAAATAGTGTGTGATCAGGAGAATCTTGGATATATAACACATAAGTTATATAATTTCTACAGTGTTCCCCAAGGGGGAGGGTTCTATAACAGACCCGAGATAAAATTTCAAGTAATAAAAGTTAATAAAGGCAAAAAAATAAGATCACGGTTAAGGGGAACTTATTCCAAGCTGAATGTTGTGCAAAATATCCTAGTGGGCATAACTGGATATGTGTTTATGGAAAAGGGAAATTAGAAAAGGAAAATGCATTAAAGAGGAAAAAATTAATTTTGGCACATTTATTTATGAAAATAAAGGAAATTAGGAGAAAAGGAAGGTAAAAATTCACAGGTTGCATGTGAGGAGAAGAATGAACGAAAATAATGGAAAATGAAGAAAATAGAGGCCTCACGGATAAAAAGGATTCTAAGGATCAGTTGGTAACTTTTGTCAGTTAAGTTTTGGAGCTCTCTCATTATCCTCTCTTTCTCTCATACTCTTGGACACTTAGAGTTTTCTTAAATAAAATAAACAATGAGACAAGAAAGAGGAAAGAAAGCAAAGGAAGGACAAGGAAAGGAAATGAAAGCAAGGATGAAGCAAGTAAGAGCAGGATCTAGTAGCTTCAGCAAGAATACTTGCAGGTAACATATTGCATGTGTGATTTCCTAGCTGGTTTGGACATGCATGGCTTATGTTTGTTGGTATTTGTTTCTCTTGCTATCGGTGTCATGGTTTTACTGGGTTTGACAGTGGTTTTCAACCTTGCTTTTCCTGTTTTCGGATGCCATGGTGAGTTGGGATTTTGATCTTGGATTTAAGCTTTGGATTTTATAATACGGGGTGGAGGTGGTCTCAGGTTCATTCCCAAAGGCCTAGGAAACCCTTTATCAGTTTCAGCGGGAATTCCGTTAAATATCCCTTAGACCCTAAATTCCAAAAAGGTGTTTATCTCATCCCTTGCTCATGTGGAAAACCATACATTGGGGAAACTAGGAATTCCATCAAAACCAGAATTTGGGAACACTCTGAAGACATAAAACATAATCGGTCTAAAACCTCTTCCTCAGTTGATCATTCAAACCACACCAAACATCACATTTGCATCGAAAAATCCCGCATCTTAGCCAAAATAGACCATTATTTTCATAGAAAATTCAAAGAAGCCCTAAAAACCAATAAACATCATAATAACCTCAATAGAGACAAAGGGTGGAACATTAGTGAGAATTGGATTCCCACATTAACTTCAATGATAACCCCCTCTCAACACTAATTTTTTCATACCCTCAATTTATAATTAATAATATTCCCTCATTAATTTCCCATATGTAATTTTCCTTTCACATTCATTAATATAACCTATTTCTCTTAATTAGCTTCAAACCCCATTTTTCCTTTCTATTAAAGAGCCTTTAACCAATAAATTAATATCATAACTTTATCATTTAATTAAAATAATTTCAATTTATAATATTTAGCCATATATCATTCCTTTCTAATAATAAACATCAATTATGGATTACAAAAACAAATTTATCTCATAATCATTAATCCATTCCTTTATATAATTCTATAGTAAATAACAATTATAAATAATTCAAAATTAAAATAACACATTAATATTCTAATGTTTAACAACAATTATGAATAAATTAAATTTAAATGATCACACTAATATAAATCCATTATTTATTTATTAATCTACAATTAATAACAATTATATATAATAATTGAAATTAACACTTTAATATTAATAATTAATGTGAAAACTTATAATTTTAACCTATATAAAAATTCAGAAAAATTTGATAGTATTTTTAAATAATAAAATAATAAAATTCATAAATTAATAAAAATAACTCATCTAATTAAACTTGTCGACGCATTCTTTCCCCTCTTAACCCTTCCCTATTTATACATCACTCACGAGATCAACATTTCACACTTTTCTATCTTGATAATGAACCTCTTGAGATGGTTCAAAACGTCGATATAAGAATACATTTAATTCGATGGATCCAAAAAAAACACCAAAAAAAATTATTAGGTTAATAATATTTTAGGTATGGTGGTCATTTAAAGTAAGATGGATATGGTCCATTGCGTTTCTTATTATTTAATAATGTTTAATAGGTAATTAAAATTTAATAAACATAATGTTTCCTCATTGTGAAAATTCTACTAGGTAGTTAACATTTTGTTGTGTTAGGGTATTCTAAGTAGTTTTTATTTTTAACCATAAAATTTAGTGAAGTTATTACCGACAAATCACAAGAAATACTAGAAATAACTTGTGATTTTGCAAGGGCTAAGACATTCAGAGACACTAGGTCTCACTCTAGACATATACCTACCTATTAGAGGTCAATTTGGGCATCATCCTCCATGACCTGGTCAAACTGGACATCATCCCCACGACCAATGAAATAGGGTCTATCATCCCCTTATATTTCAGTTGCTATATGCCCTAAGAGAATAACAAATATTTCATAGCTTATATTGTGAGATTTCCAAGGTTTGAAGTATATGTTATATCACTTATGAGCTCACCAACACTGCCTCTCAAGGGACTAACTGTGTTGCATATGTAGCTACCTCCATTCAAAGGTGCACTGCAATGCACTTCCCGACATTCAAGGGTGCGTTGGTCAAATGGGAGCAAAATTCTCATTGTTCCAAAATATCCACATGGCCAATGCCTTCTAGAAGAGTCCATATGTGTCAAAATTTGAATCCATGTGTCCATCTAACACCTCTAAACTTGGAAACATGTCTTGCTTATTATTAGAAAGTCATTCTTTGAGAAACTACCATCAGTTGCCCTATAAATTGAGCACAGATCCTAGTGCTAGGAAGGGAAGAATTTTGGTAAAGAAATGTTGTTGGATTCTCAATTGAGAGAGTGAAAGAAGTGATATGCTATTGGTGTGACGTTGAATGTGATGAGGCTGGGATGAAGCTGGAGTTGATGACATCAAATCTATCATTGGTTATAACCTCCCCCTTCTACTCTTTAATAAAGATTGTTGTTCAGTTTCCCATATATGTATCTGTTTATGTTTCTATTTCTCATGCAATGGACTCTTGAATAATATATATGTTTCATGTTTAATAGATTTAAGTGATTCAGATAAATAGGCATCTATATATTGCAATCTGTTTTCTGTTCTCTGTTCATACTTGAGGAATCCATCTGGCGATCTAAGTTGGATTGGAGGCTACAACAAAAGCGACATAAGGAGAATAGGAAGTGCTTGGATAAAAAGTAGGTCCTTCTATCTTTCTTTGTGCCTACTTATTCTTAGATAAAGTGATAGAAAAGTATTTAATTTGTTGTTCTAAGTGCCTAACACCACACTTAGGGAATTTGATTTATCTGTAGATCATAATTCTGCATAAAAAATTGGCGACTCCGCTGGGGAGTTTCCTATCATTCCTGGTATTTTTTCCTTTTCTTATATACCTAGTAGCATCTAATTTCAGTTATTATACTTTTTAATTTCAGTTATTATAAGTGTGTTCTGTAGCTTGCATTTTCAATCTCTGCTGTGCCCAATGCACTCTTGGTCAAGACACAATGCACTGTAGTGCACTGTCTCGCACTCAGGGGTGCACTGCAATGCACTGTCTCCCCTTAGAGACTGCGTTGCTCCCTTAGCCAACCAAATTCCATTTGAATTTTTCATTTCAATCATTCTTAGCCATTTGTTTGCTGTGTTTTCAATTGTCTAATACCTCCTAGAGACCATTTAATTTTTTTGATTCTTCCTCCTTTGAAAAGTAAGTTTTTTCAATGTCTCTTGAAGTGTTTTTATTTATCATTGACAAATAAAATTCAAAGTATTTTATTTCTGCATTAGATCCATTTGTTTTTGTAAAGGAAATTGTCATTAAATTCTTTATTTACTGTAGGAAAAATTGTAGTTCCATTCTTCGTTTTTCCTAAAAAGAGAAATTTTTGTTAAATTCCTTATTTCTCAAAGAAGAAAACATTTGTTTTTTGTTGATTTGATGCATATAGTTTCCTTTCTTTCATTCACATTAAAGGAGCTAAAAAGGAAAACCTACATGAGAATATAGTGAATTGTGTGTGTTGCATAGGAACAAGTTAGGAAAGCTGCATTTTAGTTTGTGCTCTTTGTTGTTTGCTCTCAAAAATGATTGCTCTCTCCCTTAGTAGCTAGGATTTTTCATTGAAAAAGCTAAAATTGAAAAGTTTGCTTATTGCTTTAGTTTGAATTTTTAGAAATTTCCATCACATCACGCGGTGAACCTTAAAAGGAAAATTTATTAACAATATCAACTTAAAATTTACATCAATGTACCTAAAAAATCATTGGAACCATAACGATAACATTTATAAGGTCTAGGCTAGAGATATGTTCTGGCGTCGTTAAACATAAAAACTATCGTTAACTTGTATGCGATACATTCTGAGTGTGATACCTCACTCCACATACGTAAGTATATCAAGGCTCGTCCACATACCTTCAGGTATATCGGGCGGTGTTCTAGTACGAAAAGTATAAGGGGGTTCTCTCATTGTGCAGTTTCGCATTAGACAGTGCTAATACAAACTTGGGCCTCCACATACCTCCGGGTATATTTGGGAGGAAAACTTTAGATTGCTATACATCCATAGTGAACCGAGTCAGCTGCCTTGTAACTTGTGATACACTAAACACAACATTCGGGGAGATTGCGTGCCCGTACTTCTTGGTTCGCCAGGAGGTATTCCGCAGTTCACAATTACTTAGTAAACCTTTTACCTAGAATTATCATTTTATTTTGTTTATTTGTTTTTGGTAATAAAATAAATCAGTCATCATGGAATAAGAACACCCCTTTCCCCGTTGTTCACATACAATAGCATTGAAACCACCTTTACCACTGGAAGCCACTTCTGGTCGGCAAAGGCGATATCGCTCTACCGAAACTAGTACTATTAGTACCTCTGGTGTGACATCATCCTCACATATACTAGAGTTGGCACAATTTTTTTCTACAAATCCTGGTTCATCTACTGTTATCAAGATAGAGTCCTCACTGCTACCTGCGGTCACGATCCATCCAATCAGTGAGACCATACCTCCCAAACTTGCCATTGTTCAATTGGAAGTTGATCCAGATCCTGTCACTTTTCTGCCAGAACATCTACATCCCGAAGTCAAATGACCGGAATTTGTTCCTGTATCGGTTGCCCCACAATCTATTGTAGCCATTGAGTATTCCATATCATGTAGTCAACCTCATAAAATATACTTTGGGCTCGACGGAAAAATCCTTCCACCGAGTTTAATTTCGATTGAAGAAATACCATAAGACAAAACACCTTTAACTCCAACTCATTTTGGGGTGGAGCTTTACCTGTACGAGTATTTTCCTCAATCACCTACCTTTGCTTTTGTTGATCCTGTGTCTATTAGAGTTCTCGTAGATCCAATCAGGTATACATTTGGTCGAATAACCATGCCTGAGCCAACATCTTCGGCTGGACCATATATTCTAGTTGTGACAACACCTGCTCTCGCTACCTCGTCGATGTTCACAACTTCACTAGAGTCACATCTATATGGTGGCCCTTCTGTACCACTTGGTTACCAATATTTATCTGGAACCTTCTCTGGTGCATCCTCAAGCCCATGGACTTCACCAATGTCATCATCTGGTATTCTAACTGATAAATATATAGTGAGTAATGAATGACTTGATCCTCTATATACATCATTAGGGAAATATCAAGCTAGTCCATCTGGGTATATTCCATCTAGTAAAAGTTCAACTGGACTCCTTGCATTTTGAGAACAATATTTTCCATCTTATTATAATCCTCATGCTGGGGGGCAACATATGGTCACCTATATTGACAATAATCCATCGTTATTTGGTCATCCTAATGTCATAATGAATGTTTGTCAGTGGCAGCCCACTCTACCCATCCAACCACAAATGGTTGTACACTCGTATCAACCGGTTCAACCTATTGCACCCACATCAACTCCACTTGTTAATACATCTTTACCCTTATCATAGACTCAAACAATTGTACCTCAACCGTCTCAGGTGGGTCCTTCAACCCAATACCCTCAAGTATTGGGCCCTCCGACTCCAACTCCTTCGGCTGGTTTACAACAACCACTTGTATCTAGAATCATTTATTCACAAGATGGATTACCATATTATGGGATGTCGCAGCCGCAACTAGGTTATACCTATCCTCAACTGAATCCAAGCTATCCTAGTTTGGGTTATAATATTGATGGACAGACACCTTGGCAGCCACAAGTGCAAATGCCACAACCTTCATTTCAACAAGTAGTGTAACCAGGTTTTGGTCAAGAGAATCCTCAAGAATTTTCTTATCAAAAAAACCCTTATCTGGGTTTCCAACAAAAAATTCCTTATGTTGGTGCTCAAAGGTCTATTTCCCAAGAAATTCCTTCATACTTTGGCTATGCTCAACCCGAAATTAATAGAAATTTTCCCTTTGTTGCAACTTTAGAGTTACCAGATTTAAACTGGATCACAAATGACTCAATCAATTACTCTCCTTGGTGGCCAGTGATACCTCATAAATAACCCTCGGATATTCCTATGTTAAATGGAAACCATAGAGAAGACCCGTCGACACATGTCATGACTTATCATTTGTGGTGTTCATCTAACTCCCTAAATGATGAATCTGTCTGACTACGTCTTTTCCAACGTATGCTCACTGGTCCAACCACAAAATGGTACATTGAGTTACTAAGAGCTTATTTTAATAATTTCACTGCCCTATCTACTATATTTTTTACCCACTTCCAGTTACCCATACGATATGAAACTGGAACGGAACTCTTGACTAATTTTAAACAGACAAATGCTACTCACATTTCTGATCATATTCATGAGTGGCGTTGTCGTTGAGAATGGTTAAGAAATTTTTTCCTGATCAACTTCTTGCTGAGTGGTTCATTAAGTCCCTGTTACCATATATAACTAAAGTTGTGGATAAGGGTGGCATCGTCACTGAAGAGTAGGGCATTGCTCGTGCCCAGTATTTAGACTTGATTTATACTCAGTCTGGCACGCTCTCCGAGAAAATTCCCAATGCATCGCGATCTAATTTTACTGTTCCTCCTCCATCAAAGGACTCTCATGCCAGAGATGCTATGATCGGTAATACAATCACACATCACTCTACTGCATATGATCCTGCGCCTTCTTTTGAAATCCATGCCATGTCATCTGAAAAGGGAAAAATTGACAAGCAACCCATAAGTAAGAAAAAGGGGAAATCAAAGAAAAAGAAAACTTCTACCCCGCAGGAAATATCATCTGATCAATCATATGGAAATTAGAAACCTTGTTATCCTTGCATAATATGTAACATGGAATGCTTTTTTCAGGACTGTCCTCACCACGCCGAAGTCTCAAAACTGGTTAAGACCTCACATGCGTAAGCTGTGTTGAAAAATCCATTTCCGAATATAGACACAAATTTGGTTGCTATGGATCCAACATCTAGTTCCAAAGTGCTTATGCTATCTTTCACGAAGCCAATGACTGATGTTTCGGTTTCAACACGTAATAAATATTATGGTAGTTAGGGTACTGATCAATTTACTACCTCGACCATGAATCTTTCTATGAAATAGATACCGCCAATTGCTATTCCTGAATTGAAAATCAAGCCACCGAAGGGAGTCGTTCATAAATCGACATTTAATCCTCGAGCCAGAGCTGCTCAGAATTATAATATAGTTGAAGATTTGGCTCAATCCCCTTCAACTATGTCAATGCTTGAGGTGATACAAAATTTTCCCTCCCAGAAGCAGGCTTTGTTGTCGGGAATTGGTGGAGTTGATCTGACAGATTCCAGTCTCATAGTCTTTAATCATACATGCTATGTGCCACAATTAAAAGCATAATTGACATTCTCCATCTAGGTAAATGTTCTCAATCACCTTGTTCATCATACTATTATTGATGAGGGAGCATCTACGTGGATTATGTCTCTAAACTATTGGAATTCACTTGGCTCACCGCGCCTATCTCAATCGCCTACGACGTTGAAATATTTCGACGAACTGTTTCGGGGATTTAACACCCTAGAGGTTGGTTGGGATTCAACCTCCACAGAGCAGGGGCGTACTATTTAACAGAGACTCACACGATCATGCACAGTCATGAAAACGAAATAGAGCAGAACGAGAGGTTTACCCGTTGGTCCTACGTTTGAAGTAGATCCACGTGGAGTTCAAACTCCCCGCAACCGTCCTTCCTCTTTCACCTGAAATACAAGAAGAAACCAGCACAAAGGACAAGTTGTACAGTATATTTCTACTCTATATGTTAGCGAGATTCATATAAAACATTAAATAAATCATCATAAATGCTTGTATAACAAATATTCTTCACACATTAAAGCATACACTGACACGTTTTACTTCGGGAACAGCATGATACTTATGTATTATAAAAATAGTACGTACAAAAGTAAGTGGAGAGATCACCTGATCCTTCCAAGGCCTTCGCAGACCGTCGTCCGGATCCGTCCAGCCCTTGCCTCGCTAAGACTCCATCCAAATGAGTGCATACGAGATAACATATAAAGGGATGTGTATCTCAAGGAAACAAGGGTTTCCTGAAATGAACTGGGAAAGTGCAGGAGGCACGGGGAATCAGACTTGGATAGGGAACCAACTGAGTATAATAATAATAATTCTCTCTCTCCCCCTTTAGGCCATACATATGAGGTCTTTTTATAGTCCCTCCAAGTAGTTTCAGCAGTTGGAAACAGTTGGCCACGGGCTGGGGTGGTTGAACTACCTGAGTAACCATCAACCCAGCGCGAAATTAGGGGTTTTTATATATTTTTTAATCATTAAAATGGCATACGCGGAAAAGTCTAGCTGTACTAGCGTATACACGCGGAAAAACACGGGCATAGTCGCGTATGAAGGATTTTCCACTGTTTTTAAGTGAATTTGTCCAAGTCCGTAGGAATGGGTGCCCATAAAGCCATGTAGCAATCATGAATCATGTCAAGGTGAGAAATGATGCTATAACAGATGCCCCCTAATATATGAGGTCAGAAGGGGTACATGATGGCCGAAATATATTATGCACATAGAAAGAACTTCGCAAGAACAAGAGAGGACTTCACCAGATTTCAGCCTGCCAAAACCAATGAAAGAAATCAGAGAGTCAACTCATGCTGAGGCGGGCATACCCATGCTCAGTCAAAAATACATCATATATATAGAAAGTACTGAATAGATCCAACATGTATACAAGTATAACTGAACTGAAAGTACATAGTGAATCATCTGAGCAGGGCCCGGAAAGACAAGTCTGTATCAATGTCCAAGTATCACATATAGAAAGCTGAGCAAAGATAGTGCAACTGGATATCTGATCAAGTAACTGAATCTCCAAGAACCGGATCATAAGAGGCGGATCAAACGGTACAATCACGCAACTCGGGGATCAACATATAAGATGCTGCTGTGCTGAACTGCAACATATAAGGGTGGACGGTAACACTGGCAGAAACTGAGAGAACTGTCAACAGTGAACCGAGAAATGTTGATGCAACCCGAGGTCTTCACCGATCACAACGGCACAATTCTACACACTGGGAATAAATGAGCTGAAGTCGACCATGTGAGAAATCGTTGGATTACCGGGCAATGATGTTTCCCGTTAACCAACGCGAGACAACTCACCGATAATGATAATGAGTGTCAAGGTGCCCCAGTACAATCTGACAAGTGTGAATGAATGAGTTGAAGTCGAACACTTGAAAGAATCTACCAATCAGGAGGCAATGATGAATCCCCACTGTCGATAGCGAAGAGTCTGCCACTGATGACTGCAAACCCTAAGGTACCGACAAAAAGACTCTAGACCTTATTCCCAGAGCAATGAGTCGGAGTCGATGGGAAAAGATCTGCTGGAAGGAAGGCATTAAGGCATCCCACATCAGTCCAGCGCGAGTGTAACCCGCATGCCAAGATTTGGAAGGAATCGGACGAAGTAGAGTGATGGAACCAAAACCGAAGTACGTTTCCGACGTGCACAAGATGAAGCTAGCGCACGGAAGAAACCCTCTGAACCAACCAATAATGAAAGCTGACACAGAGGCGAGAAATCCACAGATAGGGTCAAATGGAAATCCAAAACGTACCTAATCCCAAGTGTGATAATGTGTGTCACGTCGAACACAAGGTGGGAACCACTACCAAAGACCCATGATGATGATCAAATGTCAGCACGAGGTCACCTATCAATGATGGAAGAGCCCAAGGTGTTGTTTCAGGGCTTGCTCATAATGTGTCGAGTCGATAAGAGACAAACCCGCCAGCAAGAAGTCAATGGGGACCTTCTCAAACCAGCACGAGCAAAGGACCAAAACATCTGATGTGATAGAACAAGATACTGACAAGACCGGGTAGGCCGACTGAATAATGAGTCAAGAGACACCGCAGAATGGCCGACTCTGGTTAGACTTCCCTTGAACAAAAGCAATGACTCGTGATGACCAAGGCAGGTGTGACATCAGAGGTTCCGCTCCTGCAGAGGCAAACACCATGATTGGAAGAGATAACCAACTCTGGGAAGAAACTGATAAGGAAAGGATGGTAAAGGCTGGGAACTCTAGGTCAAACTAGAACCATCCCTAAAATGAAGGAAATATATAAGTATAAAGCTTTGTCTTAAGGGCGACAACCGATCAGATCGTACCTAAATAACGAAGATACATCCTGCTCTCTGCCTTCTTTATATTTAATTTTTTGTCTTTTCATAATAAGCTCAAAAGAATAAAAGAATGCTATGATACAATGGACAGAACGCACGAAAAAGCAGATGCACTAGTTCCGGTGGTTTGGAACAATCCCATGCTCAAATGCAAAGGTGGCTAAAATCGGGTCATGCTGATACTCGCAGGAACGTTCCATCCATGGGCACAAAGGTGTCAAGTCGCATAGCTAAGTGCATGCACCTGCTAATTTTGTAATATAAAGTCGAGCACAAAAAGTTGGTTTAAACACTAGTCCAGCCAGGCTTACTAAAGCAAGCCGGATAAACAAGTAGCCAATATGCATGCAGTAATACAACTTAATCTACACCAGTGGGAGCCTCTAGGTATGTTTAAATGATAAGTGATGAAGGAGAAGAATGAAGCTTCAACACGAAATATGGCGTGGACTAAAGAGGACCTAGCCCACATAAAAAGGCGCATGGGCAAATGCGAGAAGCAGGAACTAACTAGTGAAGCCCACAAAGGAAGGCTTCACCATCAAGTCATGATTTTAAAAATCGCGAGTGAAAAATGGTATAATACTCATGACCCGATGGACTAATTCCTAAGGCAAGTGATCGCATGGAGGCTAGAATGCAAGATGCAACGGAAAGTGATTCCTCAACCTATATGCCGTTGAAGATCATATACCGCCGTAGAAGAGTCCGAACACATGGGCCAAAACTGGAAAAATCTCGAAAAATGTCAAAATGTACCGTAAATATACCAAACTCAAGTAATTTCCAAGCAATTTAGTTATACAAAGATAAGACAGATCGAAAAAAATAAGCACAAGGAAAATTTTTAAGTAAAATTTTTCAATTTTTTAGCCATAAATACACAAATTACTCCTCAAATGGTTCATTATTGCATAGCTGATTTGGAAAAGAGCTCGGAGCTAAAAACTTGTTTTCACAAACCAAAGAATAACCGATCATTTAATTCAAAAGAAAACTTCGGTAGGCTCTTATTCATCCTGCTGATTCATTTTGTCCGCTAAATTTAAAATTAAGTGATTTTTTACCGGAAACCCTTATTAAAAAACGCGCACCGCGCATACGCGGTTCAAAGAAGGAAAGCTTGCATACGATCGCACAAAGGAAACTAGCGTATGCGCAAGTCCTAATTTTTAAAAATGAGTTTCTAATGCAAATTTTAATGAATTTCTTCAGATGACAATTTGGCTGGAGGGAACGCGAGCATAGTGTGCAAAGGACCAAGAGGTCATGGAAGACCGCTACACAAAATGTCCTCCGAATCAGGATTATCTAAATTTTTTCAAAATGCCCAATTATGAAAAGTAATGTGAGATTGCTTGAAAATGCCAACTATTGGGAACCGGATCAGATTGTTTCATCATTGATCAAATGCTACCACGACAGAGGTGGAAGATATATACTATCATCGACTTAAGGGAGACTCAGCGGATTTGCACGGAAAGCCCCTCGGGAGGGTTAACCGCGGAGGACAGTGTCCAAATCTTAATACAGAAGATTCCAAAAGTAGGCACATGATTACAACTCGAGATACCGTGGACTTGCACATGAAGATTCTCCTGTTCACCATTCTCCGCAGAAAAGGGTGGATCCCTCATTTCACCCATCGGGGAAGGTCTGTACATACATGAGCATAGTCAGAGAGTGCTAATTCATGTGTATGATTGGTAATCATCACATCAACATGAAACAACAACTCATCGCCGCATTCGCAAACACACAGCAAAACACTTTGGCTACTTAACCATTTTGACTACATTCTTCTCTAGAGAGTTCCAAACTTTGAGACCCAAAGTCATCTCTAACTATCAAGAAATTTCTCGGGACTCAAGAATTGCTCGTTGCTAAGGTATATGATGAAGAGACTGGGGCAGCGGAGGTACCTTCGACCATCTTCGGATGATGAGTTCTTCTGGTGGTGGAGAGAACAGACCATCGCAAGAGATGACTATCCCTACGCCGATGGATTTCGCAGGTAGGCATCCATTCACCCACCTTTGCAAAAGATGGGAGCAACTTCTCGGTAAGTTTTTTCAAAAATTTTAACTTATATGATTTTTTTGGTTTTTCAAATATGTATGAAAAATGAAACAAACATGTTTTTGGATTGGATTCATAATGACCGACAAAAAATGATCATGTTTCTGTGAGCAGCTGAGACCTCAAGTGGCGTCTCGAGGGCCTAGCACGTCACAAGCGGGCTCGCAGAGGTACAGTAGATGTCGATTCTCGATAACTTCCGTGCCGTGTAGAAATTGGAGGGACTAACTCACAAATCCTCTCGGTCGTCAGAGGACTTACTGTCATTCATGAGACGGTTGTAGGAGTACCTCGGATCTGGTTAGACTGTTTCGCCGCAGGGCCATCATAGCGGATGTCTCATAGGAACACTCCATGTGGTCTCAGATTACGATTTTCATATTAGATGATCAGACATTTTGAGATCAATACGATGGAAGTTATTGCCCAAGTTTTGTACGTACGATGGAATCCAAAATTTTGTGAAGTTTTTTGACATACTGATGATATATATATACAGCGATATTTTGATGTGATGTGATAAATGTATCAAATGTATGATGTTTTTGATGATTTAGATTTTATTGTATTGAATGATTAATATGCCAATCTAAAGCTTGATTAGCTAATGAGTCAGCAAACCAATTGTCAGCTCGAGGAATATGAATGAATGTTAAAAATTGAAATGACCTTTGTAACAAACATACCCTCAAGAACAATCGTAATAAAACTGGATCTCGTACCCGATAAGTGTTGTTCAACTGCGACACCACCAGCTGGGAGTCCAAGAAAACTACCAACGAATCAACACCCTAAGATATTGCCTCCGAGAGTAGATGAATGACTGCAGTGTATTCTGCTACGTTATTGGAAGCAGGACCAATGCAGACCCCTCTTGATACCAACAGCTGACTGGAAGGATAATGAAGCACCCAAGCCGCGGAAGCTAAGTTCCGGGTGTGTCTACTAGCACCATCGGCGAAACCATAATGACTCATGACATCAACACAACCTGCCAAAGCAAATCAAAAACATCACCATCCCATCAAAAATCGAAAATCAAACAGATATGTACAAGACAAAAACTACTATATACAAAGCAAAATGCCAGGCCAAAGCCTAGGCATAATACTTCTTCAGATAGAGCCCATTTCGGGGCTCCGACAACTCGTTTCCTTCGAAGTCAACCCAGGTATACGCTCCTTTCTTAAGGACCTTTTTAACGATATAGGGGCCATACCACATCGACTTAAACTTTCCTGCCCCCAAGGCATCCTTTTCTTGGGCATAGACCAAAACAAGGTCGCCTTCGGAAAAGACCCTAGGCTTAACCGCCTTATCGTACTAGACTTTGACTCGGTTTTTATGCGCTTCGTTCAACGTGGCGGCATCTCGACGCTGCTCATCAAGATGTTCCAGATGAAGAAGCCGCTCTGCCAGACTAGAAGTGTCGGGAAGAAGCTCAACAGCCAGTTTAAGGGAAGGAATCTCGCATTCAATGGGAAATACGGATTCCACCCCGTGGACTAACTGAAACGGAGTAAAGCCAGTTGCAGTTTTAACTGATGTCCTGTACGCCCAGAGTGCAGGATATAGCATAATGTGCCAATTGGATCTATGTTTATCAATCGTCCGTTGAAGAATTGTCTTCAAGGACTTATTCACGGCTTCCACTTGGCCATTGGCCTGAGGATAATATGGAGATGAATGCTCCTGCCGGAAACCCAATTTAAGAGCCAACTCAGCCATCATACTGTTCTGAAAGTGACTGCCCTGGTCAGTGACAATCTCTCTAGGTATACCGAAACGAGCAATGACTTGATTGAAGAAGAAAAGAGCTGCAGTCTCACCATCGTTCCCAAAAGTAGGCATAGCTTCGACCCACTTCGTAAAGTAGTCTATTGCTACGATAATGTACTTGTGACCTTTTGCCGAAGGCGGGTTACAAGTAGTATAATCCATACCCCACTTTGTAAAGGGTCCGACAGTAACGACTGGAAAAAGCGGAGCTGGATGAGCGCGCATTTTTCGAGTATACACTTGACAAGGATGACACTTCTTGACCGATTCAATACAGTCTTTGAAAATCGAGGGCGAGAAGTAGCCAGCACGCAAAATATTTTGGGCTGTAGCAAGCCCTGATAAATGACCCCCACAAGCTCCACCGTGAGAATCATTGAGCACAGCCTCAGCTTCTTCGAAAGTTAAGCAGCGTCTTAGGATTGAATCAACCCCTCGACGGTACAAAGCATCACCGATAATCAGATAACTTTTAGCTAAGTGACGCAGCTTACGACGCTCATCTTTCGAAAAAGAAGAGGGAAACTTCGCAGTCTGGAGATATACAATGATGTCCCCATACCAAGGATCTTGTGGAGAGATTAGAAACAAATGTTCGTCCGGAAAGGACTCATCATAGATCATCGCCTCTCCACAAGGCAACTCGGAGATCAATTCCGCAAAAACTAATGACTTCTTGGATTTGGCAGACATGAACTCTAGATCAAATTCTTGTAAAATCACCATCCATCTATTATATTTGCCCCCAATCACTCGCCTGCTGAGGACAAACTGAAATGGATTGGCAGCTGCCAAGACATAAGTTTTGCGAAGAATAATATAATGCCGGAGTCGCTGCACAGCATGAACTGCTGCTAAGGCTCATTTTTCTATCGGGGTGTATCGTAGTTCAGGTCCTACCAGTCCTCGACTAAGGTAGTAAATAACATGCTCAGCCAGAGCATCATCCTCCTGAACCAGAACCATACCAATGGTAGGTTCTGCTGTAGCCAGATACAAAAGAAAATCTCTGCTATAATCGGGTGGACTCAGTAAAGGAGCAGAGGTCAATGCCTTTTTCAAGGCATCGAATGAGCGTTGAGCATAGTCGTCCCAAAGAAAAGGGACTCCTTTCTTCAACAGTCTCATATATCCCTTTGTAATCTCGGCATAGTTAACGATAAACCTCCGAAGAAAGTTAGACTTCCCTTGGAGACTTTGAAGTTGACGGATTGAAGACGGGGGAGGCAACCGAAGTATTGCCTCAACCTTGAAGGGATCTACCCTTATCCCTTCATTAGACACGATAAATCCCAACAGCCGACCGGATGTTACCGCGAAAACGCACTTGTTCGGATTCAAACGAATTTTATAAAACCGGCATCTCTCAAATATTTGCCGGAGGTGTCCTGGATGATCCATCCTCTTTCGAGAATGAGCAGCTAGATCATCTAAGTATGCCTCGATAATTTTCTTGATGTCGTGGAAGGCGTAGGACATGGCCCGCTGAAAAGTGGCTCCAGCATTTTTCAGACCAAAAGGCATTTTCTTATATGCAAACGTACCCCGGGGACAAATAAATGCGGTCTTATGTTGATCTTCTGGACGGATAGTAATTTGATTGTAACCAGAAAAACCGTCCATGAAGGAAAAAATTTCGTTACCGGCACACTCATCAATAATCTGATCAATGAAGGGTGTGGGGTAATTATCTTTAGGACACGCCTTATTCGGGTCTCTGAAATCGATGCACACTCGAATTGTTCCTTGCTTTTTATCAACAGGAACGGGGTTTGAAACCCATTCAGTCAGAGGAACTGGGAAAATGAATCCCGCATTAAGCAGCTTTTCAACTTCAGCTTTGATAGCTGCTGCCTTCCTAGGATTAACCGGACGAAGTTTTTGCCTGACCGGCTTAGCGTTTTCATACGTCTTGATCTCATGCTGGACAATAGATGGATCTATGCCGGGCATTTCCTCATAAGACCAAGCAAAAACATCCCTATACTCTTTGAAGAGCTCGGTATAGATTTGAACTTCTTCACGGGAACATTCAGCTCCAATGAAAACGTTCTCAATAATGTTGGGATTCCTGGAGATGTTCACCGGGATAGTCGGATAGATCACAGCCATGTTCCCTTCAGCATAAACCTGTGCTGGTGCTAAGGGGCTCAAGACTGGGTGAACAGGTCCAGGAGACTGAGGACTTGGAAAACTAGCTTCGACTTCGCTCAAGTCGGGTAGGAAGTAAGACCGATGATGCAAGTCATCCCACGGTCTCTCTATACCTGTCATTGCTTCCAGGATGGCCTCTTCAGATGGAAGAGTGGTATCTAGACAATCCTGGGCAGAAGAAGAAGTAATATCCAACTCTTCCGGCGAAAGAGGAGCTGGATCAGACTCTGCAGTGTCAACAACAGACTGATATGCAATCTCAGCTGCAGAAATCGGGAATGCCATTCCACCCACTTGCCCTTCCTCCAAAGTGGCAGCTGGGGAAGGTAAGGTCCAAGGGTCCGAAAAATAATGAGTTCGAAAGAACTCTCTTCGAAGGGGAGCCTTGGAGGATGAAATAGCATTGATAGACACCTTAGGAGGAGGAAGATCAAAAGATCCCATCAGGGAAGAATACATTCCAACTCCCAGATTCTCAATAGGTGCCTTAGTATTGTCCAACTTAGGGACAGATGAGTCAGGAGGCGCATCTAGGTCTACAGGAGGACAGTCCGGTTGATCCACCGTAACTATCCTCCCTTCGTGGGGGAAACATACTATCCGAAATAGTGAAGATGCAATGGCATCCATATCATATATCCAGTTTCTCCCCAACAGAAGGTTGTAGTCCAAGGCTGCATCTAGTACCTCAACCTCTATGTTAACGGTTTTGCCCCCAACACAGATGGGCAAAGCCGGGACAATACCATGGGGCCTATGAGAATGGCCATCGAATGCAGTAAGAATAGTGCTAGATGGAACAGCTTTGGGAGATCCTAGTGTCTTCCAGCATGCGAGAGACATCACGCAAGTAGAAGCACCCTCATCAACGACCGTGCGAAAGATATTAGTCTTCCGGTATGATGATTTAATATGGAAGGCCATATGATGAGGTAGTCTCTTCTTAAAATTCTTCATATCAAAGGTAATCAGAAGAGAATTTTTCGGATCTATAGCTCCAATGGCAGTGAGCAAAGCACTGCGCTGAGCCGGACAAGACTGGAGTACCTCTAAAGCTGACATAGCACAAGGACTCTGCGCCAGATCTTCTACAATCGAGTAGTTATGGGCAGCCCTCATGTTCGGATTAATCGTTGACCGCTTAGAGGATGCCTTCGGTATCCGAGGCATAGACTCGACAGTTGGCTTCGTGATATGAAGCGGCTCAGTAGCATCAGGAACTTCCTTAGCTTTCGAAGATTCCTCTTCGCCATAATCACGGGATCTCGTAGCGACATCCACGTGAGCACTCATCATAAAGATATTCGATGGAATTTCCCCTTCCTGAGGACCTCCAGAGGAAGCCCCAGGATTTTGATTCGCGCCAGCAATTAATTGCTGCCCTTGGGGAAAAGGGTTTGTTAGCACAGCCTGGGAACTAGAAGAACCCTGCTGAGATAACAGGCGCTGAGCATCCTGAATTTTCGGGCAAAGATGGGTGAGATGGTCTCCAGCACAAAGCTTGCACGGAAACTTAACTTTCTTTTTCTCCTTTTGCCCTTCACCAACACGCTCGTTGGTCTTATTTGCATTGCCCTTCCCATTCTTGCCCTTCTTCTTGTTATTACGTCCCTTCTTCTTCCCATCGGACTGTTGATTTCCTTTGGGTTCAGAAGATTGGACAGCATTAATGGACAAAGATTGGGAAGGTGAAGAATCAGCAGGCACAGCCTGACCAGAAGAAGCAGATTGTAAAGACAACTGCTGCAATTGAGAAAGCAGGCTGGCTGCACTACTACTGCCCGATCCGACAAGTCCGTCACCATGCGGACCAGGTTTAGGTTTCGATAGATCCAATTTGGAGCGAGGAGCATTAGGCAAATACTTGTAAAGCATGCCGGACTGAGAATAGATCAACTCTAACTGCTGGGCCCTAAAGATGGCCTGCTCCTCGGAATATACCCCTGACATGGATACATCTTTTGAAATATCTGACTGAAGTGACTACAAAAACCACTCGAGAAGGAACTCACCTGGAATATGGGCTTTGATAAGCCTCTTCCTTCTCCTCCATTCCTGAATATGATCAGAAATGTGAGTTGCCTCATCCTGCTTAAAATTAGCGAGGAGTTCGGTCCCAGCCTCATATCTGACAGGCAACTGGAAATGGTTAAGAAAAGTGACAGCCAGTTCTCCAAATGTGGCGAAACTGCCCCCAGTAAGCTCTATATACCACTTCGCGGCGTTTCCAGTTAAGGTGCGTTGAAATAATCTCAATCTAATCGAATCGTCGATCAAAGAGTTGGATGAACACCATAAGTGGAATGTGGTGACATGGTCTGCCGGATCTTCACCATTCTTACCTTCAAACTTAGGGATGTCTGAAGGAAGTTTGGTTGGAACCGGAGGCCAACCCGGACTATACTGAATCGGGTCATTAGTTAACTTCGCCAAGTCTGGCAAGTTTAACGTTGCCAGAAATGGTAATCGCGGCGGAGCCTGAGAATTCCATCCTTGATGGGATGGATTTCCCACAGTCTGAAAAGAATAGCCTAGATTTGATGAGGCACCAGGCTGCCAGAAAGGACCCGTAGAAAACGGAGAAGAACCTCCTCCCCACGCCGAGTTACCAAGACCCGGACTAGTTCCCCCCGCTGAAGTATTGACTGAAGATGTAAGCCCCTGGTAGGGGTTCCATGCATTAGATAGAGGAGAAAAAGACTGATAAGCACTCGATGCAAGGAAAGAAGCATTCCCTGGATGACTCGCGATGAAGCGATTCCACCTTCGACGTTGCAAACATCGGATTCCACCCCATAAACGCAGTCGAACTTGGCCCCTGAGCCCAAGGATTGAAACTTTGGGTCTGGGACGTAAAAGGAAACGACCCTAAAGAAGGATTGGGACTAGGAATATGCCCAGTCCCAAAGGGGAAACCCTGAAAAGAAGTTGATCCACTAGCCATGTTGGACATGGGCGTAGATCCAGCTGCACCGGCGGTAAAGGAAAAAGAGGGATTTCCAGCAATGGACATCCCTGAAACAAAGGGACCAGATTGAGAAGCATATGCTTGGGTGAACCCAGAGCCAAACATAGCGGTGCTAGAAGCACTCGAAGATAGAGCAAGAGTGCCCCCTGCCTCGACAGAAGCAGGGGTCTGAATGCCCGCAGCACTCACGGTAGAAGCCGCGGTCCCAGTCGTGGCCATCGAAAGATAAGAAAGATAAGGAAGATCCGGCGGTCTCTCAGACTCCGGTCCGATGTACTCTATAACAAACGGATGATTAAGAGGAAGAGGAGATGGACCTGTAGCTGCAGGCTCAGGTATATCTTCTATCTGAAAATATTCCTCCTGAGGAAACAATACCCTCGAGGTGAGCGAACCGCTCCTCTCGGAACCGACACCGGAATCAGTAATGAAACCTTCAGACCTTAGTGGAGGATCTCTCTCCACAGCGTCAGACTCTACAGGGTGAAAACCACCTGCTAGATCGCTCCTACGCCTTCTCGAAGAAGGCTCTGCACTCTCGGGAGATAACCCCCGGACTCTCCTCGAACGTCGAGGCGCTTGATCAACCACTTTTACAAATTTATTATATTAGACTCAAGAAAAGTGAAAAGCTAGGCAAGCTAGGAGCAAAGAGCACTCACTAAAATCAAAACCCTGAGAAACAGCAAGCAAACAGCCTCCAAGTATTTCCGCTCTGGGTGATGAGGACCGGACACCAAAATACAGGAAAGCGAAGTATAGGACCTTCCGAAAGCAGTCTGGGATGATTAGGGCCCAGAAAAACTAGCGAAGGTATCAGAAACAGTTACGCCGACCTCCTAACGACAGCCTTTGCCGGCTCAAGCACCCAAGCTTCGCAAGGGCACCCCCCAGAAGTACTGCTGAAAGTGATGCGACGTCTGCCTCGGGTACCACGGGTATTCCCCCCCGCAGTCACCTGTGTGGAACCTAGGAACGGCAACTATGGACACCAATCCGTATCAGAAGCTGGGCGGAACGGTCTTGAGGTTAGATTCAGCTAATCGGAGGGGGGGTATCCCTCTTCTTAACCTTCACTTCCCCTCGCGCTTGACTCTCGGATGAGAGCTTTCCCAGTCCACTTCACGGAGTTGGATTTCGCTCAATTAGTAAGCTTCTATGTCTGTTTGAGCAGCCTTGGAGAGTTAACTCTCCTCTCTCCTATTCCAAGGCCCTACAACCTAGCTAGTTGGTGATTGACACTAAATAAAACTTGCTAGTTGATTTTAGATTTAATCGCTTATTTTAAGGGCTGTTGTATTAAGTCACAAGGATATGGAGTTGAAACCAATGATGTTCTGACGCAAAAGAAATTAATAAAAAACTGACTACATGCACATGCAGTTCTTAGTCTTTCGATGAAGAGCAATTTCTATGTAAGTTCTACGAGGCTAAAAATGTATTTTTCTTTTCGAATTACAAACTCACACGCACAAAAATTAAGAAGCTAACTAAATGATTCAATGCACCTAATGCAAATGACCACTAACATGTAAATTCTAAGATGCCGAAAGTCCCTTGAAACAAGGTGAAATTTCCCAAAAGGCTCCTTCAGTTTCAACTAATCTTTTGATATCCAGAAAGCTAATTCTTGCAAACAAGAACTCTTAATATAAGACACCAAAATACTCAACAAGAAAAAGAAGAAATCAAAAGACAACCTCCCTTCACAATCAAGCAGGAAACTAGAAGCAAGAAAATTCACTAAAGTCCCAAAAGATGAAGCCAAACGAAAATGAAAGAGGCAACAACAAAAACAAAAACAAGCAACAATGTTTTTTGAGTTTTTGATATGCAAAAACAAAAAGCAAAACAAATGTTTTTGGGCTTTTCAGTTTTATAAAACAAGAGCTTCAAGAAAACCAAGAACAACTATCTCAATCCAAGCCAAAATGAGACCGAATTTGAAGCATAAACTCCAACTATGCCCCCAAACCTTATAAAACTAATGATAGCAAGATCAATAAGGGAAACGGAAGACTAAAAACTCAATCAAACAGCCAAGAGAAATAGTGCAAATTCGTTGCAATACAAAACTCCAAAGAAACAAGAAAAGATCTTTGAAAAATGCAACAAAACCCTAGCTTATGAAACTCAAGAAAACCAATCGAAAACAAAGCAAAGAACGCAATGCAAAGCACAACACAAAGACAGGAGCGAGTCAATGAGCAAAAGCTCTCTGTTCTGGTAAAGCAGAACAGCCAAGAACGCTCAGAAAGCGATCTTGGGACTCAATCCAGGAGTGCTAGCACCAACAAGAACACTTCGCCAAAAAGATTAGTTTTCGGACAAACGAAAGAGAACCAAGACTTAAAACCACTTCTGTCACACTCCAGTAAGTACAGAGACTCTGCAGACACAGGCCTCCACAGCCAGAAAAGACCAAAAACACCAGAATCTTGAAATTTCAAATTCAGCCTAGGTATACGCGACCTTGCAGTTATGCAACAGGCGTGTATACGCGTCTGTGTTGAGGGAAACCCGCGTATACGCGGTTCCTTCTACACAAACTCGCGGGTATACGCGACTGTGTGCAAGAAAAACTGCGTATACAAAGAAAGATAATGAAAAATAAAAAATACAAGCCTGGGAAAGGTATAAAAGCTTCAGACTGACTGCAAGAAAGCAAACTGGACTGTAAAAGACAGAAAAAACTGTTGGTATCCTACCAAACAGCTGAAACAACCCAACAAGAGAATCACAAAAATGTGATCCCCAGCGGAGTCGCCAGTTCTGTTTCGGGGATTTAACACCCTAGAGGTTGGTTGGGATTCAACCTCCACAGAGCAGGGGCGTACTACTTAACAGAGACTCACACGATCATGCACAGTCATAAAAACGAAATCGAGTAGAACGAGAGGTTTACCCGTTGGTCCTACTTTTGAAGTAGATCCACGTGGAGTTCAAACTCCCTGCAACCGTCCTTCCTCTTTCACCTGAAATACAAGAAGAAACCAGCACAAAGGACAAGTTGTACGGTATATTTCTACTCTATATGTTAGTGAGATTCATATAAAACATTAAATAAATCATCATGAATGCTTGTATAACAAATATTCTTCATACATTAAAGCATACACTAACACGTTTATTTCGGGAACAGCATGATACTTCTGTATTATAAAAATAGTACGTACAAAAGTAAGTGGAGAGATCACCTGATCCTTTCAAGGCCTTCGCAGACCGTCAAGTCTGTAGGAATGGGTGCCCATAAAGCCATGTAGCAATCATGAATCATGTCAAGGTGAGAAATGATGCTATAACACGAACGTACATAGAAGCCTTGCGGTATTATCAATAACATACATGTTGAAATAGGGGGAAAAATAGTGAATGTTGAAGTTGAGGTCGTTGACTACAATATTTTACTCAGAAGGCCATGGGTATATTTTATGACCGCGATATTTTCTACATATTTTAGAATGATTGCCTCTCCACATAAAGGTGTCATCATAGTCATCAATAAGCTATCCTTCTTTGCCTCCAGTTCCCAGGTAGCTAGAAGTGTTCCATTAGTTCAGGCACCCAAACTCACACTTCAGAAAATTGGTGTAGGACTCTTAAAGTATTCCACTCTCATGGGAACCTTTGCATTACTGCCGCCTCCGATGTCAGCATAAATTGCAAGCATAGAGACCTACTACATGATATCTTCCACTCCATCTAGCTTAGGGAAGATTACGGGTGATTTTGAAGTTGTTACGTTGGATGAGTTTCTGCCGCCCATCCTAATTAAGCTAACATAGAAATCAATCTACATGGGTTGGGCGACGAATCCGAAATCATTGTTGCCAGTTGTTTGTGTTGATCGTTCATTAGATTTTGGTACTCCATCTGATCCTTTTTCCTCAACTTTCTTGATAGATGAGAATATTATGCAAACCATGATGTCAGAAGGAGAACCATGCGAAGATCATCATCATTGTTCTCATATTCAGGATTATGAAGAAGATAATCTTAGTGAACTATATCACCAATTGATCAAAAAATTCTTTTCAAATTATTTTCCTATTATTGCAATCGATTCCAAGCGAAATTTATCAAATATTGGAGAAACCATTTCTATCCATATTTCGACCAAACCCGGCAATGTAGAAAACATTCATGTCGACGTGTTTTGTTCTCCATCAAAACTCGAAACATATCGCTCTCTCTTTCGTGAATTTCGTGATGTATTTGCTTGGCCTTATGAGGAAATTATAGGCATAGATACTAGTATCATTGAACACACTATTAATATATACCCTGATTTCAAGCTGATACATCAATGCCTTCATCTTGTTCATCTGAAGAAGGCTGCTACCATTAAAGCAGAAGTTGAAAAACTTTTGCGTGCTAGTTTCATATACCCTGTTCTGCTAACTAAGTGAGTTTCCGACATCATTCCTGTTATGAAAAAACAAGGAACCATCAAAGTGTGTGTCGATTATTGGGATGTCAATCTTGCTTGTCTAAAAGACAACTATCCTACTCCCTTTATCGACTAGATTATTGATCATTGTGCTAAATGTGAAATATTTTCATACATGGATGGATTTTCCGGCTACAACCAAATCAATATCCACCTAGAGGACTAATATAAGACAACATTCATCTATCCCTGGGGTACATTCGCTTATCGGAAACTCCCGTTTGGTTTAAATAACGCTGGGGAAACATTTCAGAGAGCTATGGATTATGATTTCAATGACATCAAGCACATTGTTCAACCATATCTAGACAATTTACCCGCACATTCATGAAACCAGACTGATCACCCGATGCATCTGAGAGCTATATTTTTATGCTACTGACACTACAAAATATGCCTCAATCCACATAAATGTGTGTTTTGTGTTGGTTCTGGTCATTTGCTAGGATTCGTTGTCTCGAAAGGAGTTCGAATAGACCCACTGAAGGTCCAGGCAATTCTTGATTTTCCTGCGCCATAAAATTTTCTTCAGTTACAGAAACTTCAGGGAAAGGCTAACTTCCTAAGGAGTGTTATACCCAACTACACCGAAATGGCTAAAGTATTTACTCGACTCTTGAAAAATGGGATTCCCTTCCATTGGGACCAAGTTGCGCAAGCTTCTTTTGATGCTGTCAAGGATACACTTGTCCGGATGTCATTAATGTATCCCCCCAATTATTAGAGTGATTATTTATTATATATCGTTGCAGCTGATACCAGAGAAAATTTTAAGGATGGAAAATTATTTTGAAGTTTAAAAAATTGGCGAATATCACTAGTCCCTAATGTGAAAAATATAAAATGTTTATTAATGTATTCGTAAAATTATTCAAATTTATAATCATATTATATATATTTTCTATATAATTTTGGCGATTTTTAAGGTAAAATAATTTTATGTTGTAAAATTTGGGCAAATCACTTTTATAAAAAAAAGGAAATTGGCAATCTTTTTTTTGGAAAAACCATGGAAAATTAGCCCACCTGCAAATATTAGCCCCTAAAATTTTCCATGGTTGATACGACCATTTCTATGGTATTGGTCCAAGTAGAAAATGGGATAGAAAATCTGATCTCTTATTTGAGTCATAATATCAATGATACAAAAGTGAAGTATTTGTACGTAGAAAATCTTGCCTTGGCGGCTATTCAAGCTGTCCAATGATTTCGCCACTATATCCTGTTCCAGAAGACCATTTTAATTTCGGATTGCAACCCCATGAATTATATCTTATCATGTCAATTGATGGGGGAAAATTATTCAAAATGGATTGTCATTTTGCAGGAATTTGATTTGGAATTCATCAAATCCAAGTCAAAGAAGTCTTTATTTTTGGCTGAGCTTCTATGTAACCTTCCCTATGATAGTACTCCTACTACATTGGAACCATCTATTCCTGATGAATCTCTGTTTCTAATCGGATCATCTGATCCTTGGTATGGGGATTTTATCATTTATCTCCAGACCCAGAATTTTCGACCTCATACCAATTGCTCTGACCCGCAATGTATTCGATACCAAGCCAAATTTTATCTGATCGTTGGTGATACAATTTATCATTGTGGTGTCGATAAAATTTTAAGAAGGTGCCTCACTCATGAGGAGGACGAAAAGGTTTTAAATGATTGTCATGTTGGGGATTGTGGTGGACATTTTTCCAATAGAGGATACTCCGCACCAGTTACTTTTGGCCTACCATATTTCGCGACTGCATCCTCGCAGTTAGAAGTGTCATGCGTGCTAGATATTTTATCATAAAATCCAAAAAATGCCAGTGCCAATGCATCCTGTTGTCTCTGTGGGACCATTTTCAAAATGGGGCATTGAATTCATGACCTGTAATGCTCATTCGTCTGGGGGGAACAGTTATATTATTGTCGTAGTAGACTACTTTACCAAGTGGGTCGAAGCGATGCCTACATTCAACAACACAGGACAAGCAACTGCATTGTTTTTCTTTAATCATGTCATTTTGTGGTTTGGGGTCCCATAGGCTATAGTCACAGATCATGGTTCACATTTTCGCAATCATATGATGAATGAGTTGATTACCAAATTAGGACTATCGCATGATAGTTCTACTCCTTATTATCCACAATCAAATGGACAAGTTGAGGCTATTAAAAATATTCTTAAAAGGAATGCTTCAATGAATTATAAAAGTTCATAAAAGAAATTGGCATTGAATCCTATACTCGACCTTGTGGGCATACCGAACCTCAGTGAGAAATGCAACCAGATTTACCTCCTTTAAATTGGTGTATGGTTTGGAAGCTATCTTTCCAATCCAATGTGAAATACCATCGTTAAAACTTGCAATCAACTTGTTACCTGACACCTATATTGAAGAAGCACATCTTTTTAACCTCATCCATCTTGATGAAACACGTCATGAAACCCAATTGGCCAACGAAGCACATAAGAGACGTATAAAGGCTTAATACGAAAATCATGTCCAGCCTCACATTTTCTCAGAGGGTGACCTGATCCTTCTTTATGATCAGGAAGCTAATGTAATAGGTACAGGGAAATTTGAGACGTTATGGCATGGCCCCTATATTTTCAAAAGGGTTCTTGCTAAGGGTGCCTACGAGTTGGTAGATTACGATGGAATTCCATTGGCACAACTTCGAAATGAGTTATATCTGAAATGTTACTATGCTTAATCACGAGTGTATTAATTTTTTTTATTATATTGTATATATGTTGTTGATTTGCATTTATTGTCGTAGTTTTTTTTTCTAAAGTTTTCTTGAACTTAGTAATCCGCTTTACATTTCATCGCAGATGTTTGAATCTTTGGAACCATTTTTTGGGTATGCTGATGGTGCTAGTTGTAGTACACATAATCTATCCTCTGCAGCATGGGCCATTATCGCTCCGAACGACGAGTTAGTGAGTATTCAAGGGATTTTTATCGATCGATCTACAAACAATGTTGCTGAGTATAACACATTGATTGAACTTATCTCTGATGCCATTTCATTTGGTATTAACTGAATCATCATAAGGTTAGACTCACAACTTGTGGTATTACAACTTACAAGTGTTTATACTGTCATAAATCCAACATTACGTCGTATGTTCCTAAGAGTTCAAATTTTGGAAAGACATTTTGATTTCATTCAATATCAACACATTTACAGAAACTTGAACACATTAACTGATTCTTTAGTAAATTATGTTATAAACAGACATTTGCAACACATGTAAAGACACATTCACATAATTGAATAGGATTGCGCAATAAACATAGGAAAACACTGAAATCAAATAGATAGATAGTTATAGGTTTTTACAAAATTTGTGCCCAATACACATTGGTCATCTGACCCCAAAATGTATGCAACATGTCAAAAGTAAACTAGTATTGCTCATGATAACATGCTACCGATCTAGCTATCCTACGCAGTAACCGCATCCAGTGGTTAGGAATGCCAGTAGCGTGACGCAATAGTCAAATGGGTAACTCTTCGATCCGACAATCCAGAGTCCCGAAGGTCAACCCCTGTATGTGCTACTGAAGCTCAGCAATAGTCACAACCATATCCAAATCCTAAAGGACTACTCTCCTGACAATCCTCTCTGCTGGTTCATCCACTCCATGCTTTGGCTCTGCCACTGGTTGAACTCGACCCACATCTGAATTCCATCAAAAATTTAGTTTAGTCTTCGGAAAACATCAAAATACAAAAACATGTATAAACCTTAGAAAAATAAAAAAACATTGTCAAAAAATTCTTACCAATTGCACCCCAATGAGCGCCTTTTGGTAAAGCTAAATCTGGATCTCCTCAGAAGTCGATGCCTGCATATGCATAGTCATCGATGGAAATAATCTATCACCTAAACCATGCGAAGAATGCAGTCGAGAACGCGATGGATGATTGATCAGCATGTCTAGCCATAAATTATACCCATCTCTACATCCTTGGATATCTAGGGTTAGATATACCCAGCATCACATGCTGAGGCTGCATCATTGGAATCTGCTCTAAGGAAAAATAAATGAGGATCGAACCATAGTTGAATTTTTCTTCCCTCCTCCCTTTGCCTTGATCAGTTGTTCTTTTATTAAAGAGAGTACAACTTCATCCCAATTGAAAAATGTTGGTTCCATGCACTGTAGCGCATACTGCATATAAGATCTATTCGCTACAAGGAGTGTAGAGGTACTAACAAGCTTTGCGATTGTGAATAAGATGGTTCTAAAAGGAAAATCATGAACATCGGGGATTTTTATTTTCCATCCTTGTAGGCTCTGCCCCTGGATTGCAATACTGCAATATATAGTCTCTCACCATCTCTCCTTCGAGAGCAAACCCTGAGAGAGAAATGGGTAGGCCTCTCCTCGACAAGCTTGTCAGAAAATAGATATCCTCCACTAAAATTGGGACCACTTTGTTGCCAATATGAAATTCCTCAATCGCCAGATCCCATGCACGAACAAGGAACTCTAATAGTTCCATATGTTGCCTTATACTCGATAGATGGAAGTACTTCAACAACCCACAGTCTTTGAGGGCTCTTACAGTACCCAGATCATTTAGGGAAATCATGCTTTTTTCTTTATTCTCTCTTTCCCTCAAAGTAATTGTCATTTTGGTCCTTTGAATCCCTGAAATACAACCATAAGACTCATTAGGACCATTTTCATGCAAAAAACTAGGCAAAATTTGGGCACACTGCAAGAATAAAAAATGTGAATTGCGTCCAATGCGGTCTTGGTCAAGAGACAGTGCATTGCATATGCACCTAGCCTTCATTTCAGGTGTAGTCCAACACAGGTTTCGACATACAAGGGTGCGTTTCCCTCTTTTGAAACTAAATTTAACCTAAGGGGCCCAAATCCATAAAAAAATTCAATGGAATGAAACAAAAAGACTACTGAAGGAAAGAGGAGGTTTATGGCACCAACCTAGATCAAACAACGAGGAAAAATGTCCGCATAATCAATCGCAATCAACAATTGAAGTTTGGCGGAAAAAACAGTTTCATAACTCGAAAATGAAAATGATAACTTTCAAATGGTAAAAATGAATAGTAAAACTCTTTTTTGTATGTCAGCTCACCGAGTAAAGACATCTCAAACTTACTTTGCATCTTTTTAGCAAATTTCTTACTTAGCTGAGCATCATTGCTACCAAATATTATATCATCCACATATACCTCAACGATTGTTAAATTATCTTTATCTATTTGTACATAAATATTGCTATCAACAGTACCTTTCTTGAACCCTTGTTGACATAGATATCCATCAACACGAGCATACCATGCTCTGGGAGCCTGCTTGAGACCATATAGAGACTTCTTTAACTTGCAAACATAATCTTCTTTTTTTGATAGTAGAAAACCTTTAGGTTGTTAAATGTAAAATTCTTCTTCTAATTCGCCATTCAAAAATGTTGACTTAACATCCATTTGGTAGACTTTGATTTTTATTTAACATGCATAGGAAAGAAACATTCAGATGGCTTCCATTCTGGAAACTGGTGCAAATTTTTGGTCGAAATAAATTCCTTCCACTTGTGCATAGCCTTTGAAAACCAATCTTGCTTTGTTTTTGGTAACCTTTCCATATTCATTCAATTTGTTCCTGAACACCCATTTAGTCCCAACGAAATTTTTATATTTTGGTCGTGGAACTAATTCCCAGGTGTTATTCTTCTCGATTTGTTCCAATTATTCATTCATAGCTACTACCTAATGTTCATTATGGCTAGATTCCTCAAAACTACTAGGCTCAAAGGTTGCTAGAAAAGCAATGTGAGCTTGTTGTGATGAATGAAGTTGTCGACCTTCATTTATGTCACCAATTATTTGATTTGGTTGATGGTTCTTTTGAATCCATTCTTTTGTTCTCTTTGGAGGAGCTTCTTTTTGTTGTTTTGGTATATCTTGATGATCATTATTTACTTCTTCCTGGTTGATAGTTGCTTCTTGTTCTAGAATTTTCTCTGTGTCTTTTTTCAGCCTCTGTCTCAAGTTTCAAATATTCTAGATCCTCATCATTATTCATTATAACACCATCTTTGTCAAATGTAACATTTATGCTCTCCACTATCTATTTTCGTCTTAGATTATAGCATTTATAGGGCTTTCTTTTGCATGAGTAACCAGCAAAGATACCTTCGTCAACACATGATTCAAACTTACCCAACTTTTGATCTTATCTTTTGATATAACATTTTCTTCTAAAAATTATGAAATATTTCACATAGCTAGTTTTCCTTTCCAGAATTCATATGGGGTCTTGTTGCAATTATTTCTGAGAAGACTTCGGTTGATAATGAAGAATGCCATATTAATTTCTTGAACCTAGAAATTTTCATCCAATTTTGAGTCCTTCAACATTGTTATACCCATTTCCTGTACAGTTCTATTCTTTCTTTCAGCAACTCCATTTTGCTGAGGTGTTCGTGCTGTTGAAAATTGTCTTTTTATTCCATTTTCGCCACAGTATTGCTGAAATATTTTGGAAGTGAATTCTCCGCCATTATCTGATCTTATACACTTTATTTTAAAATCAATTTCATTTTTGGCCAACTCCTTGTAGATATTAAAGCACTCAAATGCTTCATATTTTTTCTTTAGGAAACTGATGGCTGTCATCTTGGTATAGTCATCTATCATTAACATGAAATATAATTCTCCATCTAAGCCTTTTGTTCTCACAGGACCACATAGATCAGTATATATAAATTCCAATGGATGTGATGCAAAGTGTTCTCTTGTTTTAAATTGTTTTAATACCTTTGCGTCATTAGTCTCTACATAGTGTATTTAGTTTTGAATTTTCATTGTTCATTATTGTTTCTTCCCATATCTAAATAAGGTGTCAAAGTTTATGTGACCCATTCCTTTGTGCCATAACCAACTTTCATCTTCTTTATCTAGTATACATGCTTTATTTGCTTCATCCAGAATATATATGCTGGTTAGAGCTCGACTTACTGTAGCCACATTTTTACCATACCTACCTTTCTTGATTTCACATTTTGTGGAGTTGAATAGCATTTTGTGTCCTTGATCACACATTTTTCAAACACTGAGAAGATTGTGATTCATGTTTTCAACCAATAGAACATTCTCGGCTAGAACATATTTGCTTCCGAGAGTGACAATACCTAATCCTATAACATTTGAATATCCATCATTTCCAAAGGATACAGTTCCATTTTTCTTCTCTTTCAAAGATACAAATTTCTTCCTATCTCTAGTCATATGCATTGAGAAACCACTATCAACAGACCACACATATTTGTTGTTTTGAGCCTTGAGAGAGAGAGCACAATTATCGGTATTTTTCTTCTTCCATGTTCGTATGTTCTGTGGCTTCGAAGATTCTTCTATAGGATTTTCAAGTCTGCAGTCTCTGGCTATGTGTCCAAAGTTTCGACATTTGTAACATTCCATATCATTTCTTAAATGTTCAAACCTATTGATGTTTCGTTGAGCCCTGGAAGGTTCATATTTGACATATCTCCTCGAATTGTATTGGTTCCTAGGGTACGTGAAACATTCTATAGATTAATGACCAAATTTTCCACATGAATAACAAAAGGCATGAAAAATATGTTGGTACCTGGATGGAAATATTCGTCAAGGAATTGTCTTCCAAGGCTGTTCTTGCGAATCTTGTCCAATGAAGTCTAAATGCATGTATGATCTCATAGGTTCATTGTATTTTTCTTTAGAAGGTCCTACTTCTTCTTCTTTATAACTAAGGCCAGTTCTGTCATTTTAAGATCATTGATTGTTGATGAGTTCTTCCAATTCCCTTGAGCTATTGACATAGTTTTGGATAGTTTTTCCCTTGTTCACTTCCTTACGCAACAAGACTACTTCGGCTTCTAATGCTTCCCTTTCTTCTTCCAACTTATTTTGAAGTGACTCTTTAATACATTTTTTTTCTTCAAATTCAATTTTGAGACCTTGAACTTGTTCTTAAAGAGTATTGAAACGGATCTTCTCATCCTTGAGCTCTTTTATAAGCCTGATTGCCTCAGAAAATTCTTCTATGGTCAACCCTTCTTCTTCGTTGTTTGATACCTCTTGTTTATTGTGCTTGGCCATAAATAATACTCTCTCATTAGCTTCTTCTTCGCTGTCACTTTCTTCATCAGATGATGAGCTATCTTCTTTAGAGAGAAAGTTCCTTTTGAATCCTTTATTTTTGCCTTGCTTGTTGAATTTCTTAAAGCCTTTCTTGCCTTTTCAGATGCCATCACTTCTCTTGGGACATTTTGCTACAAAATTCCCAACCTCACCACAGCGGAAACATATCAATGGAAGATTACCTTTGAATTTTCCCTTACCAATTTTTAGTTTTCTCAAAAAGTAAGCATATTCTACATCTGAAAGACCTTCTTCATCATCTTCCTTTTCTTCACACTTGCTGGTGCAGTTATTTTCTTTTGAAGGTTGTTTGTCCTTATTTCTTTTCTTATATGAAACGAACACAATTTCTAGATTCGAAGTACCCTCTTCTTCATCAAGTCTCATTTCATATGCTATGAGAACTCCATGTAATTCCTCTTGGCTGAGTTTTTCCAGATTTTCATTGTATTCTAAGACCGATACCTTTGGGTTGAATCTCCTTGGTAATGTTATAATAATCTTTCATATAATAATCTTCTCATCAATGCTCTCCCAATCCTTCCAGAGTGTTAGTTATTTCATCAATGTGTTGGAAGTATGCAAAAATGTTTCCATATTCTTTCATTCTGAGTTGCTCAAATTTTTCTTTGTAGATTTGAAGCTTTGCTTATTTGACATTTGAGTCACCTGCATATATATTCTCAAGCTTGTCCCATACATTTTTGGCTGTTTTACAACCCAACACCATATGATAAGCAGATTCAATAAGTCCACTGATAATAATATTCTTTTCTTTTGCATCATTTACCAAATTCTTCTTACCTTGTTCATCCGCGGTTGGTGTAAAGCCATTTTGAACAGTGTCCCATACTTCGTAACCTTGTGCCAAGAGATAGACCTCCATTCTTCCTTTCCAGAGTGCATAATGATTTTCATTGAATAGAGGTACACCATTCTTGGTATGCTCCATGACCTCCTTCCAGCTATTAAATTGATATTGAAGGAACCAAGCTTTGAAACTAATTGTCGGAAATACTGAGAGGGGGGGTGAATCAATATTCCTTTCAATTAGTATTATTATTAATCTTTCAGAGCATTAGTTAATATTCAATTATTATCAGTGTTTGTACAATGATAACAATAAATAAAAGGAACACAAATGCACATAGTTTTTAAGGTGGAAACCTCCTCCGAGACAAATACCACATGAATTATTTTTTAATAATTCTTTAATATTCAACTCCAATTGAAAATAAATCTCCAAATTCCTAGAATCTAGAAAAACATTCTTCTCCAACTCCCACTGGATGGATTCTCCAATGCCCAAGATTCTTCAGTAGTCAACTGAACGGATGCCCCAACACCCAATGAGCTAAAACTCACCCTAGCACCACCCTAACACCCTAAATTTTTCACAGGTTTGAACCAGTTGGTGACTTCATGCGCTAGCCTAGCACCACCCTACCACCCTATAGAATAATAAAAGAAGAATGGAATCCTATACCAGGGAAAATGGTCCACTTTACAATGATATATAATGATGTAGAAGAGGAAGACACACTAGACCATAACCGCAACCATAACACAAATACCTAATGATGATCCTAGACCTCCCGAAACTCCCTCTTCAATTCTTGGTAGATAGACACTTGTACAAATTTTACAATGATGCTTTTACAATGAATTAGTACAATGATACCTTTACAATGACTGTATGCAGTGAAGACTTCATGTGGTGAACTTCTTGCTGCTATTCTGCACCTTGATTGCTGCTCTTTTCATGCTACCCTTTCCCACTCTTCAAAACATTAGATCATGCATTTAGTCTTATCTTGATGAATATATAATACCTCCAAATATTCTTCAAGGAAATACCCATGACATGATAATAGCAAAACTTACCTCATCCTGCAAAGCATATGTCAGTGCTTAAAAAAAAAAAAATTAGAATAAAAAGAACCTAATGCAATTAACAAATGAACATGTATATACAGAATATACTTACCTAGAGCTTAACTCTACTACACCTTTCTTTACTTTTCTGCCCTAGAAATTCTGGTCCTTTGCAACCCTTGACAACACATGATCTAGCTTTTTCTTGCCTTCTAGGAGCTCGATATTTAATTTGGTGTATCTCTATTAGTTTAGATCCCCAATATGCGATTTTCGGTCCTGTAGTATTCCTTTGAGTCTTATTTCCAATGCCAGAGGTCTGACCCAATTTTTATTCTTCAAGACAAAGTTATGCCCAATATATCACAATGACCTAATTATGGGCTAGTTCAGTAGAGCGAACTTGTACGACGTGCCAAGTGTCACCATTTCCTCATTCAGCTCTAAAATTGATACAAAAAAAACTAAAGTCCGTGCACTATCCACCACTTTTTACAGAATTCCAATCTGATACTCAGAGAGAGTTATGATGATTTTCCCAAGGTCACCTCTTTGAGATGAAGTTCAGGAGCCTACAAAACCATAACTTCTGCATATCATATATCCGAAAATGTTGCGCACCATGATCGGAAAATTTTACAGGAGGTTCTTCAGGATTTCAGATTTTCCTCATAGAAATTTCAGCTTCTGAACCTTCGTAGATAAAAATTTATAGTGAAAATTCCATGATGATCTGTTTCAAGTAGAAAAATCCCTACATGAGGAGCATATGAGGATCACAATTTATATAAATGCTTAGGTTGAGAGGGAATTCAACAAGTGAACGTGGGAGGGATTTTAGGAGCTTAAAAATTATTAATTATTGGCTGTTCAATGACCCATGCCACAACCCCATGGGGTTTTAGCCCACTAACTGGGGTTACTAACTTCAAACATGAATATATCTAAAATTGTGAAGAATTACGTGGCATGCCATATATCAATGGAAACATATCAACTAGTAGAAACCATCCAAAATATCTTTGATGCAGAATATAGTAATTTGGTAGGTCAAAATTCCCATGCAAGATCGAGGTAGTCCCTGTTACTGCTTGGGTTGACATCAATGACAACCACTGATCAACACATATGTGTCAAAATTCGAATCCATGTGTCCATCTAACACCTATGGACTTGGAAAAATGTATTGCCTATTATTATAAAGTCATTCTTTGAGAAACTACCACTAGTTGCCCTATAAATTGAGCACAGATCCTAGTGCTAGGAAAGGAAGAATTTTGGTAAAGAAATGTCGTTGGATTCTTAATTGAGAGAGTGAAAGAAGTGATATGCTACTGGTGTGACATTGAATGTGATGAGCCTCAGATGAAGCTGGAGATGGTGACATCAAATTTATCATTCGTTGTAACCTCCCCCTTCTACTCTTTAATAAAGATTTCTGTTCATTTTCCCATATATGTGTTTGTTTATGTTTCTATTTCTCATGAAATGGACATTTGAATGATATATATGTTTCATGTTTAATCTATTTAAGTGATTAAGATAAGTAGGCATTTGTATATTGCAATTTGTTTTCTGTTCTCTGTTTATCTTTGCAGGAATCCATCTGGCGATCTAAGTTGGATTGGAGGTTACAACAAAAGTGAAAAAAGGAGAATAGGAAGCAATTAGATCACAAGTAGGTCCTTCTATCTTTCTGTGTGTCTATTTATTCTTAGAGAAAGTGATAGAAAAGTCTTTAATATGTTGTTCTAAGTGCCTAACACCACATGTAATGTTCCAAATATGAAACTATGCAATGAATAAGCTGTATAACGGTCCAGTTATGATTAATAAGCTTAAAATATACATAAGAAATACATAAAAATCATTTTTAGCTACATCAGCAACTGGTACTACATTTCATGATCCAAAAAGTGGGGAAAAAGGGTGTTTTATGCCCTAAAAAAGTTGTTTTAAGAAATTAGTGTGAGAATAAGCAGGGGAAACGTCTGGATATGATAACTTAGGTCATGAGGGACCTATGCTCCAATTTTCAGCTCAAAATAATGCTTCTAGCTATATTAAACAACTTCTCCTTTCCTGACTAGGCTAGAAAACACTAATTTCCATGACTTTACTAAATAGAAATTTCTGAATACAATAAGAGCATAATTCCCATGAGGGTTTCTACATAAAATCAAAAAATAGGTCTAATATACAACTTTTATTAATCACAAAGCAAATAAATGGAGGTTTAATCACTTATACAGTAAAAACAAGGCTCCTGGCAAGATTTCCGGAAAAATGCATGTACAAAGGTAGGACTGCAGAAAATAATGTTGTCTACAACAAATTTTCATTAAAAATGACTGAATATAACATATCAAAGCTGAATAATACAGAAATATGGACCAAGGCCTCTCTAACAAACTCCCGGAGGGAAATAAGCACCTCCTTTTACAAGATGAGCACAAAATCAAAGGGTGCAACACTGCTGCTGCTGCCCCTGCATCAAGGACGCAGTTTTCTGAAGTAGACTGTGCTGTGGCTAAATGTGAAGGAATTGCCTCAAGCCAAATACATAGATGAAGCTCAAATCACTCCCCTTTTATCCCTTAAATAAGCTGATCCAAAGAGAAGATGGAATTCCCGCATGGGAATTCTTTTCACTAAGCAGTGCAGCAAATCCGGCTAAACAGCTGAAGCATGCAATTGGTCTCAAGGAAAAAATAGCTGAATACATGAATGATTTCCCTTTGATGCTATGCCTTCATTTTATATTTGGTGAGCCTCCTCAACCTGGACCCCACATAACGTTGAGGTGACTTCTTCATGAAGCTTCCTCTTCCAAAACTGTGCTGCCCTAGCTTGCTTCCCTCCTCTTGTGGCTGCGCTGTTGACTTGGTCAACTAATACACCTCCAATGCCTATTTTCACACTAGAGATCTTCAATCTAGTTTACATATGTGTCTTAGGCTAATCCTTGTTCACATTGAATCGGTTTTCTTAGGTGATCTCTTCCTCCTCAAGAATGCATGTTGACTTAGTCAAACTTGACTATGTCCTTATCTATTTTTCCCATGTTCACACTTGTAAGTGTAAATTTCAGCTCCTGAAGTGATCCCCTTCCTTCTTAAGGTGGAAATTATTCATATTTTTATTTTTCATGGGCTCCCTTACCCATTTATTCCTCTCCTAGGTGAAAGTAGCAAAATCTAATGTTCCAAATTGCTATGTGCAAATTTGGGAACATTACAGTCCTCCCCTCCCAAATGTTGCTTGTCCTCAAGAAATTGCAAGGATAGGACTAAAGAGCTTCCTCTCCTCCCATGTAGAAACCTCATATGATGCAATCATCCAAGGATCAAGGTGTTGTATCATCAATATATCTCCAAGTTTCTCCTCCCAAGTGTGCAAGCCATCTATTAGAGAACATCCCAAATAGCCAACATGATGTGACAATGAAACATCCATGGGGGCAACAATATGCTGTTTGAAGAACCTCTTGAAGCATGAGGGCTGATATAGATTGGGATTCATCATCCCCATTTGAATCTCTCCTCCCAAAGATATCAACCAAGCAAAATGAGCCACCCTCCAAAATGTTAACTCATGCAAGTCATCCTCCACCCGAAGCTCCGGCAAAGTAGGTGGGCTGAAATTTTGGTCATGGTAGTCATAGTAGCCTACCCCATGCTGTCTTCCTCTCCACTTAAGACAAGTGTAGAGTATTTGCTGATCTTGGGCTGCAATACTGTTGCCCTCAAATGGCAAGAAGGAAGCTAGACCTCCAAAGGTCCCTCTCCTAGTGCTGTGAATCAATCTGGCCCAAACCATCTCATACATGATGGACAAGAACTCACCTCCATATGGTATCCCATCCATATCATGGCCCTCTTCATAAAGAAACAAATATTTTGCTGTAGAGGCCATTTCCCTTATCATGCTCCCCTTAGAGCATGCAATGCAGAAAGTGTGGGGATGCTTCTCCCCCAAGAACACATCCACTCCATGTGTACCTCCTCCAACCATGCTCCTCATATAGGTAAGAATAAGATCAGCACATAGGATCATGATCAACATCATAATGAGAGAAAGACTGAAGGTTTTATGTAGTGCTAGAGTGTACCAAAAGTATCCCAAGTGGTCACAGCGCAGTCTTCCCCACTGCAGCTTTAGGAAATGGTATGGCAATTTGTCTCTTGACAAATGGCTTGTTGTATAATTCATCACACCCACTAGTAAATAGTAGATGGATAGATATGTCAATTGAGCATACAATAAGCAACCATATACTTGCCCGGGATCATACATTAGATGGTTGTATCCATCATAATAGCTAGCTAAAATTAGACCATGGAGTCTAAAGAGAACCTTGCCCCTTTGTAGAGAAATGAACTGCAAGGACATGGTAAGAGTATACAAATATAGTGATGAACAATAAATAAGTGCAACAACAAAGTTCTTACCATGTGATGGAAGCAAGATGGTGAAAAAATCCATATATGAATCCTCCATAGTGGTATGGCATATCAATCTAAAGAGGAGTGAATCACATGCCCCATGAGAATCCTCCTTATTATGCTTGGACATCCAATTCAAGGAGAGCATACCACAGCAACCAATGAGTCCATCCACCACTCTATCAATCTCACCTCCTCTATGCCCACCAAGTGCATCAAATATGAAGTGATCTTGGGAACACTCCACCAATAAGCTCATGCTCCCAAGTGACAGTGTTGTTGGCCTATGCAAATAGGCTCCTGCCAACTTGTAAATCCATCCTCTGACATGTTCAACGTCAAAGACTCCTCTCATAATGTTGCCATATCATCCCATTGCAACATCATGCAAAATGTGAGAACAAATCTTCCCTTGCTCTCTCTCAATCCTCCAAAGCAACAAATGTCTTTGCTGCCTCATCATACCTCCATCATATAACTGATGCAGTGAAAAAAAAATGACCATGTCATCATAATGTATCCACACTCCTTGCTGCACCATGATGCAAGTATTCTTCCAAGTATCCTCCTCCCTTATACCCTTAGAAGAAGGATATGCCACATGATGGCCAAACTCTCTCAAGAGTAGCCAACGCAGTCTTGCCTCCTGTTGCCCGGTATCATAGAGTTGCAAGTAACTTTCCAGCTTCTTGCTCTCCATCCACATCCACCTATCTATTGATGAATGCCTCTAAGAATTCTCCATGTTGGCACTCCTCCAAAAGAGGCTACCATCCTCCCATATCAAGTTTTCCTCCTTGCATTTCATAAGATGATGAAATGTAACTCCTTGGAGACCTCCGAGAAAATATCTATCATCAATGATTATATTGGACCCATAAGGATCCAAAGGGGCTGAAAGCAAAGCCTCCTTGCTGCTGCCACTTGATAGTGTTGTAACCCTCCTCCAGGGTATCTTGGCTATCTCATGTGTCAACTTCCGGATGAACATTTGCTTTTGCATGACTTTGCTTGGAGAAAATTTCACTCCATCCTCCAAGAATTCACACTCCAACCTCAAGGGTTGTGTGTAACTCATTAGTGATACATGAGGTTGATGGTTCAAATCTCCCTTGAACCCTTCAAGCTTGCACAACGCAGTGCAATCCTGCTGCTTTATTTCAGCAATATCATTCGATCCTGGGCCATATGCAAACAATTCTCCAACCCTTTCAATAAAATTTTCTGAAATGTTAAGACATGGAAATTTATGCATAACTCTGTGAGTCTTTGGGACATCTTCTATGGCTACAAGAGGTCCTCTCTTCAATGTGCTGGCTGATCCAATTGTTGATGTAGAAGGCTGCTCTCTCAAGGCTACGGCAGCGCTAGTACTTGCCTCCTCCCATGGTGGTGTGGCTCTTCTCTCATCTAATCTTTCCTCATCAAAGGTTATGATCAGATCTCGAGTGAACTTAGAAAAATAAGTCACCCTTGTTTGGTTTAAGTGACCGCACTACCAAGCATTGGCTTCACCCTCTATGTGCAGCGCTGCAACTTCTGCTGCCTCCCTCTCTTCCACTGATGAAGTATGAAGAATGCCTCAATATTTCTTGCCCAAGCTCTTGTTGGAGTTGACCCATAAAATTTAGACAATAGGAATCTATTGCCTTTGATCTCTTCTTTGCTGCAAGGTCTTCTTTCTTCTCTCAGTTGAATAAACTGAGGGAAATCTAGGGTCTCTTTGAAAGCCCTAGGTTGGCACTTGTATTATGCTAAATACCCACTCAAAATTTCATGCTCTAAGTGATCTCCTTGCTCTTCACTTCCTCTACAAGAATAGGAAGTGCATGCATCTGCTTTTGCTTCCTGAAACCTCCTACAGATCTCACTGCAACTCTCTCCTCCTTGAAACCCTCTTGGAGTTTCAATGTATTTCTCTTCTTATATTTTCTTGGATCTGAAAATGAATGAGAGTAAGATCATCCTCTCCATAATTTTGATCTCCTTATCTTCGTCTTCTTTCTTGGGCTTGAAGGCCACAGGCTGAGCCAAGAAAGGTGCTTCGATACCACTGTAATGTTCCAAATCTGAAACTCTGCAATGAATAAGATGTATAACGGTACTTTTATGATGAATAAGATTAAAACATACATAATAAATACATAATAATAATTTTTAGCTACAACAGAAACTGGTACTGCGTTTCATGATCTGGAAAGTGGGGAAAAAGGGTGTTTTATGCCCTAAAAAGGTTGTTTTCAGAAATAAGCGTAAAAATAAGCAGGGGAAACAGCTGGATATGCTATATTAGGTCATGAGGGACCTATGATCCGAATTTCAGCTCAAAATAATGCTTATAGCTATATTAAACAACTTCTCCTTTCCCGACTAGGCTAGAAAACACTGATTTCCCATGACTTTACTAAACATAAATTTATGAATACAGTGAGAGCATAATTCCCATGAGGTTTTATATAGAAAATTAATAAATATGTCTGATGTACAACTTATATTAATCGCACAGCAAAGAAATGGAGGTTTAATCACTTATACAGTAGAAACAAGGCTCCTAGCAAGATTTCCGGCAAAATGCATGTACAAAGGTAGGACTGCAGAAAATAACATAGTCTATAGAAAATATGCATTAAAAATGACTGAATATAACATATTAGAGCTGAATAATACAGAAATACGGCCCAAGGTCTCTCTAACAAACTCCCGGAGGGAAATAAGCACCTCCTCTTACAAGATGTGCACAAATTCAAAGGGTGCAACACTGCTGCTGTTGCCCCTGCATCAAGGACACAGTTTTCTAAAGTAGACTGCACTTTGGCTAAATGTGAAGGAATGGATTCAAGCCAAATACAAAAATTAAGCTCAAATCACTCCCCTTTTATCCCTTAAACAAGCTGATCCAAAGAGAGGATGGAATTCCCACAAACGAATTCTTTGCACTAAGCAGTGCAGCAAATCCGGCTAAACAGCTGAAGCATGAAATTGGTCTCAAGACAAAAATAGACGAATACATGAATGATTTCAATTTGATGCTATGCCTTCCATTTATCTTTGGTGAGCCTCCTCACCACGGACCCCACACAACATTGAGGTGACTTCTTCATGAAGCTTCCTCTTTCAAAACTGCGCTGCCCTAGCTTGCTTCCCTCATCTTGTGGCTGCGCTGTTGACTTAGTCAACTAATCCACCTCCAATGCCTCTTTTCACACTAGGGATATTCAATCTAGTTTATATATGTGTCTTAGGCTGATCCTTGTTCACATTGAACCGGTTTGCTTAGGTGATCTCTTCCTCCTCAAGAATGCATGTTGACTTAGTCAAACTTGACTATGTCCTCATCTATTTTGCCCATGTTCACACTTGTAAGTGTAAATTTCAGCTCCTGAAGTGATCCCCTTCCTTCTTAAGGTGGAAATTATTCATATTTTTATTTTTCATGGGCTCCCTTACCCATTTATTCCTCTCCTAGGTGAAAGTATCAAAATCTAATGTTCCAAATTGCTATGTGAAAATTTGGGAACATTACACCACACTTAGGGAATTTGATTTATCTGTAGATCATAATTCTGCATAACACTACCCCTTGAGCTGCATCACAATAGGCCAATAATAATTTATCAACATTTACAAACTCTACTCCCCAATCGTTTTGACCCTATGAAATTACGAGGAAGCACACACTCTTAACCATTACTCCCACTCAAGTTGTGTGGGGTTTTCTAACTAGTTGTAAACAATGATGAATTTCTTCTTATGGATTGTGTATTAGAATATTATTTTATTTGAGCTCAAATCATTGGGAGGTTTCTCTTCTAAGAGGTACGTAAAATTCACTTAATCCTTACATAAAAGGATCAATATGGTTTTTTCCTTACAAAATAATAATCGATAGCTTTGCATTAGAAAATGATGTGACTAAACTATACAATATTGTAATACAAATAGAGTAGGAGATGGCCACAATTATCAGTTATGTTTATGTTTGGAGGAATGATTTCTATCCTCCTCAACCAGGTTTAATTCCCACAAGTGACATGTTGAGCTCTATTGTGTTTATTGTTGTAATGGATTCCAATCTTGTTTTTCTATGCCTTTTATATCTAAAGAATTCCTTACCCTTGCCTATGGGCTAGAGAGGGAGGTGCTTGATTACATTGAAAAAAAAAGAGAGAACCACAATCCATTAACAAAATTACAATGTCTTTGTCAATTTGTTATCCAAACTCTAAATGGAAAAGCATGTCAATCATATTACTGAGAAATATAACATGATAACCATACTACCCACTAAAGGGGAGGCTGTAGCGGGAGGGGTTATCTATTGCCATGATGAAGAAATTGAGACTCAATATGCTTGGGGATAGGGGATCACCACAAATAACCAAATGGAATTCTTGGCCTTGTGGCAAGGGATAGAAATGGAAATATTAAAGAATCTTTAACATCTTATTGTATTTGAGGATTCAATGATAGTCATTCAACAAGTGATCAAACTAAAAAAAAATCTCTGACTATGATCAATATCCTATTTTTCAAAGGATCCTTACACAAATTGGAAAGTTTGAATCCTTCAAATTCTTCCACGTTAAGTGACATTTTAACACCAAAGCAGATGCCTTAGTGAATAAAGGATCCTCCTTGGACCAAGGAATGATACTCTAGGATAATGAAATATTTTATACAAGCCTTTGCCATGATCAAAGTAATAATAAATAAAACTCAAAGTAGTTTGGGAGATATAAGCGCAAATTAAGGAGGAAAGAGACTCACGACTCCCATTGCAACAGTAACAAAGCACAATCAGGATGGCGAGTGGCTCAAAATTCATTGTATCAGTTTGGCAGATCTAATTTTATTGATGGTACACAATATTTGATTCTCACTTGGCTGAGATAGGATGGTAATTTCAAGGAGAAGGACAACTGGTGGCCAGGAACAAGCATTCGTTATTACATTGAGGAAATGAAAAGATGGTGTTTCATTCAAAATTTTAATTTTGCATGCTTAATCAACACCATATTGATGGAGGCAGTTTCAATCTCCGGTTGCTAAAATAGATGTCAAGGAATGATGGATAAGAGAATTTATGAGGGGGGTAAGTTTCTTAAGCCCCGTGAGAGGAAGAAAAGAGTGATAATAGAGGCTTTCACATGCAACACAACTTCCAAGGCATGTTGAGTATTTCTCCCTCTGCTTGTGCTTTGTGTTTGGACTAACCATTTCTCTAGTGCTCCTTCGCGTCACTAGAAGGCAGAGAACATGAACAAAGCGGTGAAAAGTATAGATGTTTAGGAGAATGCATACGTTGAAATGCCATTGGAATACATAAAAACTACCATGGAACATATTCTATATTTTCTGAATAGTCGAGGGGAAATGTTGGCTAATGGAAATTAAGCACAAACTCTGCTTTTCAACCAAAAAATTGGACTCCTTCGGGTCAAGCTCAAGAGATTGCAGGTAAAGGTGGATATGCTGGATCTCCATTTGGAAAAACTCAAAGCCACAACACAATTTGGATAAAAGGAGGATAAGTTGGAGTTCGATCATCACACAAAAATGGGATCTCCAATTCTGATTATTCGTGTTCAACAAGAGTGCAAGGAAGCAACAAAAAATGAAGAATATGTTGAAAATGGGTTGACCCTAGTAGGCTAGTTAATTTCCATCTCTATTTTGAATATTTTTTACAAGTATGCACTAGATTTGGGTTTCTTTTGGAAGATTTACAAGTGTATTCAATTCAACAATAGAATAGCCAAAAGGTGTAGTAGAAGTAATGGTCTTTTCCGTTTTGGAGAAATGTTGGAATATGAAGAATTAGCTAAATATGTAAAAGGTTCTAGCCTTGAAACTAAATTTCTATAAATACAAATCATAACCATTATGTTGAAAAAAATAACGATACCACCCACTAAAACATTATAAAATTAAAGGGGCTTAGAAATCCATCCCATCAAGGTTATATTTTTCCACCAAAGTCTTCTTAATGAACTCTTCATAGCACATATCCATATTTATCGATGCATAGGGAAAATTCGTCGTGTCATATTCACTATTTTCGATTTGGGATAGTGTAACCTACATGCTATAATCCATAGTCCTAGATAAGACATGGGTAAAGAACTCCCCATTCGAGAGAAATAGAATAAGAAAGGTACCAAATTATCTCTTGAGGGAAGTTGAGAGAACCATAAATGCAGGATATCAATAATATTATTGACCCTAATTTCAACTCAAGATCTAGGTACTTTGACCTTTGTATCCATATAAAAACTCTAAATTCTTACTCCATCTCTTGAAGTGTCCTTAGTTTGGTGGCTATCTCAACAACATATCAATCACACTTTTGAATTGTACAATTTTTTTTCCACCCATGCCTTGTGCTAATGACCACATTGAAGGGTCAAATACACCATGATTTTATGAGTCTATAATACTCCACATGAATGCCATTTTACATTCGCCTTAGGCTCAACCAAATGAGATAGAACATAGCCTATTTTATTCAAAAATGGTAATGATGCTTTGTGTCCAAGATGAAAGATAGTTTATAGGCCATGTTTCTATTATTTTCCATTAAAACCCAATAACTGATTCATAATTCTCTAAGCATGAGTTCAAAAATATAATTCAAACTATCATTCTAAAAATTAAATTACAAATACACTAATTTTTATAACTATAGCATGCATAATAAAAATAATTAAAGCTGAAGATACACACTCAACACATACTAGTAGCAGATATACCTAGGAAACCAATCTTTAGGGAAAACCTACAAATTGCGTGAGTTTTTCTATTATCTTAGCAAAATAATAAAGTTTATAATTTAATACAACAAGGGAACACTTCCCTTCTAAAAAAAAATCCTCTAAACAACTAAACCAAGAAAAATTGAAACACTCTTTGCACACTTATGCTATTATATGGACACACAATATGGCCTCTATGCACACTAGTATGTGTTGTATAACTGCACAATACGGAATTTCTCTGCAAGCACTAGCTCGTTGTATGCACATGCTAATTCTGGGTTGAGATAAGGTTGTTTGGACTTGCCCTTATCTCCCTCTTGGTCGCTAACCTTCCTTGCTGACCACTAAAAACCTAACTTCCTCTTGCTGAGCTAACACACACACTCTATGCCCTTCAAACTCACCACTTCTGCACCCTATTCCCTATTATAATTTGACCTAGGCCCTACCATCACTCTCAATGGTTGAGATGAAATCTTGATGAAGGGCTAAGATCTAATTATATGTTGACATTTGGATTTTTATTTTTTCCTAAGTCCAAAATTGGGAAACAATTAATTAAATTAATAATTTGCTGAGTCGTTATCTTGTGGGTTCCTCTACTAGCCTTGAAACCTAGTGTTATCAACCTATTTTGCTACCCCTGTGTCCCTGACCTTTAGCCCTGATAGTCAGATGCCTTTTTCCTAAATTAGGGTGACTTTTTTTTCCAGTTTGAACCTTAGCCATAGGCTGGTAGGCTTTTTCCCATGGCCAAAGGACTCTAGCCGCTACCTAGGCCTCTTGTGACCACAACTAAGGCCCTAATCCACCCTTTATGTGCTTGTGGCCAAGGGAATATTCCAAAATCACTTTTTCCCCATGAGACTAGTTCGATAAATCACTGATTCAAGCTAGCCAAGACTCATCCATTAGAAGCTTCTATAACTTCTCATCGTCCTGAGTGTCCACATTCATCCTCCCGGGACCTATCGTCTATCTATTTATCTTGGATCATTTGAGAGGGTTAGACTAGTTTTGGAGGGCCATAGTTTTGATGTGCTAAGATATTGATCTTATGTTGCCACTTTGCTGACACATTGAGAGCTTGTGATGTCTTGGTCATATGTGAGTTCTCTTCATGCCCATTCATTGGATCTAGTGGGGAAACTCTGCCAGATCACAGAGAGGAGACGTTGGAGAGAAGGAATAGATGAGTTGTATCATTTTTATGAGATTAATGAAGATATATGTTCCCTCCCTTACATAATTATGTTTAAGATAATGTGATTGGTTTATATCGTTTTTTATCTCATGATATTCCGGGGAAGATCTCTTGTCGTCTTTGAATGTTTGTGATTATGTGTAGGTGTTGAGATTGAGAGTAGATGGAGTATATCTCTCGTGTGGAGTGTAAGAATTCTTCTACAAACTCAAGATCCATCCCCAAACTACGAGGAGGAAAGGTACCATTATTTTCCTCATAGTGTAAATCCAATTGCATGATGCTTATTAAATCATATGGGATTGGGATCTTTTGTATCTTCTTAGTCATGCCTATGTTTGTCTGGTGATCTATCAGACACTAGATCACATAGAAAAAAATCCTTGTGATTTCCATTGCAACATAACTGGTGCTTTAAATGAGAGAACACTAGATTTTGTGTTCGCTTTGCCTTAGATCTAGATAAGATCCTCTTGTTTTCAATTTGCTTAGTTTCCTCATATTTTTCCAACTGTTTTTTGCTATTTTTCAGGGTTATTATCTCTATTCTTTGATTTCTTTTTGGTCACTACGCAAGGAAATATGGAATTTCATGTTTAGAACCCTACCCGTAACCTTGTAAGGCTCTGCCTGCAGCCAAGGACCCCTTAGCCGCTGGTTGGTAATCCTATGCTCGCATCCAGCCGAGTCTAGATAGTTCTGTGTCCACGGCTGAGGATTTTTCCCTCTGAAACCATTTTCCTTCAGTACGAATTTGTTTTTTCTTCACTTGTACAACCTGGTCTCATTATGTACCTTCTAGATTTGGTCCAAATATTTCCTTTTCATCTGTTTTTCTTTAGGTTGGGTAAGTGCCTGTTTGGAGGACTTGTCCTCTTTCATTAGGCCTCAAGCTTGTCATTTCTTGACGATCTATTGAAAACGTATTTGGATCCATCATTTTTTGTAGTTGATTAGCTGTCCTATGTTCTTAATCTGATCTATCTAGATCGGTTTGTTCAAGGTCTTCCTTTTCTTTTCATTGCTTGAGTTTATTCTTGAGTTTTTGACTGGGTGCCTTGGATTGGTTTTGAGTTTGGTCTCTTGACTTCATTATCATTTTTGACTGGTTTTATTCAGTGATTATTTGGATATGATTTACATTTTACATTCAAATTTTGGGATTGTTTCTCATTTTCAGGCCTTCTTATTGAGTGATCTCTTTTATTTTTTGTCATTAGTGTCACAAACAGTGGTGTTGTGACCAGTTGTGTAGTTGCCATCTGATTAATTTATTTTGAAAGTGTTTTTTCACATTGTATCACTTTATTTAAGATCTTGTTTTCTTTGCCTCTAGGGTGCAGTTTAGTCCTTTGTAGAACACTGGCCCTGGTGGAGCAATTGTGCTGCAACCCTAGCTTGATTGAAATTTCCATCTTTTGTTTTCACTTTGGATTTCATTTTTATGGCTTTGTGTGTTTTTTATTGGGATTTTTTTCCCTAGCTGTTTGGATTTAGGAGTGTTCTGAATTCTTTATTTGGAGACTAGTTTTGGTCTCTTTCTTGGTTTGATTTTCAGTGTGTTTTGGGTCATTAATTCAAATTCTTGGGATATTTTGCATTCAGGAAGATTTAGTGAAAAGTGCATCTTAGTAGGCATTGGTGTGTTAGCTAATTTCTTTCCCTCTCGTAACAAGCATTCATCGAATTGAAAATGAAAATTGCATATAGCTGCATTAGGGTGACTAACTAAGAGTTCGACACACCATTTCAGTTTCACGCCACTTCCCGCTTGTGTAAATAACAACCATTAAAAGTAACGCGATAATAAAATCGACTTGATTCGTATTTTATTTTTATTGGTAGCACATCCACACTAGCTTAGTTTAGGGTCTTGGAGATAGGAGCGTGAGTTAACCACCCCAAGACCACAAATTTATCAACTTATCACCTTGCGGTAGGGAGTAAAATCCATTTGCAGTATTGCGGTTTGGGAATCCCTCCTCATAAAAGGGTTAATCATGAGGTCACATTTGGGCTAAATTGGGTGACATGAGCAATTTCACTTAGTTTCGGGTGGTTCGATATAGCGGAATTGGCACGCATAAAAATGATGTTTTATCACTTGGGGACCACTTGGGAGGTAACTCTCAAGGGGGTTTCAGTCTTGGCTCCTTTTGGGGTTAAGTTTCCAGCCCTTGTGTGTTGACTTGTCCTGCGACTGTCCCCCTAGGTCATGTTAATATATGTGGTGACCATAGTGGCCTTTCTTTCTAGGGTTCATACACAGGTGTAGGGTCGGGGTCATATTCTCTGTACCTGGGATAGATATTAGTCATACTCTCAGTCCTCTTGGGGGGTGTTCCACATATTGTGGGGGCACTTGTGCTGAGCTCGCAACTAAAAGGGTTGGGAAGTAGGTCACAAGTAGAACTATTCCACTGTTGAATTCTTTGTATTATGTTTGCGTGTGCTATATTTTAGGACATTATGAGAGTGTATTGTTTGGTACGAGTCCGTAGTTTGGCCTTAGGGTGTTTGCACTACCTTAATTGTGTTTTATTTATTATCACTCTGGCTGAATTTGTTCGTCAATGTTCACATCATCTTCAAGGTTTAATTCCTGAACGAAGTGGAATTATTTCTCCTGCATGGAGAGTGCCCGTCGGCGCTCGTGACTTAGACCAGCACATAGTGTTGCAATTTGTGTTTGGCCCCACTGATAGTGATCTAGTTTTTATTGAGACTTTGGAAGACAAATCTGATGCACCTTCCAATCCACCTTTGACTGATCCTTTAGGGCCTAACTTACTGAGGGTGAACCCAGATGGTTCTACACCAGCCTACACTTACATGCATTTATCTACCATTTACCCTATGGCAGAGTCTGATACTTGATTACCGTCTACATCATCATTCTTGAGTGCCATGATGGTGCTACCATCTCTTAGCGTGGCCATTTCTAATCCTCCATCCACGCCGCTCACTTCTTCGTGGGGAATTCCACCAGTCTCATCTATGGCTCTCACTATTTTCCCGGATGTTTCCATGCCCACACCCTCCTCTATGTCGACTACGATACCCCAACCTAGTCCGCCAGTAGGTCCAAGTATTTACACACCATCATTTTCCCAACCAACTATTCCTGTTCCTCAGTTAGGCATGGTAACTTCTGGGAATACGTGGGGGGATCACTAGTTGTCCCTAGTCAGCCTGGGGGAAATGTAGCTTCTAGTATGTTGCAAGCTTGGTATAGTTGGCTCTTTGGAGGGGCACCACCTACCAGTACTTTTACTGGAGGGGCTAGTTTACCTGGGGGCAACCCCGCTGCAAGTACTGTGTCCCACTTGGGTCATTCTCCATATGTCGGTCCTAATACACAGAGTGGTCCTTATTTTCACCCTAGGTACAACCCCATTAGTAGTAATGCTTTAGGGGGTTGATTTATCTTTGGAGATTTTTACCCCTGGGGGAAACATCCATCTACCAGTTACATTAGCCCCCAACAACCATTTTCCAGGGTGAACTATTTTCACCACCAACAAATGCATCCATCTAATCCATTTATGGGGGGACCAAAATATTGGTCAGGGGCTTCTCCTGCCTAAGACTGTATTCATTAAAATTCACAATCCTTTTCTATCCTCTCTCAATTTACCGAATTTGGCTAAATTGACTAAGGATCCCATTCATCATGATCCCTGGTGGCTTCCTATGCCTGCCAAATTACCATATAATATTCCCAAGTTCAAGGGGAAGCCTGGGGAGAATCCGTGCACCCACATCACCACCTACCATCTATGGTGCTCATCTAATTCATTAGTGGATGATTTTGTTAAAATTCACATGTTCCAAAAAACGTTAATAGAGGATGCTGCCAAGTGGTACATCGAGTTTGATACTGCATCCTACGATGATTTTTCCTCTCTAGCTTAAAATTTCCTGACGCATTTCTAGTTACCAACTCATTATGATCTTGACTCTGACCTTTTATCTTACTTCAAACAAGATGATTCCACCACTCATTTATGATCATATCAATGAGTGGCGTCATTACAAGAGGTTGTTAAGAACCAAGTTACCTGATGAAATTCTTCGTAAATGGTTCATTAGATCACTTCAACCATAAATTTCCAAATATGCGTCCATGTTTCGAGCCGTTATTGAGGAGAAAGCTATTTTGGATGCCCAACTATTGGATCTCATATATTCACAATCAGGTACACTGTATGAATTATTTCCTAATGCCCCTATGCCTTCCATTGAACCACCTAAACCAGTTCTTAGCCCACAAACTGATGGTGTGATTGGGTCAATTTATGATCCCATGACCCAAATTGCTTCCCACATTGGGAAATTGATTGTCACATCTCAAGACCCAACAAGTGTGCCTCGCTCTGCTAAAGCACCCCCTCCTGAGTATTCCATCGATGTTCTTACAGTTAAGTCCACTCAACCAAAGAACAAATCTCAAATCAATGGTAAGAAGAAAAAGAATAATAAAAGAAATAAACACTAAAATCAAACTACCTAAGAGTCTCAACCCAATCCTCAGAGTCAAGGAGGGGGCACCAGCGAGCGTCTCTGCAAATCCAAGTTCCATTGTAAAATTTGTCAAGGTGATCACCTCACTCATGAATGTCCTCAGATGGATGAAGTCCACAAGATTCTTTCACCACCATCTAATTAGCAACCTATTGTTTTAACTCATCCATTCCATGTACAACCTGAGCAACAAATGATTGCTCAAAATTCTCGACCTCTACAAGGGGGAAACAAGGGGTCATCTTCCCATCCCCCTCATAGTTCATCTATCTCTATGCGCAAGGAAGATGTTAACATGACTACACAAGATAAGTCCTATGATGCACCTGATTCGATTTCTCCTTCTAAGGAATCACCAACTCCACCTAGTTCTAGTGGACCTATCACTCTAGATAAGCCTATGGAACCTATTTATCACCCTGCCAAGGGTGTTTTACGTAAGAAAACACATAATACTTCTGCCATGGCCGCTCAAAATTATAGTATTATTGAAGTTCTTTCCTAGGGGCCTTGTGCCATGCCTGCCTTGGAGGTATTGCAAAGCTGTCCTAAACATCGCAAAGCCTTGTTTCCAGCCATTGGTGGAGTTGGCTTATCTCACTTTGGTGTCATTGTTTTCAATGCCAAGAAAGCCACCCATCGTCTTTCCCATCAAATTTCTTTCCAGATTATCGAGCGAGTTCCCAAAATAATATCCATCTCACTCTGGTAGATGAGGTCTCTTCCACCTGTGTTATGTCCATATGTTTTTTGAAAGCTATTGGCGCTCTAGCTCTCGAAACATCTAATACCACTCTCCAAGCTTTTGATGACCACAATTTCATTCCTAAGGGGGTCCTACCACATTTTTCCATCGAGTTAGGGGGGAAAATGATATATGTAGATGTTGAAGTCATCAACGTTCCTTTGGGATATAAACTGCTCCTTGGCCGTAGTTGGTTTTATGCCATGACCACATTGGTCTCATCCATATTTTGTGTCCTTTGGTTTCCCCATGAAGGAAAAATCATTACCATTGATCAACTTGACTATTGCGTGCCATCGACCCAGATTTCCACTACTAGAATTACTGTGCCACTTGTAGGGAACCATCATGGTCAGTTTCAGAGTGTTGGCACTGGACTTTTTAAAAGTTCCACCCTTATGGGGGTTTTTCCTCACCTTAATTCACCCAAAACTCCATCATCTCCTACCACTGCTCCTATGCATATGATCTCTTTTGGAACCTGTGGAGCCCATAGACCTCCTGATCTGTGGTTATAGAAGATGATCAACCTAGTGAGCACCCCCCGCCACTTATTGTGGAAGAGATTTCCTCTCCAACAGTCCTATTAGTACCTCCTGACATTGGTCAGAAACTCCATCATCATATGGAATATGATTAGGATCCTTCGCCCACATGGGCTGCCCCTTCTCTTGTTCCAGATGGCTCCCTTGCTAACAAGCCTCCTTGGTTAGTCAACTTGGAGGTCATGGATATATCCACTGATCATCATATGTGGGTTATACCTCTTTCTACCTCTAATATTTCCAACTTGGAGCATGTAGAGCTCAACATATTAAATATTGAATCGAATAAGGGGGTACCTTCACAGTGTTCCTTAGAAGTGCCACCCATGGATCAAGTCAAGTCTTGAGCTTCTACTACTGAACTTGCCAAATAATTTCCCTTAACACCTGTCGACAACTTTCTTGTACCTCCATTATGTCTTGATGCTCCCTTATGTCCTCAGGATAATGTTTAAAGTGTGACTATGTTAGACTGTCCCTGGCATGGTAAACCTTTCCGGGTTGGGAAGTTTGAATTTATTTGGCATGGTTTTAAACTGGTGCACCATATGGTCTCTTCTTCCCATAAGTTTAAGTATAGAAACCCTTGGCTTGTGCCTGACTGTGGGAAAATATTAGCATGACCTATCAGACTGTGTCGCACTTGTATATTATGTATATAAGGGCGAGTTTAATTTTACTTGTCATTAAAATTAGCTTGGTTTCTATGTGTATTTCATTTGTCTGGTGTTTTTTGTACATATGTCAACACCCTCACTCCCTTATAGAGGATTTGCTGATGGTGCAAGCCATTACATTCAGAATGTCACTTCCACTGCTTGGGTCCTCTTTTCACCCACTGATGAGCTTGTGATTTCTGAGGGAATTTATCTTCGCCCTGTCACCAAAACCATGGCTGAGTATAGTGATGCTATTGAGCTTTTAACTGAGGCTATTCATCTTGGCAAACACCATCTGCTTACTCAACGTGACTCTCAGCTCATAGTGTATCAGCTCAACTGTCTTTACTTTGTAAGGAATATGACTCTGCTTCATTATTTTTTGAGGGTACATCTCTTGGAACGATCATTTGATTAAATTAATTATACATATTCCTCAAGACCAAAAAAAATTGGATGATTCATAGGATAATTATGTGATAGATTGGAATTTGTCACATTTATAAAATTTTAAACCATTCACATGAAGATTCAAACATATATTGTACATATACAATATAAAACACACATCGGAGTCGATATTTTATTATATCAAAAGTCTGAGTACATAGTTCAAAATTAGGCAACCAAGGCCTTGGATACTATGCCATACACATGCTAATACATAGAAAACTACACAACACCGTGCCCCCACTCAATGGTGCTCATGATAACATAGAACCACATTCAGGATGCGGTGGAGTAGACCAGGATGATGATATGAGGCCACACCTATGGTGTGCCTTTGCATGTGTCGAGGATTTTCATCCAACCTCCTCGAAGGAATCCCCAATGTCAATCCCTTGACGTTTCGTGTGAACTCCCATAGCTTCTCATCCTCATTTTCTATCTCCTTTTCCGGTGCTGGGGTGGGGAATTGTGGTAAATGTATCCTGAATAGAGAATATCCAACTGGGTGTGCATATGACACATTTGCATGTAAAAAAACCATTTCATTAGTGACTATGTACTCTAAGTAAGAAGCAAAAAACATCAAATATTTCAAAAATCCCAAAAAATTACAAAACATAAAAAATCCAAATTTTTTACCTCTCCAATTGAAACCTTCACTAGGGGGCAAGACTATGTTAGGATCTCCCATGAAGTCCACCCCATCATATGGGTAATCATCCATTGAAAATGAAATTCCTCTCATCCATTTCCAATATGTGTCTGTGTATTTGGTGCTAGTATGCACTCCATCATCTCATGGTAAAATGCTACACCATCTAGCCATATGGGGTTGTCTTGTTGGTGGAGAGGTTGCCTAATCCAGTGTTTGGGGCCTCATCATTGCAATCCTCTCAAAGAAGAAGCTTACGAGGAATCTCCCATATCCACAAGTGTCACTCCTTCCCCTCTTCATCTTTGTAATATGAGCCTTCACATTGGTCACAATCCCATCACACCAATTGAACAAGGCCAGTTCTAAACATCATATACACAACTCCAACTGTGGAATTGTCACGGCATGGGGTGCCACAAATCCTACTACTTGGGTCACCGTATAGGATAGTGTTTGGAGGGTTAAGTCCACTATGTCCTCTATGAGAATCTTCTTTTTATATGCCCCTTCCACCTTCCTGCAACGAGAGGCTCTCATACTTCTGATTATTTCCCTTGTATTGCTTCAAACCTCTGTCAACACAACTAGAGCCCCCCACCTCGATAAACTGGTGAGAAAATATATGTCTCAGGATTCTATGGTGAATCTCTCTGGCCCAAGAATGAAGTGTTCAGTGTCCACAACCCACCACCGTATAATGTATGTCAAGAGATAGTCTTCATTGGCCATGCTTGGGATTCTAAGGAATTTGAGTAAGCCACAATGCCTTAGTGCATTAATGGTTGGCCCATGGGCCATGGCTCAGATTTCATTCTCCATGTGTTTTCTCTCTCTCCATTCATACACCAAGCTTACTCCTGCACTCACATATCACTTATCAGTCACTGTAAAACTTGGGGAAAAACACAAAAAAAAAAGTTTAAAGGAAAATTATTTACAAATTTCCCATTCCCCCCTTGGTCACACCCTTGACACAAGAAGATCACGGCCAGGCTTGTCTGGTTGAAAATTTCCCGTAACAAGCCTACAACCAGGGAATTTTTTTCCTGAAAAACGTAAAACTTGACTTCAGAACCTCTGTGACTCAACATCTAAGTGCATGAATGACAAAGAGAGAAGTGATTTACTACTTACTTACCTAAAGATGCTCACTTTCTCCTCCTTTCTCTTGCTCTCAAACCCTTGAAAGCTCTCTCCTCCTTTCTTCATAGAATTCTCAATGATCAAATAGAGAGGTATGAGATCCTTTTATAACCTTTTTTGCAATATTTTGGAATCTTGAGGAATATTCCTTTTGTAATTTTTTGGTTAAAGTGGGTTTTTTGAGCTTTATGATCTGTTTTCCAGTCTACCTTTTATAGGATGAATTCAGAGTCCATTTTTTCTTCTTTCTTGAGAGATAACCTTTTATTACAATGGGCCTGAGGTATGATGCTTCTACTGGCATATAGGGCTAGGTCGCTTTTTCCGATTTTGCATTTTGACTGTCAGCATTATTTATGCCTTAGGTATGACCCCGTCAAGTTGCAACTTTTGCCACTTCCTATATGCATGTCGTAGCTTGGCGGTAGAGCTTACATTCTCATGAAACCCTAGTTAACACCTTCTTATCATCCTAATGTCCATGCAGTCATTTTTTATCTCTTTTGGAATCCCTCCTTATGACCCACCATGACTTCAAGTTTGAGCCTCATGCCCTCTTCTTCATCATATTTCTGTCCATACCCCAGGATGATTCCACACTATATACCTTGTGATTGCCACTTTTATTAGCCTACTTCTATAGTTTGAGCCTTGTTTTTGTTTGTCCATTGTCTTCACCTTCTTGGCCTACTGTTTGCATTCACTTGGCGTGATCCAGATGGATCTTAAATGAGTCTAGTCATATTGGCTAAGTAATGTTTTGAGACGAGGATGGTCATGAATTGCATTTGATCCTCAAAATGCTCAAAATTAAATAGTATCATATGTGCATGAGACCAACTCCAAGTCTAAGAGCTCGTCGTGCTGATTCTAGTGGTATATTCAATTTTCAAAATGGCCTCCATATGAGGGAGAAAACACACATTCAAAGTTCAAGTCCAAGCTTTGTAAAGACAAAGTCAACGATCAACACCCACGGTTCCAACAAGCAAGGTTCCACTTCAGGGTTCTGTGGTCAAGGTTCCGGTACCAATGAGATTGTGATACATGGAAAATTCTTAATGGGACAAGTGGCAATATCTTAGCAAGACATGTGTCCAAGTGTAATTGGTCGAATTTCGTAGATTTTTCAATGGTTCAAGATGGATCAATAGCAGGGAGCCATGTGGCCTCCCCACACTAGTATAAAAGTTAATTATACCGACCCAACAACCCATGGGATTCAAAATCATGACCTAGCACCAAGCAACTACAATCCTAACCACCAAGCCACCGTTTGTTCCTTGTTATACAAGGGCACAATTACATATTTGAAGTGTTAATTTTTGGTATTATGTGGTAGTAGTTTGCGGAGCCCACCACATCGGATAGCCCCTCCAAACGCTTGGTTGTTTATCGACCTACCAAACATGGTGAAGTCTATCAACTTGATGCGCAGTCAATATGACAGAGTCTCCATATAGCTCGGCGCAACAACCATGTGTTAATGATAAAACTACAATTTTTATTTATTGGCAGGTATCTATCAATTCAACACAGAGTATTATATGGCCAACATCTAAAGTATGAACTCCATAGGTATTTTAACGTGGCGGTTATAACAAATGTGACATTATATCACCGCAAACAAACCTTTGTTACAACTCTTGCCATGGGTAGCAACATTATTTCACCATCGATAGACCATATGGGCGAGACGTTAAATGTCATAACGGAGGTTGAGTTATATATTGACACCATTTATCCACCAATTCAATTGAGCCTACGTTTATCCTATGGTTACAACTATATAACTATATGTTATATCATATTCGATGCCACGAGGATATATATATATATATATATATATATATATATCAAATGATATGCAGGTTTAAGGCTAAGGTAAAAACCTTATGTTATATTTGCACCATAGGTTGATATCATATGACACCACCAGATAAATATCCAACCACTTGCCATGAGGTCTTGTCACGATCGAGGCTTTGTTATATCATATATGGTATATGGTTGCACCAGAGCGAAGTGATAAGTTAAAATTTGCATATGATCCATAGCGTGGGGTTGATAACAGTTACATCATATTTATAATGTGGTTGCACCATATGATATATGATGTTACCCGATATCATAACAATTTTCTACGCTTGTAAATTTGTTACACTAAAATCTAATGTGAGAGTTTCGAAACATTATAAAATGTATTGCCAATGCACTAGACAAAAAGGCAGAAATGGTGTTGTGAGCTATCCTTTGAGTAGAATTTATAATTGGACATTCCAATGTCATTCGAAAGCCAAATTGGGTGTTTTGAAAGCCTAGAGAGGGGTTTTGAGGTGTTGTGGACACAATGGAAATGTCAGTTTCTTCATTGGAGCAACTATTTTGGCAGTGCAATCTGGAGTAAGACAACCACAACACTTATGTTTTGAAGCAATGATATTATTTCTTTTTGAGCTCGAGTTTGAGTACGGGGACATTTTCTTTATAGTCCTCCTTGTATCGGCGTAATCACCTCTTTGTAAAATTGAGTCAGTCTAAGGGTGAGAGTTCTCTGTAACAGGACGCTTCTTGAAGGGAAACATTGCCACTCCATCATCAACTTGACTTTGTTAGGGTCCTGTAATTTACATAATCTCAAGGTGACTGATTATTTCTGTTTAGTTCATTTATATTGAAAATAATATTCCATGGATGTCATCTATTTCCAAGAAGGATTTGTTGGTTAAAAGAGGAAAATAATGGCTTCTCCTAGGTGGGAAATCTCAGTACATGTTAAAGGCGCATAAAGAATTTTTTGAAAAAAAAATCCTTCAGAACTTATCCTAAGTTCTAAAACATCACCAACAAAGAGGTTTTCGGGCTTTATATCACCAAATCCGCCATATCATATGAATAATTCCATCATCATTATAAACCTATGCTATGAATTTTAGGCTTTTCAATACTATCATATATGGCTTAATTAACCATATGCCCTTTACCCTAAGTTTGACTTTAATGAAAATCCACCTCTAACCCACCATCCTGTCACATTAATCCTTCGCTACTCACTGAACCCGTCACATCCACCTCATTAAATTCCACTCAATTACTAGCTCATCTGCCTTACCCTACTTCTGATTTGACGGTCCACATATTTTTTCACCCCTGCCTCTCCATTCGAGCTTTACCGCCAGGGGGGGGGTTCGAAATGGGTAGTTTCATGGCCTAGGCCCTACCCTTACGTGGAGGCACCAGGGAGTTTCGCACCCCCCTTTTTTGAAAACACCTACCACTCCTGCCCCCCTTCAAAATGGTTTTGCCGACGCAACAAAACCATTCCCGCCACCACTTATTCATGTCAACCCACAGAATCTTGCCACCACTGCTCCATGTCTGCCTACCAACTCTCGCCACCATTGCTCCACGTTGAATCCCGCCACCTTGTCTCCACATCCACCTGCCAGTTCCCGCCACCATTTCTTGACTGACTTCCGCCATTGAAATCACTCCACGTAGCTGTTCTGCACCCTTCCCATCCAAGGTTATTGAATAATTGTTCTATGTTTGTAAAGGAAGCAATGGGTTTTCCATTTCAAACCTTACTGTAACAGTAAATGATGCAGTAAAGATAGAGGCAGTTAGAAACATAATGGACATCATGACAACCAACAATAAAATCAGATCAGATTATCCAGCAACCATTTCTCACCAAAGCAGAGCCAAATATCACTGTTTTTTTTTATCGCTGCCTCTTCAGTATCACACTAGCTAGATTCTGATCACTCTGCAATCAATAACGACTGCTAAAGTAAATGCAACCACTGTTTGGTCAGATTTATCTTGTCACCGCCATTGCATGGTTCCACTTGTCCAATTTTAGCTTGAATGTAATTAATGACGATCTATGAAGAAGATAGTATAACCGACTTAATTTTTAGTTAAATACTGCATCCATTTTTGCAACAGAGGGACCAGAAGGAGGGACTTGAAGGGAAAAAACCATTGTAAAAGGCTCGTCTGGTTGTAAACACTCTCTTTTTGGATGAATGAAAGGACACCGATGTTTCCAGATTCTTGTGTTATGATATGTGGTGAAATGCTTTTTCCATGTAATCTGTCATCCTCTTGTTTCACATATTGTTTTCTTTCTTTACTGTGGATAAGAAATTTTTTTTCAGGATTTTTGATCGGGCACCCTGCTCAGTCTTAAAACAATAATCTATGTTTTCCTCTGAAATTTTAATGCATAATTTAGATAAGGTCTACTCTGGATTCACATTGAACCTTAATCTCTCCTCCTTTTCCATTTCACAAACTGTAAAGACCCATTGACATGAATAGCTTTCCTGGTTACACATGATCTCAGTTATTCATCCATTTGAATATGTTTACACCGGTTTGAATCCATACCCCAATGGCCCTCTTCTGCTACCTCAACCATAAATTTTCAAACAAATCTCTATGCACTAATAGCTAGCCTAAAATTCCAAATAAACAAAGATATATCTAATAGAGAGATCCATCTCTGGGTCTAGGAGGGCTAGATCCTAGGCTCGAAGCAATTTTGATGTTGGCCCTCCAGGATTCTATCTTCAGCCTTCAGAATTATGGGGTGCTAATAGAATTTAAATGACAAAGAATCCTTATGTACTCTCTTTACAACTGAGATCAATAAAGCGACCTAGCCTTTGAGAAGGGGCCAGAGACTTAGCCCTAGAGGGGTGAACATCGTCATCAGCAGGTTGTGTCTCTTGCTTTATATCATTTTTGTGCTTTGAATATTTTTCATTTTTAAGTACATTAAAATTTGATTATTCATATGTGAATAAATTATGAACTAAAGACATAATCTCTAAAGTCTTGCAAAGTGTCAGAGGGCGATCTTCCATTTTCAGATCATTTTTGGTATCAAAGAAGGTTCTGACCAGATTGAAAGTATGGGTAGAAGCACAAAGCAAAGCCAGTTTCAATAATTGGAATAATCCAATCAACAATATCGGAAAGAGAACACTGCATTTTGATGCATGGTGAAAGCATTGAAAGTAGAGAAACAAGGAATGCAAGCGAGGATTGAAGCCATGCAAGGAAATCAAAAGAGGTGAAGTCTCTCATATAGAAGTCGGTCAGATGAAGAAATATCATATCCATATGGTACTCAAAAATCACAGTAAACAAAATAAGAAATTGGTATTTTTCCTCACCTTTTGAGGAACTTCCTTATGTGCCAACATCTTAGGAAATTGATTCATAAATAGAGAAGGAAGAGGCTTCAAGTGATCATGAGATTGGAAATTTCGAGAAACATACCAAAGTAATTTGGTATGAAGTTGATGAACATAATGGGATTTCAGCCATGTAAAGGCCTCGACACACATGGCCAAGGAATACTCCAACCAATATCAGTTAGGGAAAGACCCCAATATGAAGGATTGGGATTTGACCAATCAACATGTGACTATTATGGAAAGAAAGGTCACATAGTAGATTGATGTTGGTCTTTACATCCTAAGACCAAAATCAAGGTCATAAAGGTAAGAAGATGAGTCATTCTAGTAGTGATTCAGAAGGTGAGTCTTTTAATCAAAATTTTATTATGAAGATTGTTAAAAATACATATCCATGTACTATCTATGGAAGTAATGTGCATTGTGTAGCTGAATGATGGAAGAAAAAGGTTTACAATAGGAAGGTACATGCTACAAGGTGTAGTCCACAGAAGGATGATGCAACAATGTAAGTAAATAAAAGTCTGGGAAAGATTTTGTTATAGTCAGGGAAGGACTTGAAACCATTAAAATAGCACTAAGATAAATCGAGCAAGAAGGCGATTGTTGCAGACTCATAAGAGAGAGTTTTTTCACAATGTAAGCTGAAAGGACATTCAAAGATCACATGTCAAATGCTACCACATGAATCGACAAAAACACAATCAAGACAAGAGGAAGCAAATAAAACCGGCAAGGAAGAATGTAAGTCTCTAGAGAAATTATTTACTTGGAACTAGGAATATTTCATGCCTTATGTTTAATTGTGTCTGTGATTTTTCATCAGATTAGTAAGTCTAGTTGAGTTTGTAATAAGGTCTAGACATTTTATGTATTGATGATTGATGTAATAAATTCCTTATTGTAATAAAATTTTGGAGGATCACAAGTCTTTTAGATGGGAGGTATGATCTAGATGAATCTTCATTGTGTATAGTCATATTGGCTATGTAATGATTTGAGACCAGGATGGTCATGGATTGCAGTTGATCCTTAAAATTCTCAAAATTCAATAGTCTCAAATGTGCATGAGACCAACTCCAAGTCTAAGATCTCGTCGCGCTGATTCTGGTGGTATATTCAGTTTTCAAAATGGCCTCCGTATGAGGGAGAAAACACACAATAAAATTTCAGGTCCAAGTTGGGCAAAAGTCAAAGTCAACTGGTCAAAATCAACGGTCAACACTCATGATTCCAACAAGCAAGGTTCCACTTTAGGGTTCCGTGGTCAAGGTTCTAGTACCAATGATATTGTGACACATGACACATTTATAATGGGAAAAGTGGCAGTCTCTCATCAAGAGAGGTGTCCAAGTTTGATTGGTCAAATTTCATAGGTTTTTCATTGGTTCAAGGTGGATGAATAACAGGGAGCCACATGGCCTCCCCACACTAGTCTAAAAGTTCATTATACAGGCCGAGCAGCCCATGGGAGTCGAACTCATGACCTAGCACCAAGAAACTACAATCCTAACCACCAGGCCACGGTAAGTTCCATGTTATATGAAGGCACAATTACATATTTGAAGTGTTATTGATTGGTATTATGTGGTAAGGGTTGGTGGATCCCACCACATCTGACAAACCTGCCAAACCCTTGGTTGTTTATTGACCTACCAAACATGGTGGAGTCTATCAAATTCATGCGCAATCAATATGGTGAATTATCCACATAGCTCGACGCGTCAACCATGTGTTAATGCTAAAACTATAATTTATATTTATCAAATGATAAATATCAATTCGAAGTGGAGTATTATATGGACAACATCCAAAGTCTGAACGCCACGGGTATTTTAACGCAGGGGTTATAAAAAATGTGACATTATATCACCGCCAACAAACCTTTGTTACAACTGTTTCCATGGGTAGCAACATTATTTCATCATTGAAAAACCATATGGGTGGGGTGTTAAATGTCATATCGGAGGTTGAGTTATATGTTGACACCATTTATCTGCAGGTTCAATTGAGCCTATGTTTATCCTATGGTTACAACTATATAACTATATGTTATATCATATCCGATGCAACGAGGATTGATATATATATATATATATATATATATATATATAGAAGAGATATGACTTAAATGATATGTATTAAGTGCACAGAAAACTTCTATATTAAACCATGGGTTGATATCATATGACACCGCCAGATAAATATACAACCACCCACCACAAGGTCTTGTCACAGTTGGGTCTTTGTTATACCATATATGGTATATGGTTGCGCAGAGTGAAGTGCTAAGTTAAAATTTGGATATGATTTGTAGCACAGGGTTGATAACAATTACACCATATTTATAATGTGGTTGTGCCATATGATATATGTGGTTACATGATATCATAACAATTATCTATGTTTGCAAATTTGTTACAGCTGACTCTAATGTAAGAGTTTCAAAACATTATAAAATGTATTGTTAATGCACTAGAGAAAAATGCAGAAGTGGTGTTGTGAGCTAGCCTTTGAGAAGAATTTGTATTCGACATTCCGAGGCCATTTGGAAGCCAAATTGAGTGTTTCAAAAGCCTAGAAAATAGTTTTGAGGCATTGCAGATGTAGTGGAAGAGTTAGTTTATTCATCAGAGCATCTATTTGGGTAGTGCGATCTGAAGGAAGAAAACCACAACACTTATGTTTTGAAGCGGTGATATTATTTCTTTTTGATCTTGAGTTTGAGTACGAGGAAATTTGCTATATAGTCCTCCTTGTGTTGATGCAATCACCTATTTGTAAAATTGAGTCAATTTGAGGGTGAGATTTCTCTGTAGGAGGAAATTTCTTGAAGGGAAACATTACCAATCCATCATCAACTTGAATCTAAGTGACAAATAATTATTATATACTCTCTTTGGAGCTGAGATTAATAAATTACCCTAGCCTTTGAGCAAGGCCTGGAGATGTAGCCCAGGAGGGGTGAACTACGTCATCAACTGGTTGTTTCTCTTGCTTTATCTCTTTTTTGTGATTTGAATAATTTCATCTTTAAATTCATTAAAATTCAATTATTCATATGTGAATAAATTATGAACTAAAGAAATAATATCTAAATTCTTGAAAATTGTCAGAGGATGATCTTCCATTTTCAGATCATGGTGTTTTACCGTTTCTTGGAGGAACCGTTGTGATGAGTGATCCTATTAGGCAGCCTCTTGTCCACTTTATGTCATGAGCAGTTCCACCATGACGAAAACTATTTGCTATCCTTTATACCACTCGTTCCTCAAGGAGGAGTTTCCTTTAAGATCTTTTCAGACTCCTTAAATTGTAAAATATTGTCGAGTGAACTTGTCTCCTTCACGCTCATAAAGTACTTGACGGGTAATCTACCCAGCATAAGTTTAACGCTTTTTCGGAATAGGATATAATAGTTACAAAAAAGGAATAACCTAGTCTACTGTGTCTAGGAGGTTCTTCCTTGTATACTTTTATCTCTTTTTCGGGCTTGGGGGACAATTTACAAAAAAATGAACTTATAAAAAGGAGAAGGGAGGGAACATCTATTTTCATTTTTCATCCATTAGTAGCGTCAATTGTGTCACCCTTGAACATGACACCTATCTGTATCATTATCTTACATTTGGGTTTTAGCTTTCCTAGGAGCCATACCATCCATATGAGTCTCTTTACTCCTCCAACTGGTTACTCTTCCAGTCATATGGATCATACCTCAATGGCTCCTGCATCATTCCATGATATGACATGGTGCTCATTTAGTCATGATACCAAGTCACTCTTATGTCGTGTCGTTATGTGTTCAAGGGAAGTCTCAACCTGTGTTGGCCATTTGCAGTAGCCTATTGACCTTTTTGGGTAGGCCATACCTGTGTCAGTTTTAATTCATTTCTTTATAAATTTATCCATACATCACATCATCCTGGTCTGTTCCATGTTAATTGATGGGGGATACATTAAGACCCTCCTTTGATGGATCTTCTCCTATCGACTTCAGCTCATTATCCAAAAGCTTGATCTAGGAATTGGTAGTACCTTGGATCTTGCAGACCTTAGTAGCAATCTTCCTCGCGATCGATAGTGGGTTTACACCATTGGCTCTTGATTGGTCAAGTTCACTAGTGTTCGACATCAATTCATTTATTCACACTTAATGGAATGTACTAGGTACCTTGGGGTCAATTTTCCTCATTGGTGGATTCCTGCGCATCTGTTACTGGTTTACCTCATTGGTTGGCAATCAGGAATTCTATACCATTGCTCGACTTTAGCTCATCTATTCACAAGTGTACCATCGGTGTTATGTCAAATACCTTGGGTTAGGGACATATCACTCTTATACACTGTAAGGAAAAAACCCTCTAGCATAGGTTATAACGAAGGTTTTTAGTGTTATAAAATTGGCAAAAATTGTCACAAAAACATTTGTTACAAAATCCATTTTTGGTAACGAAGGTTTTGGTGGAGCTTCTAACAGAATTGCAACACAACTAAAAAAACTAGGTGGAATCATGGAAAATTTTAGGGGCTAATATTCGCAGGTGGGCTAATTTTCCATGCATTTTCCAAAAACAATATTCGCCAATTCCCATTTTTTTTGAAAATTGATTCGCCCAAATTTTATAGTATAAAAATATTTTACCCTAAAAATTGCCAAAAATTTATATATACTAATATAAAATTATTACAAAACTAAATATTCTTACAAAAATAACATAAATTTTTTTACAATTCACGTATTGGGGACTACTAAGATTCGCCAATTTTTTAAACTTTAAGATAAACATCCATCCTTAAAATTTTCCCTAGGTGGAATGAGGTTTTTATGGATGTTTTTCTCATCAGTGCGCTAATCTGGTGTCAACGTGGCAGTGCGTTTTATAGTGAATGCACTGGTACTGTAAACCTACCAATAACTGGGACGGAAAAAAAATTTAGGATGCCTCGGGGCATTTAGTAACGTCCCAGTGCATGTGAGCCAGATAGTCTCCCCACGCTGGTCGAAGGCGCATGCACTGAGCCGTTAAGGTCTAAAACTGCACCGGGCGCCCTGTAGGTGATACAACACACTGGGATGTTCTAATTGGTATTGGAATTTGTGCAGTTCTAATAGGTCATATCAACGCACTGGTGCATAGTAGTATACAAATGCACCTATGTGCAGTATCACACAAACACACTGAAAGATCTAATTGGTATTGGTATTTGTGCAGTGCCCATAGGTTGTAGAAATGCACCAGTGAGAAGTCTCACATAAACACACTGGCGCACAGTATCACACAAACACACCGAGCGTTTTAAATTTTATTGGTATTTGTGTGGTGCGCATTAGTTGAAACACACCAGTGCGCCTTAGTATACAAATGCACTGGTGCACAGTAACTATCACGCACAGGTGTTCATTTTGTATTTTTTAGAAACATCGACCTGTGACAGTGCAATTATTGTGATTTTTTAAAATTCGTTATTCACCAAAAGTCGATACATATCTTATAACAATATTCATATCAATTAAATTTTTATTAGTGCATTTGAATGTGATGTTTGGATTAATTTGTTATATCATATCATATTCATTATTCATCAAAAGTAGACACATATATTATAACAATATTCATATCAATTAAATTTTTATTAGTGCATTTGAATGTGATGTTTGGATTACTTTGTTATATCATATCATCAGATTTCACATCTCTTCATTATAATATTTATTCATCCATATATTTAATAATTGGTGTTACATTTCACAATGACAATGGAGAACATAATAGAAAAAATTAAAATGTATTTTATTATATATATATATATATGAATAAGACACTATTTTTCATACAAAATGGGACAGTTATTGGTATCCCTTTGTCTTTAAATTGGGACACTATGTCCATTACATTAAAAAAAAATGTTTGATTTCACAGAAAAATATTTCAAAATATACAATGCCTTGCTTTGATATCCAAACATAATGATCATCATTATTTGCTTTAACTGCTATCACTGCTCGAGCTACTTCCATGACTTGGGTTATTTTGAGGAATGTTTTGTTCATGGTGTTGATTTTTTTCTTCTTCTTCACCTTCCATCTACAAACATAAAAATAAACTGTAATGAGTGTATATACATTAGTGAGAATAATGAAAATTTCAATATTAAATAATATACATCAATGTAAATAGAAAAGAAATGACGTACCATAGCAAGAATTGACTCATGAACTATACACATTCTTTCAAAACCAAATTTCATGCCATCTTTCAACATTTAATTTGTTGACACAGTTCCATACTTTGTTTTTTACAAGTTTTATACCCCATAAAAAATCATATATTTAATATAAAAGTTTTTTTTGTTCTATTAATTATGGACGGAGCTAAGTAAAACAAGATCGATAGATGCTTACAAATTCCACAATTGATTTCTGATATGCCAACATATACTGACAACCCATATTTAACCCAATGTCAATCAATTCATCTAATGGTTCTTCTTTGTTTGTTAGCACCTATTTGAAGACATTCAATGATGATTGTTGTAAAAAAACTTAAAACATACAAAAATGAAATCTAGTTAAGTTGTTATAAGGAAGTAACAATTACTCACAAACTTAGATATCAACCATTTTCTTCCTTGTTGTCTTGTTTTATGTGTTGAATGGGTTCCATTTTCTTTTATTTTATGTAAGAAAATACATGAAAATTAATATTTAATGCTAAATTGTTTATTTATTGTACCTAATCGAAAAATTCAATGATTACATATTACATTTGAAGCACGTTGTTGTTGAGATGACTCCTCGTGCGATGCAATTATGTCCATTTCTTTGACCATCTCCTTGTACATATTTTTGGACATTCCTACTAGCATATTTCTGATATCAGCTCGTTCCTCCTTTGATATTTTCATAATCTTCCTCAAAATGTAACATGACAATAAACTATTTAATTTTTATATTGATATATGAAAAGTAAATATAACAAAAGCGATATTTATAAATGATTTCTTTGTAGTAGTATATACATATAATTCTAGAAAGAAATTTAAAGGAATATTACTTTTTCATTCCTTATTTTTTGTTGTTGTATGTTTTTTCTATTAAAATTCTGACATGTCTCATTGACCAATTCTCTGGAAACTCATCCTGTATTTTAGATAAAATTTGGTTCTTGGATTCATTGGATTGAATTTTGTATTGTAAGTGGAAATAAAGTCTATACATTTGTTCCACTAGATCCCTCAAAGTTTTATAAAAGTTTTTCCCCCTTTTGTTAACCTGCAACACCACTCCAAATTAGCTAAGGATCAATTCATTTTCATTTGCATGTTCTATTTTTTTTCTTTTCTTAGAACAACATTCCTTTTCTGAGTTGCTAGTCCCTGTAGAAAATTAAACATATGCTAATTAATATATTGTTTGAAACATGTTATCTAATATTTTTAATTATATTATTAGTGAAAATTAAAAAAAGAAAATCATATTGGATCGATAGTATTTTTTCATTCACTTAATTCATCCTTTTGAAAATTTTCCATAAAGCTTTTATGCTCTTTTGGTCCTAGATCACAAATAATATTATCGTGCTTCGTCATTTTGTGGTTTTACAGTGAACAATACATATTAATTAAACTTACATATAGTTCAAAAATAATAATTATTGTAAAGAATTTACAAAGAACTTGCCTTTTTTGCTTTTCTTGATGTGCTATCAATATTTTTGTTACTTGATCTCTTGTCATCCATTTCTTTATCAATATGAAACCTGTACCATACCATTCATTAATATATTTTATAAATAAATCATAAATTTTCAGGTAAAAAAAAATCAAGAAAACTGTGCGTCTTTAATGATGTACATGCACCGAAGTCGGTGCGATGTGTTCTTATAAACACACCACCCAAATAGTAGAAACACCGTACGATGCTCTTTGTCAACAAGGAGAACCAGTGTGTTATATGTTAACCAACGTACCGATTAACACAAATAAATTAATAAAAATCCTCCAGTGTTAGTTTTTGTAGCATATGATGTCGTGGAGGGGGCGGTGCGACATATTCTTCTAAATGCACCACAAATATAGGGGACCACCATACGATGCTCTCTGTCAATAAGGAGACCCAATGCATTATATGTTAAATGATGCACTGATTAACACAAACATAAAATAAATTTTTTTTTTTCTCAAAAAATACGTGTGCGGTGCGCTATAATAAAATAGCGCAATGATGTTTTATTTCACATATAGCACACATATTAAAGAAAAAATATGTTTTTAATTTTTTTTATCAAACAGTACATGTGTGGTGCGTTGTGATAAAACAATGCACCAGTGCACTATTTTACATAGGGTGCACCGATTAAAAAAATTTTGTTTTTTAAAAATTCACACAAGGGACGACATAGATTTGGATCTGACTCTGCAAGTCGCCCCGTGGGTTAGATGTCATAGGGATATATATATATATAAACACACACACATAAAAACCCTATAAATCTAAAATGAAAAGCCTTAATTCTGAAGTCACAGAAATAGGAAGAAACAAGGGAGGAAACAAAAAGAATCAAGGGTTTAGCGTAAGAATGGTTTTTGTTTTGTTTTGTTTTTTTTGTTTGTTTGGTTTTTTTGTTTTGTTTTTTCTTTGAAAATGAACAGTAAAATTTAATTTTTTTACTTAGCATGTATTAAATCAAACAGAAAATGTAAAAAAAAATAATTATTACAGTAAAATTTAATCACCAGATGGTTTGAAATTCTATGCTACAGGGTTTGAATCACCAGAGGTTTGGAATTATAATTGTCTGAATAGTTTTGTTCGAAAGTATTTCACTGCTCCACAGTGCTCTCATGCTCTCTTGCTCTAGATATGTCTCTCGTGCAAATCTCTCCTTGAAATTTTTGCAAAAATAATGAAATAATGAAAAGTTTATATTATTTAAAGAATTGTTTTATGAAATTATATTTTCAAAAATAATTTTCCGCCTATTTTTCAATTTATCGTAATTTTTTTCACTTAAAAAAAAAGTTTCGCTTTTTTTATTTGTGGCTATTCGGCACTAGTACGTCGATTAATAACAAAACACCGGTGTACCATAACTAAAACATACCGGTGTGGTTAAATGTACATTAGCACTAATAACAATAAGTCCATATTTAAGGCACCATAATTACTTCTAGGTGTGTACACCAAAATTTATTTTTGGTTTTTATCAAATGCAGGGAGAAAATATTATAATTATATCGAATGATAAATTCTTCAAAATCCAACTCGTTTCATAATATTTCTCAAATTCCATCACGGAGTTCTCCATATCCATCTCGAGACGTAATATTTACTTCAGATTTTATTTATATTTTCATTATCTAATTGAATTTATGTTTTTTATCCATCTCAATCAACTTAATAAAATTTATAATGTATACAAATTTGCAGGTTCATGCAGATTCAGAATTGAGTTCAGATGCACAAAATATTCAAACAACTCCAGAACGTCGGAAGCTCTTATCAGGAGTATCATACCGCAAGGCACATTTGGTAGATGAAAATGGAAAACTGCTTCACCCTGCCAATTGTAAAAATATTGCATCTTCTAGCCACAATCTTGGACAATGATGGTAATAATAATTGTTTGGTATATTAATGTAATTATTTCAACGTCAAACCAATTAATCATGCATTTTCGATGTGCTTATTAATTGATATCATAGATTTTTTACTATTAATGTTCAAATATATTTGTTGAAATTATTAGGATTCTAGTGATGATGATTGACCTACCTACCATCTTCTGTTGCACCCCACGACAATTTCAAATCGAGAGAAGGTTGAATTAACTGAAAAAATCGGAGAGGAACGATACCAAGAATGGTTGAATCAACCACCTATTCAATTCCCACTACGTCCAGATTCACCAATTAGGAATGACTAGAACAAAAGTAGTTCTTCACAAGCTAGTAATGGAGGTAATAAAATAGAGGTTGGTATGGATGATTACTTAAGGGATATGACCGCCACGGAGAAAATGTTGTTAGATGCATTCCATAATGATGATCAACTAGGGGATGATGCTCATATTGCTGACACCTTTTTCGAAATCCTTAAATTTTCTTCCACCGCCCCTCTCTTTGGACCTGGTGGTCAGTCAAAGTCTACCTAGTTGGGGAAAATGATGTTACTTTAAAACTTGAAAGCAAATTTTGGCTTGTTGAATGCATGTTTATCAGAAATTTTGAGAAATATAATCACATAATGAACATTAAAAATGGTCAATTTTATGAACATTAATAATTATATCAGCACATGCCTATAATCCCAAGGATTCAAAGGATCTTTCGTTGCAAAGAATTAGCCATGTTGCAAGGATTGCATGCCTCAAACAGAAGTGAGTTGGGAGTTATGCGAATCCCAACAGATTCAATAGCCATGAATCATATAGAGGATACATGGCCCGAAAAATTCAAGGATGAAGTACGAAGTCTACGACTTAGCATAGCCATGGATGGCATTAATCCATATTCCCTCCAGAACACCAACTATTCTGTTTGGCTTGTAGTAGTGATCAATAAAAATATCCCCTCATGGTTTTCTGTGAAGAATGAACATCTTATGTTGGATCTCATAGTCCCTGGTAGAAGACAAGTGAAGAATATGGATGTCTACTTACAACCACTGGTAGATGAATTGAAGGAATTATGGGATGGGATAAATGTATACGATGTATCAAGACCCATCACAGTAGAGAGGAGTTTTACGTTGTATGGAATATGTGCTTACATGACACATGATTATCCAGGCTTAGGTGTTTGCTCTGGTAAATTACATGTTTATTGATTTATTTATATACGTAACAATATTCTTTTGCATATTAGTTATTTAATTCGTTGTAATTGTTCCAATCTTCATGATATTCTTTAATGTTCCATGCATATATATTGTATACAATAATCTCGCAGGTCTTGTAATAGAAGGGTATTTTGGATGTAAATTTTGAGGATCTTCTCTGAAAGCTAGATGGTCCAACGAACTACGAAAGCCAGTGTATGATTGCTCCAGGGTATTCCTCCTAGAAGAACACCCTTACAGAAGAGCGACATCCGCTTTCAATGGTAAATGAGAGAGAACCCAAAGGCCTCCAATAACGACACTAACTGAATGGCTTAGAGAATATGAGAGAGAGAAGGAGAAGGAGTTCATAGAAATGTTCGATTCAAATGGGGAGCCTATGTTTGATGATCCAAAATTCTTCGACACCTATCTTAAGAAATTGCCCATTGGGATGAAAAGGAAAAATATCTTTTATAACCTCCCATATTGGGAGGATCTTAAGATTAACCACTTATTAGATCCCATGCATATATTTAAAAATGTTTCATCTTCTTTATGGAGGCACATATCATCGAAAAAAGTGACACATTGGCTGTTAGGAAATATCTTATTACTTCAAAAAATAAAAAGAAACATTGGCCAAGATGATTAGAAAGTACAAGATCAGAGGTAGGCACTGGTCCCTCTAATTCATGGTATTTCAAAGAAGGTGATGTCCAAAAAAGATGATATTTATTTGGCAAAGGAAGTTATAATGGGTGTGAGGGTGCCATATTCATACAGGTCTTCACTACGATGCTGCTTCACCATGGATGAAAATTTATTGGGGTTGAAATTGCATGACCATTTTAATATTATAAGAGTACGTATAATGTCAAAAGCATGATTTTATTATTTTTTATATTAATAAATTTTATACCATGTAGAGATCATAAAACATAAATATTATTTTATATTACTACATGTGTTTATAACTTTGCAGTGTCATTATCCATTGTTCGTGCATGGGTGTGTGAAACATGAATCCCCCCAAGACCTAGGATGTGCCATATCTAAATTATATGCATTTTCACATTGGATCATGTCAAAGGAGATTAATGTGGTTAGCATTCCACGGTGGCCTCAAGATATAGTTGAGGTTATTTGCATGTTTTAGAAGGACTTACCAACGAGTTCCATGGACTTGCAGGTTCATCTTCTAATCCACTTGGTAGATGAGGTTGAATTAGTTGGGGTGGCTTCTTGTCATTGGATGTTCTTCTTAGAGAGGTACATGAAGAAATTGAAAGGTTTTGTTTGAAAAAGGGAAAAACCTGAGGGGTCTGTGGCAGAGGGGTACATATCGTATGAGTCTTTATATTATTCCAGTGTGTACATCAAGCATATCGAAAAAAAACCAGGTGCAGTGATTTGGGATGATGAAAGGGATGAAGACAAAAGAGAAGGGGAGCTTCTCCAAATGAATGGAAAAAGGCGCTTGATAAAGAGTAAGTGACTTATAATTTTTCAAATTTACACAAATTAAATATTCATGTTTAACTTCGATATAATGTATATTTTGATCTCATATGTACTATATGTCGGTTTGAATTCATCAACGAATGCAAAAATTGAAGCAATCAATAAATTCTTTCTTTGCAATTATGAAGCAACACAATCGTGGGTTGCATTGTACGAACAAAAGTGGATGAAATGGGATAGTGACAAGATAGAATTCAGACGGTTGAATGGTATAATTTTCCCTTATCTCGATCATTTAAAATAAAATATGTCAAAAATATGCCCCAACAGTTGGGTTGCTGACCAAGTCAGAGAGAAATATGGTGCAACTGGTCGTTACCCGTGTGCTGAAGAGGATGCGCTAAATGTAGGGATTGGGTGCACCCACTTGGTAATAATATATTTATGTATATTTTAAACTTAATAATGCACCTTTGAAATGTAATTACATCTATATTTCATATTTTAACTGTTGGGTTATTATAAGACACATGAAACTATAATTTTTTAACCCTTTTATAGGTGTATTTGTTCCCATCTATGTGGGCATATGGACACCATTTTCGCATAGAAAATGTCGATGATGGACACATGACATAACACTGTAGAGTGGAAGTTGAGTTCGATCAATCTAGTTGATCTAGATACCGTGATCAAAACCAAGTACGAGGGACGTTAGGTTACGTCAGAAAGATACACGATATCATTGAAGTGGATTTCTCTTCTTTCCAATGTGTTAATTTTAGGTGTAAGTGGTGGGACACCTTTGATCAGAATAATGTAAAGGAAGATCACGATAGTAGGTTGATATGTATTAACTCTAGAAATATGTGGGATGAAGCTAAGGAGCTCTATGTTTTCCCCAAACATTGCAACTAGGTGTTTTTTTACCCAAATGTGTTGGATATGGATTGGTGGTTCATATTGAGACATGACCCTATATCAAAACATATTTTTGAGAACAATAGTGTTATCATGCCAAGCGAGCTGGAAGATAATAAGGGTGATCATGAGAACTGAGAGTGATATGGTACATGTGTTATTTCATCATTTATAATTTTTAATATGGGTTTTTATAAAGAAGATGACTTAATTACCTTATAATAAAGCCTTTTTTTTCGAAACATTATAATACATATTTTGAATTAATTGGTAATTTTCATTGCGTTAATGTTAAAATCATTTCACTTGATAATTTGCAATTATGTTGATCTCGAAAACAATGGCGTACTGTATAAAGTTCTTTTTTTTTGGTATGTAAGATCATAATAAAATAATGATAATTCTAAAGTACATGAATTTATTTGCATTAGTTTCTAAACTTTATTATGTTACAAAAATTCATATTATTCTAGATTTATTATTTTACAATTATTTATATTCATACAAATTTACAATTTTACAATTATGGTAATTTAACAATATTTACGGTATACATTTTACTTACGGTAGTTATGGTTCAAAATTGACAATTAATTTACAATTTTACAAATTTACACATTTAAAATTTTTAATAAAATTGAATGATGACAATACATATAATTACAATTACAATTTTACAATTTCACAATACAATTACAATTACAATTACAATTACAATTTTAGAATTTTACATACAGTTACAATTAAAATTACAATTACAATCATTTCACATTAATAAAATTAAAATTTTACATACAATTAGAATTTGAATTAGAATCACTTAGAATTATAATTAGAGTTAGAATTAGAATTAGAATTACAATTTTACAATCACATGCAATTAAAATTAAAATTAAAATTACAATTACAATTACAATTTTACAATTTTAGAATTTTACATATATACAATTACAATTAAAAATACAATTACAATCATTTCACATTAATACAATTAAAATTTTACAAATATTTTACTTACAATTAGAATTAGAATTTTACAATTTCACATACAATTAAAATTAAAATTACAATATTTACAATTACAATTTTAGAATGTCACATACAATTACGATTACAATTACAATTTTACAATTAAAATTACAATTACAATAATTTCACATTAATACAATTAAAATTTTACTAATATTTTACATACAATTAGAATTAGAATTAGAATTAGAATTTTACAATTTCACATACAATTACAATTACAATTACAATTAAAATTAAAATTACAATTACAATTTAAGAGTTTTACATACAATTACAATTTTACAATTTTACATATATTCAATTACAATTACAATAATTTCACAATAAATTAAATATTACAATTACAATTAAATTTTTACAAATATTGTGCATACAATCACAATTAAAATTACAAATAGGAATACAACTAAAATTTTACAATTTTACATACAATTAAAATTAAAATTTCAATTACAATCACGACATAATATTTAATAAATATCATGATTTAATATTAAAATAAACATCATGATCATGATAACCATCGTACAAACATCATATTCGACTAAAAAACACATTCAAATTCGCTAACATCATCTAATCATCGTGATCATGATCATCTAACAAAACACAAGCATTGTATAACATAATCACAACACAAACATCAAATATACATCTCATGTCAAATAACTGTTATCACATACACAGCTATCTGCAAGTTGCACATTAAATGAACATATCTAACATGACCTAACAATATACACATCATGATGAACAACAACATGTAAATTAAGTAAAACTGCAACATGAACATAAAATACATGGACCATATATATATATGTATGTATATATATATATATATATATATATATATATATATATATATATATATATATATATATAATAGTATAATGTCAAAAATATACAACTGTAATATAACTACATATAAATGTCAAATATCAGCTCGTGGTAAATCGATAGTAGTATTAGTCGAGGCCTACTCAGTCAATGTTGTAACCTCAACTTTCTCAGATAGATTCCGATCATCACGTGCCTGCGGATCTGGAGGTGCCCCATGCTGATCAGGATCAACTGCCTACTCATGATGGCTCGACGTGGATGGTCGAGCTGGCTGATCTATGGATGGTGTGGCATCCTGCTCAGTCGATGGACCTTCCTCCTCAGATGGAACTGCGCCCTCCTTAGGATCAGGTGCCTGCTCATGATCATGAATACTAAATGTTGCAGGTTGCTCATCTCCGACGCAAGGTGCAGGAGGAGGTGGAGTACTAGATGAATGATGATCACTCCCCTGATTGTGATCATTAGATGATGCACTGCTCGACTATCGACATAATTCATCTCCACCATGCCTACGTCAACCGACCCTCCTCAACCATGCCACTAATATGGTAGCTCCAACGACATGCCGCATCAGGGTCAACATATCACGTGGCATGCCTCTGCATATCGCTGTCAGCCCATCATCAGCCTGTATCTCTCTGATATTGACCGAACTGACTCCCTCCTCCACTAGGAGTCGATAGAGTTGGACGCCCAACTCCATCCTAAATCTAGTGTCAGGCCTACGCCTCACACTCATTGGTACCTTCGCATTATCATGAGGACTAGGTCTATCACCGGCTTGATCCTCTACATCTGCCATCTCCTGATTGTCAGCAGGATCTACACCCGGATCATTTGGTGGTGGTGGCATCTCATTGCCAACAAATGACCCAATATCTACAAAATATATATAAGTACACAACAATAATTAGACAATTCCATTGAAAAATTTAATAAAAACAAGTTAAAGAACACGTTAGAATAAGTTTAAATAAAACAATAATATTACCTCTCTCATTCAGTGGCTCATCAACTGTTAAGAGGTTTTTAGCACACCCTCGCCAATGCAAACCAGCATATGGACATGAAACCAGAACGAAGGCATGATCATCAACACTGGATAGCAACTCCAGTCAATCATGAGATATCCTCGCAGAAAAGTCAGACTTGCCCCTCTTTGGCATCATTTGACCCCACATCTCCATCTATATGTGCAACATTAGCCTATGAGGTTGCCAAAAGAAAGTAGGCCTCATCTCTAGAAACCTCTAAAAAAATAAACAAAATAGCTCTGAATCAAAAGGGAAGTTCACCTTCCCTTGTGCCTGAGAACGAAATCTATCTAAAGTTGTACAAAACTGCTGCAAAAAAATTGCAGACCACCTCACAAGTTGTGGTGCCTGTAATAAAGAATCAACATAAAATAAAAGCGGGCAACTAATGCGTTTGCCGTCACTGGTATGGTGTGCAATGGTTAACAACTATAGTGAGAGGAACCTCACCTCCTCTGCACCAAATGAAGCAATACGTAACTAATCACTGGAGACCTAAAAATCTATAAGAGATAATATATCAACACTAATGTATCTTTGGGAGTACACCAACTGACCCCCTCCCGCATAGCTGATGGGGACCTTTGGGAACAAGGGAAAATCCTTCCTTCTCCTAGATAGGCCAGTAATAAAATACATGTCCTCCTAAGTGGGCGAGTACCCTTGGTTAGGACCAACTTGGAAAGCATGTCGGTGGGCATTCCACCTGAAGATAAGCTGTCGCAATAACCCATTACGGCTCTTCATGGATGTAGCCTGATTATAGAACTTGAGGTGGCCTACCTCCCTCAAGAGCAACTGGGTGGCTGTCGTAATAGGGTGAGGGTACATAAGTATCTCCCTCTCTCGTTCCTCCCATAGGCAAACCACGTTATACTTTTCCACCATATGTTCTTGCTGTTTCCCTCTCTTCTCTCCTTTGACGTCGCTGAATGATTCACATATTAAATAATTTTTTTTTATTAAATGAGACATGTATTTACAAACACACACACACACACATAATTGTTTTTGAAAAAAAAATAGTCGGTGTGCCAAAAAAAAAATCATGCACCGATACTGGTGCGTCTGTTTTTATCGCGCACCGCCCGTGGTGTGCTTGGAAATTTTCAGCGCACCACAAAACATGAAATGTGCTTTCTCCTTTGGCACATTAACGAAACTATCCATCTCAGCGTAGATAATTACGTCAACGCACCGCCAAACATTACTTAATGGTCAACAGTGCGGTCATTTAACCAATCACACCGTTGACTATGTACAAGTTTGGGAGGGTGGTGCGTTGACCAAACTACTCGCCTCGGGGTGGACAGTTTCGTCACATTACCTCCCTCATGGCATCATTACACAGTCAACGGTGCTGTTGTTTAACCGAATGCACCGTTGACTATGTACCAGTATGGGGAGGGCAGTGCGCTGACCAAACTATGGGCCCCGAGGCATATAGTTTAGTCAGTGCACCACCCTCCTGACATCAATAAATGGTCAATGGTGCGGTCGTTTAAATTACCACACCATTGAACATGTACCGGTGTTCGAAGGGCGGTGCACTGACTAAAATATCTGCCGAGGGGTGCATAGTTTGGTGAGCGCACTGCCCTTCCGAACTTGGACATAGTTAATGGTGCAACCGGTTAACCGACTACACCTCCATTTATGTATTAAAAAAAAAACACGGTGCACCTTTTCGGTACTACAACAGCACCAATGTGGTTTCCGTTAGCACCGGTCGCAGTGCAGCTTGTAAATTTATAGGCAGCATCCTAAACTGGTGCAAACTGAATGGCTCGAGCACACTAGGCGGGAAAATTTATTTAAAAAAAGAGAGAGGGTAGAATTTAAGTTTTTTTAGAAATCTAATCCGCTAAAAAGTTTAATTATGGAGAAACAAGTAAAATACCTGTACATTTGGGCATCGAGGAGGCATATTTGCTAAATAATTTGCAAAACTAAATTTTCCCACCCTTTTCCAAAATTTGACATCGAGATGGTGGGAAATTTATCTGAAAGGACTGTATTAGTTTGATGTGATAAGTGCCTTTTCAGTTACAAAACATGTACATATTTGTATTCATTTGTTTTCTTAAGGATTGAGGAATTTAACCATGAAACATAGATGAATTTGTGAATTATAAGCATGAAATTAAGCCTAAAAACACTGAACAACAATGTATAACAGAGAATTAAAACCACACATAAGATTTACACAGCAGGCATGATGAAGCAGTTCACCCCTCTTGGGCTACATCTGCTGGTCCAACTCCCAATGACATGTCCATCTTTCATTATGCTCAAAATTTTTCAAATAAATGTGTTTACAAGCCTCCAATGGTTTTTTTCTCTGCACCAATGGCTCCAGATTGCTCAAATTAGTCTAGGTAGACTCTTGCTTCACCCAAATTGGTCGAAAATTGACCCTGCTAGGCTTTTTCCCAATATTTCCTACAAAACCTCCACTAAAACTAGAGGACTGCTGTTTAACTACAGTTAAAAATAAAAAAATCTCTGAATTTGGAGGGCGTTCTTAATATCCGCTAGTCCAACTAACCGTAGAATTAAAGTTAGGGTAGGGGGTGGCCACATGCCGACCCCCAAACCCATGGTTTAAACATCCACATTTAATCATTAGCACAGAACTTGGAATGGTGGTGGAGTTCTGCTAACCGTGAGCATGCCCATCGGAATTGACCCTGGATGTCATAGCCATGTGACAAGTCCCGAGGTTGTAGTTTAATACCGTTAGAGTTAACGATTATTAACTGTCGGAGTTGTAACAAATGTCGTGGTTTAAACATAACCTGTGACTAATCGTTTGGGGCCGCCAGCGGTCCCCTCCTCATATGCCATGTGTTTAAACTTCAAATAGTGTGGGTGCCCTTAAGGGGTAAGAACTACGTGGTAGCCTGGATGGTTAAGACCCTTGTGTGCGTACCGGAGGTCGCGAGGTTGAACCCCTCGAACCTAACAAAAATTTAATCAACCAAACAAGGGACACGTGGAAGCCTCAGGGCTGGCCACGTGTCACCCAACCTTTGGCCCATAATAAAAACATACAACCACAAGGACGAACCAGATTGTGCCACTTGGCAAGATATCATTGGCTTGGAAAATGGAATATTCTCAAGAATATTCCCCTTTTTGACGACTGTACACCTGCATGCTGACTGGGCATCCTAGTCAAACCTGTCACAATTTTATCTTTGGGAAATCGATCAGAACATGATATCTCCCTCATACGACATCAATTTTTTGAACCATTTACGATGTCGGAATTAGAACGATGAGATCTACCCAGTCGCTTAGGTTCAGTATATTTTCGAGCAATTTCAATTTTGAGCAAAATTCATGAACTCCCGATCACACCTCCCCATTGGGAATATTTTGGACCCCAAAAGACTTGATTACCTGTTTAGTAGATGAGGGTACATCTCCCTCACGTTTCCAACTTCCATCCAATTTTCCTTGCTTGGTTTACTGCCTTTGAGCCCAACTCGAAGGTAGTCAATAGTTCCCCTCTTAGATGCTCTTGTCCTCCTATCAAAAATTATATCTTCTTTGAGCTCATCCATAAATTATCGTAAGAAATATTCAATAGAAGGCAGCTGAACATCACTTCCTTGATCATCGATCAAAGGTGGCTCATACAAACTGTAATATCCCAAAATTTAGCCTTCATCTAAATGGAATATTATAGTTTGTTTTATCACTAGGTAGGTGAATAAGTGGGTGGGGAGACTCATAAAACCCATTTTTAAGGAATAATAACACTCCTAATGTGAAAGGAGGAAGAATAAGCAGCTGTATTAAGAACCTTTGAGTGTGAACAGGGATTGGTTCATGTTGATTTAGTCAACTTTGACCAAATCAACAACACTATCATGGAGGAGGGCCTTTATGATAAGGCAACACAGTTTTAGTGGAGGACAACTTGCATGAGCTTGGTGGCAAGTATGGATGGGACCCAATGTGAGTAGGCTCTCATGCTATATATGGAGGGGATGGCAACCATTGTTATTCATGTTTGAGATTATTATTTTGATATTGGTCTATTTAGACTTTGCTGCCTCTTGTTGTTTAGCAGGGTTGCTGCGCTGTTTAGCACTAGGTGTTCCCGAGCGGGGATCCCACCTATTTCCTTGAAAGGCCTCTTGGAAGAGTATTGTATTCATTTCCACATTCAGGTTTGCAGGCCAAGCTACAAATTTCTTCATTAGCGCAGTTTCTGCAGGTTATTGTGCTGTGTTGCAGGGTGTTGCAGTGGAGGGGTTAGAAACCCACTTTCTGAGCTAGTTTCTCATAGGAGGAAGGTTTTCTTCACTTGGGAGATCTGTTTCGAGAGCTCTTGGGAATAATTCAGATATTTGGCACCAGGTCATCTATTTCCCATCATTTACAACACTGTTCCAGCTAGGGATTGCGTTGTTTTGGAGGGCAGCTTCAGTGAGGGATCTTGTGGCTCCTTTGGAGTGTTTTCTTGTGATTGAAGGGTTCAACCTTTCATGGGAGGAGACCTTTGAGGGGATCTACATAAGTTCTATTATATTCAGCCTTCTACACTCATGCTATTTAGTTTGCAGTGAAGCTTCAGCCATTGGGCTTTAGATCCCATCTTGTATAGAGTGTATTTTTGAAAACCCTTCCTGGGTTCTTTGTAGGAGTTTGTACTAAGCCTAGATCTGTATTGGGAATATATTTTGAGGCATATAACAGCCCTACATATTTTTTACATTATTTTTTTATAGCAGTGTGTTTATAACTGCGCTGTAGCAGTGTTCCGACATTTTGTATTGTAGCAGAAGTTTAGATTTATGAGTGGTTTCTTATGGGAGGTTTGTTTCCTCATTGTATATGATTCATGCCTCACTATTATATGTTTATTTTATAATATAATACATGATGATATGTATCATTGGTCTCCAATGTCAATGAGTTAATTTACATTACTATTTCCAGTTTTGTGTTCATGTATTGCTGCAGGCCCATTTTGGGATATTATAGTGGTATCAGAGCATAATCTTGGCTCAGCCTGTGCATTCAAGACATTATGTCATTAGGAGGAGAAGATTCTTCTCGCAAAAAGGAGAAGTTGTACAGAAGAAACAAAGGTAAGACTCCATTATTTTGAGAAATGAAGGAAGAGAGGATCTCCCAGCTTCTTTTCCAAACTATGAAAAAATCAAGGCAGATCTCAAGGAGATGAAAGGGGAAAAGTGTAGAAAAATTCGTAGAGGGTTTGAAAGTGAAGCAAGCCATAAATATTCAAGAGATGGATGTGGAAATTCAACCACACATGCATATCCACAATGCAATTTATTTCCCACATTCTCTGCAAGAAGGATGAAGGAAGAAGATGCACAAAGGGAGGAGGCCTTGAGTGACTATCTTCAGGAGTATGAGTCTTAATCGTGGAGATTCAAAGAGCACTTGGACTTCCAAGGGTTTTTCCAACTCAAGGAAGACATAAGATCCAACAATAGAAGCAAGAGAGGTAGAATATTTCTATCTAAATTTGATGGATCAGCAAAGTGCACAGCCAAAGCTTGGGTGAAGGAGCTAGATCCCTAATTCCGGCTACACCAAGTTTCAGAAAAGGAGGCCATCAGAGTAGCAGTGCTGCACCTCAAAGATATGGCCCATTATTGGTGGTTTTTTAGTTCTACTTCATTTAATCATACAAATGTAAACACTTATGCTGGGTTCACTAAAAAATTAGTGAGAATATTTGATATTAAAAATTGTAAAACATCATTGGTTGAACCCAAAAACTCAAAACCTTTGCATAAGTTGGAGAGATCTATTCTGCCAACTCCACTCATTATTTCTTTTGAAGGGGATAAAAACATACATGATGCCTTTCCAAGGGAAATATCCCCACTTCTTGAAGAGAGCTCTTCTATAGATGAAGACATGGAGGTTCCTCCTTCAAAAAAGACCAAGATCAAGGGTCTCTCATTGATGATGAGGCATTCTCAAATATTTATGAAGAGTGTTGGGCCCAGATTAAGGTATGATTTTCACCCTGTAAATACTGCAAATTATATTGTAATTTCAAGAAAATCCCTCTTCAAATTAACAATAAGGAATAAAAATCATGAAAATGGGAACAATCAGACTAATGATAAAAAGGACGGTTTATAATAAGAAATTGACTCTTTTTGTCTTTACTTGCAGGAAACTAGGAATGTCTAAACCAATAGCGAAAGGAAGCCAATCGACGGATGCAAGCACAAGAAGTCCTAAGTAGTCCCAATGGCCGATAGAAGGATGACAAGAAGATTGAGTCTAAGAACTCAAACGAAAACCACGCATAGCGGGCTGTCATTTGAGATACATTCTCGAAATTCCCGAAGATCGCCTTTAAAAGGGTAAAGAACAGAATGAGAGCGCAATCTGATAATAGAAAAATCCAGAAAAGTATATCTAATTATATTTTGTAGAATTCCTGGATGTAACAGAGAGTTTTGAATAACCATCTTTTGAAGTTTCCTTAGTGCGAAGGCTTCTGTAGGTCTGGGCCCAACCTCCGGGAGCTCCACGCACGTTTTCATGTTCTGAAAAGTTACATAATCGATACCTGTGAACTCGGTGCAGTTGTAATACATACTTCCATTTGATATAATTACAACTCTTCTTCTTTAATGAATCATTGGCAATTTCTTTCTTAGAATAAGACAAGTGCAATCCAGTTTCTGTTAATGTTTTTTCAATTCTGGTTCTTCTGTTGTCATGATAATTAATTTCTAGGCCGTAGGAAGATTGATTTCAGCATTCTGCACCTCCATGCATTGCCTGCTCCTTCTAGCATAACAAATCAATTAACCAATTGATTAGTGTTGCTTAATTAAGTCTTACAGAGAACTCTATTGCAAAATTACTTAATTATAGCTGTATGAGTTATTTGACTCGTTTCAGTTATATTGATGTTCATCACTACCAGCTTAGTTCTACTACTGTTTCATTATTGCACAGCTAGTCATATTGCTTAATTCTATTGCTGTTTCATTATTTGCACAACTAGTCACATTGTTCAGTTATACTGCTGTTTCACTAGTGCACAATTATTCATATTTCTCAGTTATACTGTTGTTTCATTGTTGCACAACTAGTCACAATTCTAGTTATATTTCTAGCCATATAGCTATTTCATTACTGCTTAGATCACTAGGTCATTGATTCAATTCAATTCCATTTGTGAAACAACTTAGTTAGACTAATGTTCTGCTTAATTTCATTATTGTCATTTCAATTCTTTCTTAGTTTATTAGAATGTTGCTCATGTTACTTAAGCTGTTGTTTTGCTCTAGTAGAGAAACACCAAATCCCATTACCCAGCTTTATGCTAAAGATCCATCTAAGACACCTTCTCTAGGATCAGTAAGCTCCGGAAGTTAGTAATTCCTTCTGTACATTGATAAAGAGCATCTGTAGACCAGTTAACTCGCATATACTATGCTGACACTCTTGAAATAAAAATACTTACCCCGGGTTGATAATTAAATGAAGGATCATTAGAGTTGTCACAAAAAGTCACCTCTATCCGACCCAACATTTTGGCGCCATTTCCGGGGAGAGTTTTGAGAGTTATCTCCTTTAATTCATTCTTTTTTCCATTACTGTGAGGAATAGGGTATTGAAAACGAAAGGTAAGAACCTGCGTGCCGGTAAGCAACATGCTTGCCCTTTAGCCCACCCACCAGCAAACTGTACAAGAACCATAGGATAGGTGCTCTTGTTTTATGCCTAAGAAAAAGATAGAAGCAACCTAAAATCAGTCACAACCACAACCCAAAGGACTGGTGATCCTTGGGAGGACAACATACATAGACGAAATCATTAAGAAAGCTAAATCTCAGGCATCTATAGGACCGAAAACTACTTCCATCCAAAATCCTAACATACCCCCTCGGGTAGCAGCCTCACCATCTGTAGCCTATGCCGAGATTCACAGCAAGACAGAAGGGTCTGAGCGAAGCCTGCAGACTTCCATTCATCAAAACATTGACCTTTCAAAAGAGGGAGGCTCTTGCAATTTGCAAGAAGTCAGGGGAGAAAATAGTGGAGAAATTCACATAGAGATACCTAAGTCCCCTGAAGAATTAATCGAAACAGAACTTCTTAGAATCCCAGATCAGGGAAGTGCTGTAAATATTCCACCGCATTCACCTTCCAAGCCTATTAAAATTTCTCCTCCAGATCAAGAAATTCCAGAAGATTTCTGGCACCTCTTTGATCAAATGGCAAATAAGCAAAATCAAAATCAGAGGCAAACATCAACACTGGAGTAGCTCATCGTTGATCATGCTGCCAATGCCCCTATGAAATCCATTCCCTTGCATAACATCCCCACCTTTCATGGATTATCCATAGATCATCCTGATGCATTCTTATTTGAATTTGATGTCTTATGTAGAGGATATGATTACACCACCGATCCCCAGAAACTAAAATTATTTCCCTCCACCTTGAAAGGGACGACTCTCCGCTGGTTCATGGGGTTAGGAGGGGGAACTATAAACAATTGGGACCAACTGAAGAATACCTTTCTTACCAAATACCAAGACTATTGTTGAACCTGAGACCTAAAAGATGAAATCTTTAACATGACTGCAAAAGACAATGAAACATTAGAGGAATACGTCGAAAGATTTCAATACAATTTACAAAGATCCCCATATACTACGTTGTCCAAGGAAATTTTGAAAACTACAATGCTTAAAGGGATGAAGGAGGGATGGGTTGAATTACTTAACATAATGGGAAAAGGAGATATTTATCAGGAAGAATACGACAAGATTATCTCCTTATGTATTAGATTCTCCCGGGGTATCTCATGTAACAAACCTATTGGGCGCAATCTTAAGCAGACCAGTGGCAATGTAACTAGGGTAGAATTTGGAAATCTTGTAGAAAACTTCAAAACCGATATCTTGGGCACTTTGAACACACAACTTGATGTTTTGCAAGCCAAAAAAAAACAAGCAATAGTTGAACAAAATTTGGCCATATTCTACCCAAAATGTCAGAAGAAGCATAGCTAAAGGGAGTTTCCTTTAGACTTGGTCTAGATATGTGATATCTGCACTAAGGATCTTGCTACGGACCAGTGTCCTTCACTCCCCGGGCTAAAAGCCATCTACAAAGAAGCAGAAGAAGAAACAGAACTAGTCTATTTAATGAATCAGCGTCGGTAATGGTAGGCACGACCTGGAATACCACAAGACCTACCTCAATACTTTCCATTTCCCCAGTACAACCCTTCCCAACTTGGCCAAACCAAACCTTTCCTATCCCACCCTGGCCTACGCAAAATCCATCAGGAAGTAACTGGAAAAACTTCCCTAGTTCTCCCCCTTATTGGCAGAATATTCCTTATCAAAACCAATGGCCAAACCCTCCTACTCAAAACAACAATTGGAACTGGAAATGACCTACGGGGATGGGAAATTTACTGACAAGAGCAGGAACCCAACAATTACTAGCTCGCTACCCTATTCAGCATAACCAGTAGCTTGTCATACGACCTCAATTACCAGCCCAACCCAATCCTAATCCCAATAATAGACCAGTTCAATTAATTCAGATCATAGAGGATCCAAAACCCAAGAACGAACAAAAGCAGTGTAACGAATTGAGGTTAAGATCGGGACGTACCATATTGCCCGTAGAGGCCCCAACTCCACCTCAATCCCAAATTGAAACATCCACAGGGCCTATCTCAACAAATATAGCAAAAATAGGTAAAGACAAGGAAACAATTGAACAACATGTTGAAAATGGAAACAAGAAATAGTGAAGGAGGCCTCCTGAAACATCTTTCCTGATCCTAGTTGGAAAGTGATCACCTAAACTAGGTGGGGACCACACATGTGATTTTTTGTCGAAAAGTCTATTTTTAGACATATGGATCATGGAACAGGAGCTGCAGTATGCTATTCTTGGAGGATTGGTCATGTTGGTAAAAATAGATGGATCTCTATTTTTAGCATTTAGGTCGAAGTCTATTTTTAGACTGGCGGGCTAAAAATAGAACAGTCAAATATTATTTACCCTTAATAATATTTGGACTCTAAACTTCAGTTTACTCTCTTGGAGCACTTCAGTTTGACCCCCGGAGGTGGGGCATGCAGCTTCCAAAAGGAAATACGCTTTTCCTATGGGTTAGTTGAGCTAATGCATGGTTGAATTTAGTTAGAGCTCAAGTGGCGGAGTTCGGTGGAGTTGATGCGACAGTTAATGGAGGTGGTGTTCTGGTTAACTAGTTGAACTAGTTGTATTTAGTTTAACTGGCTAATACACTAGAGATGAGTTGTGTGAATTAAATATTATTTAATTCACAAATTATTAACTCATTATTCAACTAAAGAACACATCGGTTTAACTCAGTGCATGGACAGTTCAGTGGCGACAAGTGAAAGAGGTAGATGAAAGGGTTGAGTTAGCTATCAGTTGCGACATTAGTTGTGCATGAGATTTACACCACACTTGGAGGAAATTACCAATGAAAATTGCGCAGTTGGAGCCAGTGAGATTCGAACTTGGATCTCTATTTAGACCAGCCTTGACTGCGCAATAGAGGCAGGGAAATTAGTGGGTGTGTTTTGAACCTGTGACTTGTTCAAAACCAAGCTAGTTTTTGTGTAGCTTTGGGAGATAGTACTGAGTACTTGTGAGGAGTTTTTACTATGTATTTGCTGCATGTTCTCTCCATCTAATATACATAATAGCTGAGGGGTTTTCAGCTATAAGCTTTCCCCATACATACTGTGTTAATGTGTGTGATTATTTGATGTGCTATCGCTTCTATTCTTTCCGCATGTGACAATTAATTGTAGAAGAGATTATGTGTTATGCATGAAATTTGAAATTGATGTGTGATCGGCTTAATCTCCATTGAATAAGTGATTTATTCAGCAAATTTCTACACAACAAAGACTTGAAGATCTTAAAATAGCTCCACCACCATTTCCTGAGAGATTAAACCTACCCAGACCTATAACCAACTCAGAATTTGACATCTTGGGGGAATTAAGAAACCTTTGTGTCAAAATTCCTCTTCTGCAGGCCATCCAGGACATTCCCATCTATGCAAAAACAATCAAGGAGTTATATGGAAAAAAAAAAGTTAGGAAAACAATGGCTGCACCTACCGTTCATGTAGTAGGAACTCTTTCTGACTTATTGTTAGGTAGAGAACCACTTGTGAAATATTAAGACCCAGGAAACCCCATTGTAGTCGTACAAATTTCTGGACATTCATTTCCAAACACATTGGTTGACCTTGGGGCAGCCATCAACATCCTAACTACAGGAGCTTGTGAAAAACTAGGCATATCAGTCCTCGAACCTGCAGCCATACTGCTGGAATTAGCTGACAGATTTGTTATTAGACCAGAAGGTATAGTGCAAGACATTATGGTCTTAGTAGACTCATGGGAATACCCTGCTGATTTTTTAGTTATTAATCCAAAAAACAGGATGGAAGGGCACCCATTGATTCTTTGGCGGCCTTGGCTGGCCATGGCAGATGCTTACATAAGCTGCCGAACAGGCAGCATGACTATCACTAGAGGAAATTCTATAAAAATTATTGTAATTTATCCGCCTTCCAAACCAAGTCTGCCCACAATAAAAATTCACAAACACCTAGATACATATTGGGAGCAAAATATCCGTCCACCCCTCACACTAGTAGAGGCTCTCGAATTTAAAGATCAAACTGAAGATGATTTGATTAGTAACACTACGAATCAGCCTCCCAAAATTGAAAATTTGAAATGCCTAATGATGAAAAAAATCCTCGAGCATGAAGGGCAAGAAAATCTTGTGATAGGCTGAGACCCAATATAATCCCACAACCACTGTTTGTAATAGTATACCTATTGAAATCAAACCAGGTAAGATTTTGAATATTAAAAGTAGCCTGGATGAAAATCAAAGGTAGAAACTTCTAAAAATACTTAAGAAACACCAGGGTGCATTTGCATGGGATTACCAAGACATGAAGGGCTTGGTGTTGAGGTGTAAAAGGTGTATTTTTTAACGCCTATTTATCCTACATTAATTATCAATCCGAGAACGACTTTTTGTTTCAAGAGTGTACTCAGTCTGAGGCTGCAATTCAATCTAAGGGTAATGCTTTGCAATATGTAGTATAGTGTTCTAAATACAAGAGTAAACAGATGCTTGGAAAAGACATATAACTACAATAACATGAACTTAAATGCTTGTAAATTCAATCATTCACTCAGCAGGTATCAGTCAAGGATACAGTAATGATAACTCTTCCTTTAGAAACTGATGAAATCAACTAAGAACAAGATAAGAAATCTGAGAATGTGGGAGCAATAACCATTCTTCTTTACAGTTAATAATCCTACTTTAAAGTAATTAAATGAAAATAGAATTTGAACTAAATACTGCTAATGAAAGTAAACTATGCAAACACTCTAAAGGAAAACTCTTTGCAATCTATAAACTAATGAATCGGAAATGAACAACAAACTGGAATTGAACAACAATGTAAATGAACAACACTGTAACTAGAAGAATTGAACAAAAAATTCTATTTAATGAATTTAAACAAAAAATCCTATCTGATGGAATCACATAGCGAATTCTATTGAACAACAAACCCCGTTGACAACAAACTCTGTTAAGCAACAATCTGAAATGAACAACAATCAAACAGAACAACAAATGGAATCAAATGCTGAACAACAAAGCTCTGTAAAGCATAACAAGGTAAATGATACAGGGATTAAGATTCTTGTTAGAATGGAACAGCAATGCAATTCATTAATGTAATGCACCAATATCCATAAGCGATTACACAGTAAACCAATTAACTTACAAACTGTAATAAAAGCGAATACGAACGATCACACAACAATAACTGAAAGGTAATGATACAAACAACAGATCGATCCACCAGGGCTGGGCCCTTAACCACTAGTGAAACGCCGCTGAGATTTACTCCAGAGTTAAGAAATAGAATGGTAACAAGGTCTTGTATTAATAAAAACATCAATAGAATTTACAACAATCGCTCTCTGATCATGAGAGTTAAGAAATTACAGAGTTACAAGAGCAGTGTTTTTCCATAAAATCATTCCCGTCCCTTGATTTCTAAAGGCACTGCCTTTTATAACAGTTGGATGGATAAAACAAGAAACATGATAAGATTGAACAGCGATCCCTCAGGATTCGCTTCTTTTCACTTTTTAGCTAGCGCTTGATCTTCTTAGGTTGTGAACATGCTGTTCCCTATTTTCCTTTAGCTATACGCTCAGATTTCCTTCTTATTGTCTGGATACGGTTTTTTTCTGGAGGAACAACAGTTACTCCTATTTTAGCTCTGCTACTCGAATGATGGTTTTCTTCATTTGTTCCCTGTTCTTAGAACAAAAGGCAATTTTTGGTCAATTTTCACAATAGACACGAGTCTTTTTAATTCTACCATAATCCTCCAATAAATCATCTTTCTAGGATAAAAAGAATTATGTTTAAAGGAAAAATATGAGAAAATACATGATGAATTCATACCTTTTTCAATGCTCAACATACCCCCCTTCTTACCATTTTTCATGTCCTCATGAAAGCCATAGTTTACATGTAAAGCAGTTAGAGAATAGGCAGGAGAAGGTTTTTCATTAAGAGGTCTAAAACCATGATTTGCAACTAAAGCTTCAAAGATATTCCCTGCCTGTCCTTCAGGTAGCTCATAAATGGATTTATAGTTTGTTGCAGGATACCATACAATAGGACTTCGAAACCTACAACCTATCCAGAATGGGCCTTCTCTCAAGATGAGGTTGCTATAGAGAATCAGGCGGTCAACAGCTAATCCAAAATTTATATAATTAAATGGCTCTCAGTTTGAATATTCCGATTGGAAATATTCCATCGGACTTTAGCTGTTGTATAGGCTTGGTTTCTAGTGGAGAGAAAATATTCTACCCCATCCAAGACAATTACTTTGTGGATAGGTCCCAATGCTTGGATCACACCCTCCTTTGTCATTAGACTCTTCTGCCTAGCCCATAGTTGTAATGGGTGTTTTGGTTCACCCCTAACCCAAAGGTCTAACCAATTTTATTGGCTCTGAAAAGTATTATAGGCCTTGAGCCATTTCAACTGATTGACAACAAATGAAATATATGCTTGATATTGGATTTCACCCACAAAAGGGCTGGGATTTATCTCAATATCATCTTCCAATATGAGATTGTGCAAATAGAATTCACATAGCAGACGCTGGACTTTAACCCCATAGAGTTTGCAGCATTTTACAAAATCATCTACAGTGTTTAATTCTATAGACTTTCCTGCCCTAATTTCTTTAATTTTAAACTGTAAAATATCTTTCTAAAAAAAACAAAGCATAATTCTTGGCAGGGCATCTACATGCTAGAACATCTGTGTACAAGGTGTAGAGAGTATCCATTTGATTCCGGGCCATTTTTAATTCATTCCTTACCTTTTCAGCTTTCTCTTCTGCCTTATGACACTTATCATAGGCTTTAGCCTCTGATGCATTGATGTCCTTTAGCTACTGCTGTAGCTGTTGATATTTATTTTTGGGGATAGTCTCTTCCTCAAGAATTTCTCTTGCCTGTCGAGCTTGTGCCAGCTCCTTTTGGAGTTCTGCTATAGTAGGATCAATAAAAATGTTTTGACTGCAGGCCTGTGCACTTTCAGTTGGGGTATATATCTCTAGAACAACTGCCTGTTGTTCCATGCTTTCTTGATTGGCCTCAGCTTGGATTTCCATAGTCTTTGCACTCTGGGGCTTTGCTTTGGTGGCTACTTTCCTTTTCTTTAGGGTTTTTTTGGTGGCTATGTTCCTCTGTTTTGGAGTTTGTTTGGGGGTTGTCTTCATTCTGAGAACCCTAATACTCTGTCTGAGTTGTTCCACTAGTTTTTGAAGCTTCTTTCATTCCCTCCGCAGGTTCTCAAGTTCAGTTACTTTATTTTTCTTCCTGGGAGGAACAACTGTCCCTTTCTCTGTACTTAATTGCTCAGGTAGGGTTTGCTTTTTAGTAGCCGGTCCTTCACTCAGGTTTTTTTCTCTATTTTATGCTCGAAACACTTCTTCAGTGTTCATATTCTCCTGGATACGTTCTTCAAGGGTAGTAACCTTAATTGGTTCTACTGTTCCCTGAGGAATCTCCGTTTGGAACAATTCTTCAGTGTTCATGCCTTCCTGGCCGCATTTCTCGGGGGAAGTAACCCCAGCTAGTTCTACTATTCCCTGAGGGTTTTCTTCTTCTATTTAATTGGGTACTCCCTCGGTCGTATCTTCACCAGTAACAACTTGTCCCTGCAATTGGTTTATCTCAATGTTGAAGTTTAGTGGGCTGTGGGGTTGTATGCATTCACTCATGTTGGCCAAAATTTGGGCCAATTGGTCTTCCTGCAATGGGCTTTGAGGTGGACTTTTAATGGTGGTTTTGGGAGGTTATGCTCCCTTTATTTCATCTTCATTTCTTCCTTTCTCTTCATAGGTGTGATAAATTCCTTCCTCCTCATTGGTATAGCAGCTTTCTTCTTCTCCACTGGCATGGTGACTTTCTTATTCTTCACCAGTGTGGTGACTCTCTTATTTTTCACCAGTGTGGTGACTCTCTTCTTCTTCCTCGTCATTTCCTTCTTTCTCGTCATTTCCTTCTTCTTCCTTGTTGTGATGACTTCCTTCTTCGAGTTGTGGGGGTTGTTCATCTTCCGAGCTGGGAAATTCTAGGGGTTGGCTAATGCTACCCTGAAAACCTTCTATCATTCCCCTACTTCTCGTTAACCTGGAGGATGATAGGTTGTCCCCGACCGTCAAATAGAAGAGCAAGGTACTGCACAGCAGTTGTACAGCAGGAAAAAGCATACACTTATGATATGATCAATCAAATTATTGCATTACTGAAATTGATGCGTATTATTAAATTGTAAATAGATATAGAAACATTTATGTAATGATTCAAAGATAAGGGAAAGGGACATCTGATGTGAAAACATGTACTTATGCGGTCATTACCCACTCAAACTATTATGATCGATTTATGAATAAATTTCATGCATAATAGGTTAAAAACCAAGGGTTTATGAGCATACTTTCATTTGATATTAGATAGAGATATAAGAAAAGGGTTTATTATTACTATTGATTTGAAAAGTGTGACTCCAATACAATCAGCAGAGTTCTGTTGCCCACAGGTGTCTATAACCTTGAAAAAGTTGCTTTCTCACCCTTGGAACCATTATCCTTTATTTATGCCTAGGGAAGTGCTGTGTGATGTCATGATGGAGGCCACTGTGCTGGTTTGGGAACCAGATGATTCACAATGCCATTCAATAGGAAGGAGTGAAAGGTGGGCAGGCCGGCTCGTGATGAGACCTCCTGTTCCAAGGACTTTTTATTTTTCTGAGTTGTCCATTGGGTCATATCCCTGGTGTGGTGGCCATAATGGGAATGCCACTTCACTGCTCCCTTATGATCATGGTAGGCTGGCTCTTGATGAGACCCCCTATCCTCCATCTGCCATATCATAGAATTGTTAGTAATCATATAGAGATTTGTTTTCTTCTTTTTTTATGTAGCACTTCCCTATTTATGTATAGAGGATGGTTCAACACTCCTTAAGAGTAGGGATGGTGGAAGAAGTCTGAACATCTCAATAGAGAAAGTATGCCCTTATTCTTATTCAATAAATAAAAAACAAAGAGAGTTATGAAAATTTAGGAAAGAACCAACATGATAAAGATAACTGATCATATTAATTTTAGTGAAAATAAAGAAATCAAAGTAATATAAATGGTTGTGTCCTTTCCTTTTTCTTATCACTACAAAACAGTTTCTTTAAAAATGACAATTTTTCTTGATTTGCTGATTCCAGTAACCTTTAATTTGTGTAACCTTGCATAAATTGTATGTTTGCCTTTAAGAGAGTCACGACGAATTCACAAAAATCCTCAAAATGTTGTTCTAAAACAAAAAAAATGCACTAAAAAAGTGTTGTTCCTTTGGGAAGGAAAAACAAAAACAATCAGCGGAAATGCCGTTCCTTTGGGAAGGAACAACAGACACTGATGAAAAAAAACTATTGTTCCTTTGGAAGGGAACAACAAAAACGCGCAATCAAAACCGCTGTTCCTTTTGAAAGGAACAACAAAAACTGCTGTTCCTTTGGAAAGGAACAACAAACAAGAAGAAGAAAAACTGCTGTTCCTTTTGAAAGGAACAAAAAAAAATGCTGTTCCTCTTGGAAAGGAACAGCAAACAAAAACACTCAAATGTGTTGTTTCTTGGGAGAAACTGCTGCTATTCCTTAAAAAGGAGCAGCTTAAGAAATAAAGTCTGTAGAAAAAACAAGAAAGATAAAAGGAAAAGCTTTATGTACAAGTTTCAAAATGAAAGAAATTATTCAGTGAATGGGTGCCGAGGAGGAGTTGTCTCCCTCAGCCAGAATCTACATGGTAGAATCTTCCTGTAATTGTTGGTAAAAGGACTCTCGATTAAGCGGTTTATGGTAAAGTCGCACTCCATAACCATTTAATTTGAACGAATTTCCAGATCCATCAATGGTGGTTAATGTGATGGTGCCATTATCATGCACTTTTTGTATTTTGTAGGGTCCAAGCCATCGTGTTTGGAGTTTTTCGGGAAAATCCTGAAACCTGGAGTCATATAGGAGTGCCCAATCTCCTTCGTGGAATATTTTCTCTTTGATGAGGGCGTCGTGCCATTTTTCTCTCTGCTGTTGAATTAATGCAGTGTGCTAAAGAGAAGAGAGCCTAATTTCATCTAACTCATTGATTTGCTGTAATCTTCTGACTTGGGCTTCATTTAAATCTAAACCCACCTCCTGGGCTGTTCTTAATGTCTTAATTTCAAATTCTATTGGAAAGATGGGTTCTTTTCCAAATACTAATTGGTATGGTGAATACGCTGTGGTAATTCTATATGTTGTTCGATATGCCCACAAGGCCTCTGGAAATCTGTAAGCCCAGTCACGTTTGTGAGATGCAATTGTTTTTGTCAGTATAGACTCAATCACTTTATTCATGCTTTCTACCTGGCCATTTGCCTGTGGGTGGTATGGAGTTGTGATTTTGTTCTGGATGTGGTAATTTTCTAATGCTGCAGCAATTTTGTTACCTAAAAATTGCAGTCCTCCATCTGTAATTATGTCCCTTGGGAGGCCGTATCGAAATAATATTTGGAAAAGGAATTTTATTACAGAGTTCTCTGTAGCTCTCGAAAGTGCCTCTGCTTCAACCCATTTAGTAACATACTTTGTTGCGACTAGGATGTATATTTTCTGATTTGATGGTGGGTTAATAGGACCAAAAAAGTTGAGCGCCCAATGTTCAAATGGCTTGATTACTAACTGTGGGTTCAAAGGCATTTCGTCAGACTGTCCAGGGTGACCTACCCTTTGGCAACTATCACAAGCCTGTACAAATTTTTTAGCATTTTTAAAAACTGTAGGCCAGTAATAGTTTGTTTGTAAAACCTTGTGGCCTGTCCTATGATCTGAAAAATGTCTGCCACACGGCCCATCGTGGCATGCTTTTAGAATATAAAATATTTCATCCTCTCGGACGCATCTCTTGATGTGCATATCTGATCCTGTATGGAACAGGTAGCCCCCAATCCAAGAGAATCGGGTACTACGCTGTATTATTTGTTTTCGTTCATTGGGCATTAGATGCTTAGGTAATTTACCTATTGCTAAATAGTTTGCGATATCAGCATACCATGGGGTTATAGCAGTAACAATGAACAAATGTTCATCTAGGAAGTGATCTTCAACTGCTGCTGCATCTATTGGTTTTGGCATTCGTGACAGGATATCAGCTACAGGGTTCTCTTTTCCAGGTCGATCTTTTATTGTGATATCGAATTCCTGCAATAAAATCAACCATCTTGTTACTCTACCATTTGTAACAAGTTTATTTGCTAAAAATTTTATGGCAGAGTGATCTGTATATAAAACTACAGGATACCCAGTTATATAATGTCTAAATTTATTTACAGCATGTATCACAGCTAAAAATTATTTCTTGGTCACAGTATAGTTTAATTCAGCAGGAGATAGATTTTTGCTAATATAATAGATTGCATATCATTTCTTATCCTCTTCCTGCCCAAGAACTGCTCCAATAGCTGTGTCTGAGGCATCAGATGAAATTTGGAATGGAAAATCCCAGTTTGGGCCCCTCAGTACTGGGGTTGTTGATACGAGATTTTTCAGATCCTCGAAAGCATGGTCACATTTGTCTGTCCAAATGAAATCAACATTTCCTGTTAATGCATATAAAGGTGCAGCTACTCGAGAATAATGTTCTATAAATCTTCTATAATAACCAGAAAATCTGAGAAAGCTACGTACCTCTGTTTGTGTGGTAGGAGTAGGTATTAAAAAAAATTATCTGAATTTTAGCTAGATCTACTTGAATTCCAGCTACTGAGATATAATGACCTAAGATGAGTCCTACGGTCATCATCATGTGACACTTTTCATGGCTTAAACAAAGCCTAGTGTTAATACATCTTTGCAACACCTTTTCTAAGTTTTCTAATGCTGGCTCAAAATCATCTTCGTAAGGTGTGAAGTCATCCATGTATACTTCGAGCCCTTCATTTATTAAATCTGAAAAGATGTTGAGAATGGCCCTCTGAAATGTAGCAGGGGAATTGCATAGGCCAAAGGGTAAAACTCGATAGGCAAAAGTCCCCCAAGGGCAGGTAAAAGTGGTTTTGTCTTGGTCTTCAGGGGCAATCTAAATTTGATTGTATTCACTGAAGCCATCTAGGAAATAAAAGAATTTCTTTCCTACTAATGTATATAATACCTGGTCAATGAAGGGAAGGGGAAAGTGGTCTTTCTAGGTTTCTTTGTTTAGTTCACGATAGTCGACACATATCCTCCACTTCCCGTTCTTCTTTGGTACCACTACTAATGGAGAGACCCACTTGCTATCAGATATTGGGTATATAAAGTTGACATCCAACAGTTTTTGTAGTTCATTTTTCACAATATCTTTAAGATGAGGGTTTAATCTTCGTTGGGGTTGGTGAATCGGCCTAGCATATTTTTCTGTATAGATGTGGCATGTACATAACTGGGGGTCAATTCCCTTCATGTCTGGATAATCCCATTTAAAGGCTCCCTTATATTTTTGTATTAATTGGACCAACTGTTGGGCAGTGAAAGAGGTATGAAATTATCGTATATTTACTCATTATTTATCATAAATATACTCCTGTTTTCCTTGAAAAGGTAATTTATCACAAGAATTACAATAGAATTGGAAAGGGTTATGATTACTATGAAAATATGACTAAAAGCTACTTTTTGGTTGACAAACAGGAATTTGGAGAGGTGAACAACTGTACCAAAGGCGTGGTTGAGAACAATCTAACTGCTGCTCCATCACCATTGAATCATATCCAACCAAAGGCAAGGAGATCTGAATGAATAGCCCAGAAAAGGTAGGGAACAACTCGGCCTCAGTCAACACAAACAGAACGATGACTAAACACAGAGGAGCGAATCCCTCAAGATATTTTGATCTTGAGGGATCGCTATTCAAACTTATCTTGTTCTTTGATTGGTCCGTCGAAGAGTTGATATATAATACCACGTCCTTTAGTGATAGGGGGGGATCATTGTTGTTATTGGGAATCGGTTGAAAGACTTTACATTTTCTCTGTTATATTAACTCTCTGTTTGAGAGGAAACCTTTCTGTAAGACTTTATGTTGGTTTAATACAAAGCACACGTTTTATTTACCTTCTGCAATTCTGAATTAGCCCAGCGGTATTTCACTGGTGCTAAGGGCCCGGCTCTGGTAGAATTACTTCGCTCTTTGTATTATAATCTTTGTTTACTGTTGTGTGGAGTGTGTTTAATGTTTGAATTGGTTTATTGTTGATCGGATCAAATACAGAGTCATCGCTGTTTCATTTCTTTACAATAAGCATCATTCGCTGTTCTATTATTTCGCTGTTATCATAAAAGCTTCACTGACTCGTATCTGATTTGAATTGCTATTCCTTTAATTTATAATTTGTTACAATTGGTGGTCGCGTGGTGAGAAGCTGTCGACAGAATTGAAGCATAGAAATCTAGTGCCTTGAATATGTTAGAATTGTAATTGCTGTTCAGTTCACGTTGTTGTTCCATTTCTGTTCATTACTTATTTATAATCTTTGACTGGTAGACAGAATAGTTGTAGTCGCACATTGCTGTTCCTTTTCAGATTGCATTTTATTTAAGTTGCTTTCATCAAATCTACTTTCGGTTTGATTTCTTTAAGATCTCCAACTGTAGAGGATAGAGGCTTTAGCTTCTCAGTCCCCAGATTGGTCATCTTGCATCGATTTCTAAGGGAAAGAGTTACTGCTACTGCATCCCTGATTGATGTTCTGCAAAGATTGAAGTAGTTTAATATTTCCATTCATGTCACTGTAATTATGTTTCTTTTCAAGCATTGGTTATGTTTGATTTCGTTATCTTATACTACATCTTCACAGCATTGCTCTTAGACAATTGCAGCCTCAGACAGAGTACACTCTTGGAATAAAAAGACGCTCCCGGATTGATGATTAATGTGGGAAAATTAGGTGTTCAAAAGATACCTTTTTATGACTCGACATTTTTGTGCCGTTGCCGGGGAGAGTGTATGCCATTTTAAAGGAGTAATGCACAGCTGATTTCCTTCTACTTGTGAAGAATTGGGTATTAAAGACGGAAGGTAAGAACCTGCGCACTGTGCAAGCAACACACTTTCTCGCAACCCGCTTTACAACAGAAGTAGGTAAGCTTCTTTCTTTAGGTAGGAATGAAGGTTTGTTTCTTTGAATGAATAAATCAACTAAGAGAAATAAAATTCCTCCTAAAACTGAAAAACCTAAGGGACCGGTGACCCTTGGGCACACAACCTTTATTGACGAAATCTTTAAAATAACTGAATCTCAACCATCAGTAGGATTTAAAAGAACTACTTCTAGACAGCCTACTAGTTCCCTTCAGGCTACAAAATCACCATCTGAAGCCTTTGCTGAGATACACAGTCAAACAGAGGGAATTGAGCAAGATTCCCAAGAAATTGAGAATCCTTGCACAGGTTTCCTTCACGAAGGGAATGCTAGTAATCTCCAAGAAGGAGAAGGGGAAACGGGAGAAATCACAGACTTGAAATCTCCTATTGAAACTGCCGAGAAATATGCAGCCCAGATAAGAGAAGTGTTGTTCAACTTATTCAGAACCAAGGTCCTGAATCACCTCAAATAGTAGGTCGACAGGAAAAACTTATTATCCCAGATAAAGGGAGTGTTGTCAAAACTATTCCTGCCCCTACTCGTCAATCTAGAAATTCCTTGGAAATCCCAGAAGGATATTGGCATATCTTCGATCAAATGGCCCAGAACCAAAACCAGAATCAGCAGCAGACCTCTACGCTGCAATATCCTATAGTAGATACTGCAGTTAATGCACCCATGAAAGCTATTCCTCTTCAACATATTCTGACATTTCACGGCTTAACATCAGAGGACCCAGATGCATTTTTATTTGAGTTTGATGTGCTGTGCAGAGGATACGAATACACCATCGATGCCCAAAAAATAAAAATATTCCCTTCTACATTAAAAGGGGCAGCCCTACGATGGTTTATGGGATTAGGTGGGGGTGTCATAACTGATTGCGATCATATGAAAGTTGCATTTTTAAAGAAATACCAAGATTATTGCAGGTCTCGGGAATTAAAAGACGAGATATTCCAAATGACAGAAAAACCAAATGAGACCTTGGAAGAGTATGTGGAACGGTTTCAATATAATCTTCAGAGATCCCCTTATGCATCTTACCCTTAGCTGATGATGTTTTGAAAACTACATTAATTAGGGGAATGAAATATCAATGGGTGGAAACATTGAATATTATGGGAAAAGGTGATATATATCAGGAAAACTATCCTAACATCATTGATTTATGTATCAGGTGTTCGAGGGGCAATTCAAGGTTGAAATCAGTGGAACGTGATACGATCACAAGGGAAAATAAGACCTCTAATGAAGGTGTGACTCGTGCAGAGATTGGAAATATTTTGGAAGAATTTAAGATAGACATACTCGAGACTCTAACAACACAGTTCGATATTATGCAAGCCAAACAGAAACAGGCAGAAGCCGAGTAGAACTTGGCAATATTCTGTCCTAGATGTAGAAAGAAGCACATCCACAAAGAATGCCTGTTGGATATGATTAAAGTTTGCGCCATTTGCACAGAAGATCACCCTACATAAGGATGTCCTTCGCTTCCTGGCCTAAAAGCAGTCTATAAGGAGGCAGAAGAAGAATCAAAAGTGGTATGTCTGCTTAATCAGCGCCGACAATGGCAGCCACGACCATCAGGTATGCCAAATGATCCATTTTCTTTTCAACCTCCTCAATATAATGCCAAAAAATATAGTGGGATGTGGAAGAATCAACCATCTTTCCCTAATTGGTCACAACATCCATTTCCTCCCACATCTTGGCCAAATCAAACAAATCAACATAATTGGCCTAACTTTCCTTTCTATCCACCTTTCTGGCCTACACAATGGTCCCCTTCTACTTCTCAGAGTCAGGCCTGGCAGTCAAATTGGCAAAAACCTACAAATCGGCCAGCTGGATCAATTCCTCTCTCTCAACCTACACTGCCAGCTCCTTATACAAACCCCCAGACCAATTTAAGACCACAACTCCCAGCCCAACCCAACCCAAACCCAAACAATAGGCCAGTTTAGTTCGTTCAAATCATGGAACCCCCATAAGTAGAAACTGAACTGAGAGAGTGTAATTATCTTCAATTAAGGTCTGGGTGTATAGTCGAAACAGAGAGAAACAACGATGTCCACATTGAAGATCCGTTACCTACAGAAAAAACAAAACAAAGCGAGAAGGAAGTCCAACAACAGAACCAACAACAAAATCAACAACAAGTAACAACTTCCTCTCCACCATTCCCAGAACGATTAATTATAACTCGTCCATTAGAACAACCTAATTTTGATATTCTGGGAGAATTAAAAAATTTGTGCATAAAAATCCCTCTCCTCCAAGCTATTCAAGATATTCCTATATATGCACAAAATATTAAGGAATTATGCATAAAGAAGCCGAAGAGGAGAACAACAACCAATCCTACTTTCCAAATAGTCGGTACCTTATCTGACTTATTATCAGGAATAGAAACACCCATCAAGTATGAAGACCCAGGAAATCCTATAGTGACAGTACAGATCAATGGTCAATAATTTCCAAATGCCTTAGTTGATTTGGGGGCAGCAATCAACATTTTAACCACCACCACCTGTCAAAAACTTGGCATTACATCACTGGAACCAACAACAACCTTGTTGGAATTGGCTGACCGATCAGTAGTCAAAATAGAAGGTATACTACAAGATGTAATGGTATTTGTAGATTCCTGGGAATACCCTGCCGAATTCCTGGTTATCAATCCAAAGAATCGACTAGATGGACATCCGTTAATTCTAGGTAGACCTTGGTTGGCAACTGCCGATGCCTATATTGGATGCCGACAAGGCAACATGACAATTACAAGGGGAAATTATGTTAAGAATTTATCCCTATATCCCCCAGCCCAGCCAAGTCTATCAATAATCACAACAAGAAAACCACCTGCATCATACCTTATGGAGAATATGAGATCGCCTCTAACTATAGAAAATTCTCTTGATTTTAAAGATCAAATAGAGGATGATATCATTAATAATTTTATTAATAAGTCACAAACCAGATCTCATTTGCAATGTCACATGATCAAAGCAGCATTCGATAATAAAGAAGAAGAAGATCCGTTCAAAGATATTCCTGATCAAACAATACCTACTACTTCTAAGAGCAATAGCAAGGTTGTAGAAATTGAGCCAGGAAAAAATTTAAATATTAATAAAAATCTCACTGCTGAACAAGAAGAGAAATTGGTCCAATTATTACAAAAATACAAAGCAGCCTTTGCATGGGATTACCTCGACATGAAAGGAATTGATCCTCAATTGTGTACTCACCACATTTACATTGAAAAAGATGCAAGACCCATTCGCCAACCTCAAAGGAGACTAAACCCTCACCTTAAAGACATTTTAAAAGATGAATTACAAAAACTATTGGATGTTAATTTCATCTACCCAATATCTGATAGCAAGTGGGTCTCTCCACTAGTGGTAGTACCAAAAAAAAATGGGAAGTGGAGGATATGTGTAGATTACCGTGAACTTAATAAAGCAACACAAAAATACCACTTTCCCCTTCCTTTCATTGACTAGGTATTAGACACATTGGCAGGAAAGAAATTATTTTCCTTCCTCGATGGCTTCAGTGCAGGGATAATTTTAAGGATGGAGAATTATCTTGAAGTTTAAAAAATTGGCGAATCTCACTAGTCCCTAATATGAAAACTATAAAATGTTTATTGATGTATTTGTAAAATTATACAAATTTATAGTGATATTATATATATTTTCTATATAATGTTGGCGATTTTTAAGGTAAAATAATTTTATATTGTAAAATTTGGGCGAATCATTTTTATAAAAAAATGGAAATTGACGAATCTTTTTTTTGGAAAAATCGTGGAAAATTAGCCCACCTGCGAATATTAGCCCCTAAAATTTTCCGTGCTTCAGTGGGTACAATCAAATCCAGATTGCCCCTGAAGATCAAAACAAAACTACTTTTACCTGTCCATGGGGGACATTTGCCTACCGAGTCTTACCTTTTGGCCTATGCAATGCCCCTGCTACGTTACAAAGGGAAACTCTCAGCATTTTTGCAGACTTAATAAATGAAGGCCTTGAAGTATATATGGATGATTTCACACCCTATGGGGATGACTTTGAGCCTGCATTAGAAAACCTAGAAAAAGTATTGCAAATATGTATCGATACTAGGCTTTGCTTAAGCAACGAAAAGTGTCTTATGATGATGACCGAAGGAGTTATCTTAGGGCATTATATCTCAGTAGCTGGAATTCAAGTAGATCCGGCTAAAATTCAAATACTCTTGTTAATTCCTACACCTACTACACAAACAGAGGTACGTAGCTTTCTTGGATTTTCTGGTTACTATAGAAGATTTATAGAACATTATTCTCAAATAGCTGCACCTTTATATGCACTAACTGGAAATGTTGATTTCACTTGGACAGATAAATGTGACAATGCCTTTAATGATCTGAAGAAGCTTGTTTCAACATCCCTAGTGCTAAGGGGCCCAAATTGGAATTTGCCGTTCCAAATCTCATATGATGCCTCAAACACAGCAATTGGAGTAGTAGTTGGGTAGGAGGAAGACAAGAAGCCATATGCAATTTACTATATTAGCAAAAATCTATCCCCTGCTGAATTAAATTATGCTGTGACTGAGAAAGAATTTTTAGCTGTAGTTCATGCTATAAACAACTTTAGGCATTACATAACTAGGTATCATGTAGTACTATATACTGATCACTCTGCCATTAAATTTTTAGCAAATAAACCTGTTACAAATGGAAGAGTGACAAGATGGTTAATTTTACTGCAGGAATTCGACATCACAATCAGAGATCGACCTGGGAAAGAGAACCCTGTAGCTGACTTTCTATCAAGAATGCCAAAGCCAACAGATATAGAAGCAGTTGAAGACCACTTTCCAAATGAACATCTCTTCGCTGTTACTATCAGAACACCGTGGTATGCTGATATAGCGAACTATTTGGAAATAGGTAAATTACCTAAACATCAATCTCTTAATGAACGTAAGCAAATAATACATCGCAGTACCCGCTTCTCCTGGATAGGAGGCTACCTATTTCATATAGGTGCAGATATGCAAATAAGGAGATGCGTTAGGGTGGATGAGGTAATTGACATATTGCAAGCATGCCATGATGGATGATATGGCGGACATTGTGCAGATCATAAAACTGCCCACAAAGTTTTACGAACAGGATACTATTGGCCTACTATATTTAAAGATGCTAAAAAATTCGTGCAGGCCTGTGATAGCTGCCAAAGGGCAGGTCGACCTGGGCAGTCTGATGAAATGCCTCTGAATCCCCAAATAGTGATTGAACCGTTTGAGCGTTGGGCCCTCAACTTTGTTGGTCCTATTAACCCCCCATCAAACCAAAAAACGTATATCCTAGTTGCAACTGAGTATGTCACCAAATGGGTTGAGGCAGAAGCTCTTTCAAAAGCTACAAAAGACTCTGTAATACAATTTCTTTTCCAAATCTTTGTGCACTATGGCCTCCCAAGGGATATATTCATAGATGGAGGACCATAGTTTTTAGGTAACAAATTAGCCAAAACATTGCAAAACTACGACGTTCAACACAAGATTACGACTCCATATCACCCACAGGCCAATGGCCAAGTAGAGAGCACAAAAAAATTAATCGAATCTATGTTAACAAAAGCAGTTGCCTCTCATAGACGAGATTGGGCCTATAGATTTCCAGAAGCATTGTGGGCATATCGAACAACGTGGAGACCCACCACAGGATATTCACCATACCAATTGGTATTTGGAAAGGAACCCATCTTCCCTATAGAATTCGAGGTTCAAACATTAAGAACATCTCAAAAGGTGGGTCTAGATTTGAATGAAGCCCAGGCTAAAAGACTGCAACAAATTAATGAGCTGGATGAAATCAGGCTCTCTGCTCTTCAGTACACAGCATTAATTCAGCAACAGAGAGCCAAATGGTGTGACGCCCATATCAAAGGAAAGATCTTCCACGAAGGAGATTGGGCACTCCTATATGATTCCAGGTTCCAGGATTTCCCAGGAAAAATCCAGGCACGATGACTTGGACCCTATGAAATATAGAAGGTGCACGATAATGGCACTGTTACATTAGTTACCATTGACGGATCTGGACATTCCTTTAAGGTAAACGGTCATCGAGTACGATTGTATCATAAACCGCTCACCCAGGAATCCTTTCACCAACAGTTTCGGGAAGATTCTACAATGGAGATTCTTGCTGAAGGGGAGAAATTCTCCTTGGCACCAGTTTGATAAATCACTTCTTTTTTGAAATTTTGTACATAAAGTATTTTTCATTTTTTTCGCTTGTTGTTTTATGGAATTTGTTTTCAGACATTCGGTTCATATTACTTCTTTATTGTTTGTTTCGTGAAATCTAATTTCTTTGAAAGAGAAAAAATTCTGTTTATTTCGTTTGTTTTGTTGTTCCTTTCTAAAGGAACAACACTCTGCTGTTCCTTTTGAAAGGAACAACAGTTTCACAGAAACGCCCTTGCTGTTCCTTTCCAAAGGAACAACAATTCCGCAGAGTATTTTCTTGTTGTTCCTTTCCAAAGGAACAAAACCTTCGCAGAGTATTTTCTTGCTGTTCCTTTCGAAAGGAACAACAGTTCCGCAGATTGTTTTTGTTGTTCTTTTTAAAAGGAACAACACTTTTTGTGTGGATTTTTTTGTTTTTTTGTTTTAAGCTAGCATTTTGAATTTTTAGTTACTTTTCCTAAGGAAAATATATCATTTATATACAATCATACAAATTAAAGCTTACTGTAATCAACAAATCAAAATAAATCGTCATCTTTTCACGAAAATTGTCTAGTAATGATAATAAAAAAAAGGAAAAAGGGGCATGATCAATAACATAATTTTGCTATTTTATTACCATTGAATTAATCTGATCGACTATTTTTATCATGATTGGTTCTTTCCCACATGCTATAATTTTCTTTGATGTTTATCTATGGAATAAGAATAAGGGCACATTTTTTTCTATTGAGATGTTCAGACTTCTTCCACCATCCCTACTCTTAAGGAGTGTTGAGCCATCCCTTATGATTAACTAAGGGAAAGTGCTATGTGTAAAAGAAAAGAAGAAAAAATTATATATTTCTTTAATAATGATTTTGCAGATGGAGGATAGGGGGTCTCATCAAGAGCCAGCCTACCATGATCATAGGGAAGGCAGTGAAGTGGCATTCCCATTATGGCCACCAAACCAGGGAAATGGTCCAACAGACAAATTGAAAAAATTAAAAAGTCCTTGGAATAGGAGGTCTCATCACGAGCCGGCCTGCACACCTTTCACTTCTTCTCGGTGAACGACATTGTGGTTTATCTGGTCACCAAGCCAGCACAATGGCCTCCGTCATGACATTCAATAAAAAAACACTTCCTCAACATACATAAAGGACAATGGCTCTGTAGGTAAGAAAGCAACTCTGTCAAGGTTATGGACACCTGTGGGCAGCAGAGCTCTGCTGATGGTATTGGAGTCACACTTATACTCATCAATAGTTATATTTAACCCTTTTTCCTATATCTTTATTAAAATGTCAAATGAAAATATGAATCCCTTACCTTTATCTTCGAACCTATTACACATGAAAATCATTATCAGTCGATCATATTAATCCAAAGTGGTAAATAACACAATTATACTCATGGTTATCATATGCTGTCCCTTCTCCTCATATTTGAATCATTACAAAACGATTTTCTATTTATTAACGATTTATTACATGCATTGATTTCAGTAATTGCTGCAATTTGATTGAACGTATCATAATTACGGCCGCTTTTTACTGTTGTACTGTTGCTGTGCCACACATGTTATTCTTAATTGACGGTCGAGGAAGACCTTTCATTCATTTGGGGGGTGCGGATGTCTGCATGCAAATCAAACTCCAAGATTTCCTCGAACCAAACGCCTGCATTTTAGGAAATAACAAATTTTCAATGAAATGTGCTGTGTTGTTCCATTGTGATTACTGTGTGTTGAGAAAATTAACAGAACGCAGAAATGGGAGGACGACCAATTCATAGTGAACCGCAAGTATTGATCATCTCTGATGCTGCACGAACAATCTTAGAAAGACTGGGGTGGATTACATATTTCTTGAGAATGCAACAACCCCATGAAGCTGTGGCCACTGAATTTTTGTTGAACCTGTAGGAAGGATCCTCCATGGTCAGAGGGAGGCAGATCACTGTATCCGACGAGATAATTGCAAAAGTGTCTGGAGTTCCCGCACAAGGGACTGTCTGGACTCAGAAGAAGATTAGGATTCGGGAAGCCATACATTTTTTTCAAGATGATGGTCAGACGTTAGTCATCAAAGGTAAAGGAGTCCAACCAACGTCATTAGGAGAGCCATGGACAGAGTTAGCTAGAATCGTGTAGGCTTACATAACGTGCGATGGAAGAAAGGATGTTGTAAGACCTCGCCACCTTAGCTGCTAGCTGTACTAAAACAGAAATGCACTATTAATTTGCCTGCATTTTTGAATTCTTTGTTGCATGATACTGCTCGTGGTATAAGGAAAGCCCAACATGCAGATATGGTGGTCAGCCAGCATTGTTTAATTCGTTTAATAGTGAGTCATAGCCTTGCCCAGCAATAGACCAACTGGGAAGAATTAATATTTTCCATCGATGGAGCATTAGCTCTACCTGCTCCAAATCGGAAGAGGATGGTCGGCTCAATTACTGAGCCTTCTACTCATAGACAACCTCGCCGGTTGAAATGAATTAGAAGGATGGTGGAAGAACTTTCGGGCAGTAGCCATCCCCTGGAATTGCACAACTCAGAGGAGGAACAGCCTCCACAATTGGAGGGAGTAAGCCCTCGCATTGACGAAGAAGAGCAATTAGAGGAAGTAAGCCCTTATACTGATGAGGAAGAACAATTGGAAGGAGAAATTCGCTACTCGGACAAAGAAGAAATAAGTCGCCAATCCAGTAGTGAAAAACAACCTAGTGCAGAGGAAGGAGATAATGAGGGAGAAGAAATCGAAGGAAATTATGGAGAAGAAGAAGTTGAGGGAGAAATTCGGTATTCAGATGAAGAGGAAGGAAGTTATCACATCGATGCGGAGGATGAGGACAATCATAGCAGCAATAAGGATGAAACAAAGCTGCCCGAGAATGTTATTGTAAGCCCTTTAAAGGAAGATCAATTGGCCCAGATTTTGGCCAATATGAGTAATTATGCACGGCCGCATAGTCCCTTGGACCTCAATATAGATATTAGTCAACTACCAGAATACTCTGCTATTGACAAAGAAACTGCTGGAGAAAAACTGAATGAAACAGCAAACCCTAGCAAAGCTAGGGTTGCTTCTCCTGAGGGATGTGAACAGGAGAAAGAAAACAATGAAGCTGGAAGCCCCTAGGGGACTACAAAGTTAACTGAGAATATGATTCCAGGAGAATTGAGCCAAGGGCACATGAATGTAGAAGAGGAGCCCCGAGGAGAAGAACAAGAAGATAATTTTACTGAAGGCATGGATGATATGGGCCAAAATTCCATTGAGAAAACGACTGCAGATAGAGGAACGGCTGTTCCATTAAGAAAGAAGAAGAAAAAAATTGAGATTGAGAAGCTTCGAAGGGAGTGAATAAAGCTTCATAAATTAGTTGAACAGCTCAGGCAGACCATTAGGGTTCTGAGAATGAAATACATGCCCAAGCGAGCCCCTAAGAAAAGAAGCATTGCTATCAAAAGAAACTCGAAAAAGAGAAGAGTAACCACTGTTAGGAACCCTCAAGTTATAGAAGAAACCATACCCGAGCCTAATTATGAGGATGCGGAGCAACAAACAGCTGTTCCAACACAAGCTGTTCTAGAGGAACCCGTTTTGAGTGAAAATATGCAATCTAGCAGTCAACACACTTTCAGTGAGCCAACATTTCTCAGACTTCAGGAAGAATTAACACAGGCCCGAATGGAAAGGAAGAGATTGGAGGAAGATACTGTCCCAAGAACAAGATATCATGAATTGCAGCAACAAATGAGAATTATTCATGAAGCAGAAGCTGAAGCTCATGAAAAACGACGGAAAGTAGAGGTAAAGGCTAATAAGGTAATGAACCAACTAAAATTAGCCTACACTAAAATGGACACTCTCTGCTCCTTGTATACTGATGTCTTAGCCTATAGATTCCCCGCCAAAAAATATGCTCTATTTTTACTAGAAAGATATTTACAATTAAAGATCAAGGCACATAGGGCAGGGAAATCCATAGAGCTAAAAAAAATAGATGATTTGATATCATGTTGCAAACTTTATGGGATCAAAGTACAACGCTTATTATGTGAGTTTTATTTTCATAATCTAATACTTGAAAATGATTGCGAATCAAACCCTAGCCCTTTTATTGGAGATGCTCAGTTTCAGGCATTCATTTCCTTTGCTGTAAACCAATTAAAATGGCTTAAATCTTATAACGCCTTTCAAAGACAGAAAAATGGATTAGATCTATGGGTCAGAAGTGAACCTCAGAACCCACTTCAATTTTGGGCTAGACAGAAACGCTTGATGACAAGGGAAGGCGTTACCAAAACTCTGGGGCCTGTCCATAAATTAGTCATTTTGAATGGAAAAAATTATTTTTCATCCATTAGGAACCAAGCCTACATAGCAGCCAAAGTCCGGTGGAGAACCTCGAATCAGAATGTGCAACATAGGGAACCATTTAATTATAGAAACTTTGGGCTAGCTGCAGACAGTCTCATTTCCTATAGCCATATTGTTTTAAGAGAAGGACCATATTGGTTAGGATGTAGATTTCACAGCCCTATTGTATGGTACCCTGCTTCGGATTACAAATCTATTTATGAACTTCCTGAAGGACAGACAAAACATATTTTTGAGGAATTAGCTGCACTACATGGTTTTAGGCCTGTGGATGACAAACCTTATTCGGCTTATTCTTTGACTGCTCTCCTTGTGAACTATAGTTTTCATGAGGGCATGAAAATGATTAAGCAGGGGGGTATGTTGGGCAGTGAAAGAGGTATGAAATTATCATATATTTACTCATTCTTTATCATAAATATACTCCTGTTTGCCTTGAAAAGGTAATTTATCATAGGAATTACAATAGAATTGGAAAGGGTTATGATTACTATGAAAAGATGACTAAAAGCTACTTTTTGGTTGAAAAACAGGAATTTGGAGAGGTGAACAGCTGTACCAAAGGCGTGGTTGAGAAAAATCTAACCGCTGCTCCATCAGCATTGAATCATATCCAGCCAAAGGCAAAAAGATCTGAACGAATAGCCCAGAAAAGGCAAGGAACAGCTCGGCCTCAGTCAGCACAAACAGAACGATGACTAAACACAGAGGAGTGAATCCCTCAGGATATTTCGATCCTGAGGGATCACTGTTCAAACTTATCTTGTTCTTTGATTGGTCCGTCAAAGAGTTGATATATAATACCACGTCCTTTAGTGACCGGGGGGTGGGGGGGGGGGATCGTTGTTGTTATTGGGAATCGGTCGAAAGACTTTACATTTTATCTATTATATTAACTCTCTGTTTGAGAGGAAACCTTTCTGTAAGACTTTATGTTGGTCTGATACAAAGCACGCGTTTTATTTACCTTCTGCAATTCTGAATTAGCCCAGCGGTATTTCACTGGCACTAAGGGCCCGGCTCTGGTAGAATTACTTCGCTCTTTGTATTCTAATATTTTTTTACTATCATGTAGAGTGCGTTTAATGTTTGAATTGGTTTATTGTTGATCGGATCAAATACAGAGTCATTGCTGTTTCGTTTCTTTACAATAAGCATCATTCGCTGTTCTATTATTTCGCTGTTATCATAAAAGCTTCACTGACTCGTATCTGATTTGAATTGATGTTCCTTTAATTTATAATCTGTTACAATTGGTGGTCGCATGGTGAGAAGCTGTCGACAGAATTGAAGCATATAAATCTAGTGCCTTGAATATGTTAGAATTGTAATTGCTGTTCAGTTCACGTTGATGTTCCATTTCTGTTCATTACTTATTTATAATCTTTGACTGGTAGACAAAATAGTTGTAGTCACACATTGCTGTTCCTTTTCAGATTGCATTTTTTTTAAGTTTCTTTCATCAAATCTGCTTTTGGTTTGATTTCTTTAAGATCTCCAACTATAGAGTATAGAGGCTTTAGCTTCCCAGTCCCCAGATTGGTCATCTTGCATCGATTTCTAAGGGAAAGAGTTACTGCTACTGCATCCATAATCGATGTTCTGCAAAGATTGAAGTAGTTTAATCTTTCCATTCATGTCACTGTAATTAGGTTTCTTTTCAAGCATTGGTTACGTTTGATTTCGTTATCTTATACTACATATTCACAGCATTGCTCTTAGACAATTGCAGCCTCAGACAGAGTACACTCTTGGAATAAAAATATGCTCCTGGATTGACGATTAATGTGGGCTAATTAGGTGTTCAAAAGATACCTTTTTATGACACGACACGAACTTCTCTTCTTGTTCAGCAGTCAGATTTTTGTTAATGTTTAGAGTTTTTCCTGGTTCAATTTCCACAATTTTTCTATTGTAAACAGAGGTAGTGGGTATTGATTGATCATGTATATCTTTTAGGAGATATTCTTCTTATTTATTATCAAATGCTGCCTTGATCATGTGACATTGCAAATGGGATCTGATTTTTGGTTTATTGATGAAATTGTTAATAATGTCATCCTTCGTTTGATCTTTAAAGTCGAGGGCATATTCTAAGGTTAGTGGTGATCTAATGTTTTCCATGAAATATGATACAGGTTGTTTCCTTGTTTTGATTATCGATAGGATTGGTTGGGTTGGGGGATATAAAGCTAAATTGTTGACATAGTTTCCCCTTGTTATAGTCATGTTGCATTGTCGGTAGCTAATGTAAGCATCGACAGTTGCCAACCATGGTCTACCTAGGATCAAAGGGTGTCCATCTAGCCGGTTTTTGGGATTGATAATCAGGAAGTCAGCAGGGCACTCTCAGGAATCTATTGATACCATTACATCATGTAATGTACCTTCTGGTTTGACTACCGATCGGTTAGCCAATTCTAACAAGGTTGTTGTTGGATCTAATGATGTAATGCCAAGTTTTTGACAAGTGGTGGTTGTTAGGATATTAATTGCAGCTCCCAAATCAACTAAGGCATTTGGAAATGATTGCCCATTGATTTGTACCGTCACTATAGGATTTCCTGGTTCCTCATACTTGATAGGTGTTTCCATTCCTGATAATAAATCAGATAGAGTGTTGACTACTTGGATAGTTGGGTTAGTTGTTGTTCTCCTCTTGGGCTTATTTATACATAGTTATTTGATGGTTTTTGCATAAATAGGGATGTCTTGGATAGCTTGGAGGAGAGGGATTTTTATTCACAAATTTTTTAATTATCCCAGAAGATCAAAATCAGGATATTCTAATGGGCTTGGTATGATTAATCTTTCTGGGAACGGTGGAGAAGAGGTGGTTGCTTGTTCCCGGGTTTGTTGTTTAACCGCATTCTCCTTGTGCAATGTTTGTTCTATGGGTAACTGGTCTTCAATTTGAACATTTTTGTCTCCCTCTGTTTCTAATATGCACCCAGATATTAGTTTAAGGTCATTACACTCCCTTAGTTCAGTTTCTAGTTCCGGTGGTTCCATTATTTGAATAGACTGAACTGGCCTATTATTGGGGTTTGGGTTGGGTTGGGCTGGGAGTTGCGGTCTTAAATTGGTTTGGGGATTTTGTGGAAATGTATAGGGGGCTGGTAGTGTAGGTTGAGGGAGAGGGATTGTTCCAGCTGGCTGATTTGTAGGTCTTTTCTAGTTTGTCTGCCAGGTCTGACTCTGCGAGGTGGAGGGGGACCATTGTGTTGGATAAGAATTGTTTTGCCAAAATGGTGGACAGTAGGGAAAATTTGGCCAATTGGTTTGATTCGTTTGATTTGGCCATGGTGATGTAGGGAATGGATGTTGTGACCAATTGGGGAAAGGTGGTTGATTTTGCCACATTTTGTTATATTGCTGAGTATTATACTGAGGAAACTAAAAAGAAGAGGATGGATCAATTGGCATACCTATTTTTCGTGGTTTCCATTGTCGACGCTAATTGAGTAGGCATACTAATTTTGATTCTTCTTCCACCTCCTTGTAAACTGCTTTCAATCCAGGGAGCGAGGGGCATCCTTCTGTGGAGTTATCTTTTGTGCAGATAGCACAAAATTTGACTATATCCAATCGGCACTCTTTATGGCTATGTTTCTTTCTGCATTTAGGGTAGAATATTGCCAGATTTTGTTCTACTTCTACTTGATTTTGTTTGGCTTGCATAATTTCAAACTGCGTTGTCAGATTCCCTAGAATATCCATTTTAAAATCTTCTAGTAGATTTCCAATTTCTGCGCAGGTTATACTTTCACCAGAGATCTTACTATCTCTTGTGATCATATCACGTTCTGCTGGCTTTAGCCTTGTGCTACCTCTCGAACTCCTGATACATAAATCAATAATGTCAGCAAAATTTTCCTGATATATATCACCTTTTCCCATAATTTTTAATGTTTCAACCCATTGTTCCTTCATCCCTTTAAGTAATGTAGTTTTCAACACGTTATCAGGTAAGGGTAAAGATGCATAAGGTGATATTTGGAGGTTATATTGAAAGCATTCTACATATTCCTCCAGTGTTACATTAGGTTTTGCTGTCATCTGAAATATTTCATCTTTTAATTCCCTGTATCTACAATAATCCTGATATTTCTTTAGAAACGCAGCTTTCATCTAATCCCAATCATTTATAGCACTTCCACCTAACCCCATAAACCATTGTAAAGCCACTCCTTTTAATGTGGAAGGAAATAATTTTAATTTTTGGGGATCGGTGGTATATTCATACCCCCTGCATAATACATCGAATTCAAACATAAATGTATCTGGATCTTCCAATGTTAAGCCATGGAATGTAGGAATATGCTGAAGAGGAATGGCCTTCATAGTAGCATTAACTGCAACATCCAAAATGGGATATTGCAGTGTGGAAGTTTGTTGAGGTGTTTGCTAGTTTTGGTTCTGGGCCATTTGATCAAATATGTGCCAATATCCTTCTGGGATTTCAAGGGAATTCCTAGGCTGACTAGAAGGAATAGGAATGACCTTGACAACACTCCCTTGATTTGGAATAATAAGTGTTCTTTGCTGGCCTACTATCTGAGGAGATTCGGGTCCTTTGTTTTGAATGATGTTGATAACACTTCCCTTATCTGGGCTGCTCACTGTTTGGATTATTTCAAGAGGAGAGTTTGGTTCTTCTGTTTCCCCTGTTTCCCCTTCTCCTTTGTAGAGATTACTAGAGTTCCCTTCTTGCAGAGAAATTAGGCGAGAATTCTCAATTTCTTGGGAATCTTGCTCAATTCCTTCAGTTTGACTATGTATCTCAGCAAAGGCTACAAATGGTGATTCTGTGGTCTGAAGGGAACTAGTAGGCTATCTAGAAATAACTTTCCTAGGTCCTATTGATGGCTGAGATTTAGTTTTCTTAAGGATTTCGTCAATGAAAGTTGTTCACCCAAGGGTCACTGGTCCCTTAGGTTTTTCAGGTTTAGGAGGAATTTTTTTCTGTTTAGCTTTTCTATTCATTCAAAAAGACAAGCATTCATTCCTACCTAAAATTTTTACCCAATTCTGCTGTGAAGCGGGTCAGTGAACAAATATGTTCCTTGCTTTGTACGCAAGTTCTTACCTTCTGTTTTTAATACCCAATTCTTCGCTAGCAGAAAAAATCAAATATGCATCACTCTCTGTAAATGGCTACACTCTCCTTGGCAACGACGCCAAAATGTTGAGGTATAAAAGGTGTCTTTTTTAACGCCTATTTATCCTACATTAATTATCAATCCGGGAACGAATTTTTGTTTCAAGAGTGTACTCAGTCTGAGGTTGCAATTCAATCTAAGATTAATGCTTTGCAATATGTAGTATAGTGTTCTAAATACAAGAGTAAAGGGATGCTTGGAAAAGAAATATAACTACAATAACATGAACTTAGATGCTTGTAAATTCAATCATTCACTCAGCAAGTATCAGTCAAGGATACAGTAATGATAACTCTTCCTTTAGAAACTGATGAAATCAACTAAGAACAAGATAACCAAGCTGAGAACGTGGGAGCAATAACCAGTATTCTTTACAGTTGATAATCCTACTTTAAAGTAATTAAATGAAAATAGAATTTGAACTAAATACTGCTAATGAAAGTAAAATATGCAAGCACTCTAAAGGAAAACCCTTTGCAATCTGTAAACTAATGAATTAGAAATGAAAAAAAAACTGGAATTGAATAGCAATGTAAATGAACATCACTATAACTAGAAAAATTGAACAACAAATTATATTTAATGAATTTAAACAGCAAATCCTATCTGATGGAATCACATAGTGAATTCTATTGAACAACAAACCCTGTCGACAACAAACTCTGTTAAGCAGCAATCTGAAATGAACAACAATCAAATGGAATAGAAAATGGAATCAAATGCTGAACAACAAAGCTCTGTAAAGCATAACAAGGTAAATGATACAGGGATTAAGATTCTTGTTAGAATGGAACAACAATGCAATTCATCAACGTAACGCACCAATATCCATAAGCGATTACACAGTAAACCAATTAACTTACAAACTATAATAAAAGCGAATACGAACGATCACACAACAATAACTGAAAGGTAATGATACAAATAGCAGATCGATCCAACAGGGCTGGGCCCTTAACCACCAGTGAAATGCCGCTGAGCTTTACTCCAGAGTTAAGAAATAGAACAACAACAAGATCTTGTATTAATCAAAACATCAATAGCGTTTACAACAGTCGCTCTCTGATCACGAGAGTTAAGAAATTATAGAGTTACAAGAGCAGTGTTTTTCCATAAAATCATTCCCGTCCCTTGATTTCTAAAGGCATTTCCTTTTATAACAGTTGGACGGATAAAACAAGAAACATGATAAGATTGAACAACGATCCCTCAGGATCGAAAGATCTCGAGGGATTCACTTATTTTCATTTTTTAGCTAGCACTTGATCTTCTTAGGCTGTGAACATGCTGTTCCCTGTTTTCCTTTAGTTATACGCTCAGATTTCCTTCTTATTGTCTGGATACGGTCTTTTTATGGAGGAACAATGGTTACTCCTGTTTTAGCTCTGCTGCTCGAATGATGGTTTTATTCATTTGTTCCTTGTTTTTAGAACAAAAGGCAATTTTTAGTCAACTTTCACAATAGACGCGAGTCTTTGTAATTCTATCATAATCCTCCAATAAAACATCTTTCTAGGATAAAAAGAATTATGTTTAAAGGAAAAAGATGAGAAAATACATGATGAATTCATACCTTTTCCAATGCTCAACACTTGGACCCACAACTGTGCACGCATCATATCTATACTGATAGAGAGACTCGGCCTGTTAGACAACTGCAACGAATACTGAATCCCCATTTAAAAGAAATTGTAAAAGAAGAACTCCAAAAGCTCCTAGATGTAAATTTTATTTATCCTATCTAAGACAGAAAATGGGTCTCCCATTTGGTGGTCATCCCTAAAAAGAATGGGAAGTGGAGGATCTGCATAGACAATAGAGAATTAAATAAAGCAACTCAGAAAGATCATTTTCCCCTTCCCTTTATTGACCAATCCTTGACACATTTGTTGGAAAACATTTTTTCTCTTTTCTTGACAGATTCAGTGGATACAATCAGATACAAATAGCCCCTGAAGATCAAGATAAGACAACCTTTACCTACCCATGGGGGAACTTTCACACAGAGTGTTACTTTGTTTGGATTTTGTAATGCTCCAAAAACATTTCAGAGAGCCATAATTAGCATTTTTTCTCGATTTAATAAATGAAGGACTTGAAATTTATATGGATGATTTTACACCCTATGGGGAAGATTTTGATCAAGCACTAGAAACATTGAGACATGTATTAGAACGATGTATTGCTACTGGGATTGTGTCTAAGCAACGAAAAATTCCACATGATGATGAGCGAGAGGGGTTAATCCTAGGCCACTACATTTTCGCAACAGAATACGCAGTAGACCCAGGCTAAAATAGAGGTAATCCTTCTATTGGCCACACCTGCATACACAAACAGAGGTACGCGGTTTCTGCAGTATGCGGGGATATTATTGTAGATTTATAAAAAATTTCTCACGGATACAGTTTGCACCTCACATGTGCTTTTCAAGTCGGAAATGTTGAATTTCGATGGGACCGAAAAAAATGTGACACTCGATTTTATAGAATTAAAGACATCAGTCTCCCACAACACCAATATTACGCAGAGTCTCGATCGAGACTCCCCTTTCATATCTCTTCTGATGCATCTGATACAACAATAGGAGCAGTAATTGGCCAAGAAGAAGACCGAAAACCATATGCTATTTATTATATTAGAAAAAATCTTACTCCCGCCAAACTAAACTACATAGTAACCAAGAAAGAGTTCCTGGCTGTAATTTATGCTATTAATAAATTCAGGCACTACATAGCGGGATATCAAGTATTCCTGTACACTGACCACTCTGCTATCAGATATTTAGCGAATAAACCGATCACAAATGGAAGAATAACTCACTGGCTACTATTATTACAGGAATTCGATATAACAATCCGAGACCGTCCAGGGAAGGAGAACGTAGTCACATACTTTCTATCAAGAGTCCCCAAAATAGATGACACATTAATAGTTAACGATCAATTTCCTGATGAGCACCTGTTTGCGGTAGTAGTCAAAACCCCGTGGTACGCAGATGTGGAAAATTATCTGGCAGTTGGGAAGCTACCCAAACATTTGACGGAAAAATAATGGAAGTTAATTGTACAGCGTAGTTCACCATTCTCTGAGAGTTTGAAGGGATAATTATTTCATGCGAGGGGCTGATATGCACATATACGCGCGATGCATAAGGGAAGATGCGAATCCATGACATCCTATGTGCTTTGTCACGATGAACCCTACGGTGGTCACTACACGGATCGACGGATAGGCATAAAAGTGCCGCAATTAGGCTATTTTTGGCCTACGATTTTTTAAAGATGCAAAGAAGTACGTTCGGTCTGCAAGGATAGGCTGCCAAAGGATGGGCCGTCCGGGCACAAGCGCGTTGAAATCTCACTACAACCACAATTGGTGGTGGAACCATTTGAACGATGGGAGTGGACTTCGCATTGGGCCATTTAATCCACCATAAAAACCAGAAGCCTACATATTAGTTTCCACAAATTATGTTACCAGAATGGGTGGAAGCGGTAAGCTTTGCCAAGAGCCATAGAAGAATTAGTAATTAAGTTTCTCTTTGAACTATTTTTATGACAGATCATGCTACTCAAGGGAGTGTGATAACCAACCGTGCACAATTCACCAGAACAATGACAAGATGATATCTACCTTAAAAAATCACCATGTCATTTACGTAGTTACGTATCCTTACCACACGCGAGGCAAAACGGAAAAGTCGAAAGCACTAACAAAGTCTAGAGGCAATCCTTACCAAGATAGTAGGCGACACCGATCAAAGCCACGTGGGAGCTGGGCCAATAGCGCATAGCCTTATGGTCTTATCGAACAACATGGAGAAATACCACTGGATATTCACCATATCAGCTAGTATTTGGGAGAGAACCTATCTTCCCTATTGAGTTCGAAATTAAAACACTGAGAACAACCCAAGAAGTAGGGTTGGACTTAACAAATGCTCAAACTAAAATACTTCAACAAATAAATGAACTGGATGAAATTCGACTTATTTCCTTGCAACGCACAATGATCATTCAACAACAACGAGCCAAGTGGCACTACAACCTAATAAAAAAGAAAGTATTTCAAAAAGGAGATTGGGCACTCCTATATGATTCCAGATTCCAATACTTTCCAGGAAAACTGCAAATAAGATGGCTTGGTCCATATGAGATTCAGGAAGTGCATAGTAATGGAACCCTCACTTTGACCACGATAGATGGATGCGCGCTCAACATTCCGAGTTAACGGACACAGTAGCGCGCTCTATCACAAACCTCTCACGATAGCAATCTTTTTTTTCAACGATGCACGAGAAGATCCCACCATCCAGAGCTTCGTGGTGCAAGGGGGTGACAACCCCAAAAAATCAAGTACATGAGAGGTTTGACACCATCACTTGTAAATTATGTATATAATTGTATATTTGTCCCATTTGCAATCCATTTTTCATTATAAGATTGTGTTTTTTTCAGTTTCTTACTTTGGTCATTCGGTATATGAACAAGCTGACATCAATTTTTGAACAATAGCGAGTTCAAGCGAATTGAATATATTTTTTGTTGAGTTTTTATGTTAGTCGTCTGTTTAGTTTATGAACAATTCGTCGTTCAATTTTTTGAACAACAAGCATGATTCAATCGAATTGAACAACTTTTTTGTTGAGTTTTTTATGTTTTTTTGCTTGGGCTTTATGAACAACTCATTGTTCAATTTTTGAATAAAGCGGCTGAGTCCCAATCAAATTGAGCCTAACTTTTTGTTGAGTTTTTTTAATTTACATTGTTCGGTTATGTATAGACATTTTGCATGTTGAATTTTTGAGCAAAGAGTGCAGGTTCAATCGAATTGAAAAACTTTTTTGTTGAGTTTTTATGTTGTGCTGTTCAGTTTATGAACAACTACTATTCAATTTTTGAACAACAACAGTTCAATCGAATTGAACAGATTTTTGTTGAGTTTTTATGTTTTGCTATTAAGTTTATGAACAACTGCTGTTCAATTTTTGAATGCAGTGACGGTCAATCAAATTGATACGATTTTTTGTTGAGTTTTTAATTTCGCTTGTTGACTTTGATGAAAAAGCAGTTTGTTCAATTTTTTGAACAACTGATAGATTCAATGTCGAATTGAACAACTTGTTGTTGAGTTTTTGAGTTTTCGTCGCTCAATTCTAAAACAATTCATCGTCATTAATTTACTGACGATACGGCTGATTCAGCAAATTGAGCTAGACCTTTTTGCCATGATGTTACGTTTCTTGTTCAATTCAGAGCTAATTGTTGTTCAATTTTTGAACAACACTGGTTCAATTGAATTGAACTAATTTTTGACCATGTTTTTAATTTTCTTTGTTCAAATCTAGAATAGGCATTGCATTCCAATTCTCGAGGAACGACAGGTGGTTCAATAGAATTGAACAAATCTTTATTACTACTGCTTTTTAAATTTTGCTGTTCAATCCCGGAACAATTGATGTTCAATTTTTGAACAACAATGGTTCAATCAAATTTTAAACATTTTCTTTTGCTGCGCTGTTTGTGCTGTTCCACATTGAACAAACTGACTGTTCCTTCAACAAAAATACCCATTTTTTTGAGCATTTTTGAGTATTTTGTGAGCATTTTTGAGCATTTTTTTTGAACACCTTTCAACATTTTTAAGCATTTTTTGGCAAGCAATCTTTAAAACAGCTACTTCTCAATGGATTAAGTAGCCATTTTTTTTATTGAATAACCTTGAGCAGGGAATGACACTTGAAAGAGAGAAAGCAAATGGTAAAATTCTAAATATGATGTCGTGTGATACTACAATTCTTAAACAGGAAGATAATATTATACACACATCAACATAAAGGCTAAAAATACCCATAGTTCGAATATGATATCAGACGATTCAGGACCTTATAATGATATGTATTTTTGCACTATTCGAGTGATATGACACTACAACATGAAGAAATGGAACAAGGGATATTAATGGTATTATTTTTTCTACTTATTTCACCATCCCTCACTCTTAAGGAGTCAATGAGCCTCCCTTAGCAATCATGGTGTGACATGCAAATCTCAAAAGAGGATAGGGGGGTCTCATCACGAGCCACGACTACCATGATCATAGGGATTGAACATGTGACATGCCCATTATGGCCACCACACCGGGGTAATGACCTTCTCATCTATTAGAAGGACAAGAGGTCTCATCACAAGTCTGACACGATCACTCTCGCTACAATTCTAGTGAATAGCACCGCTAATTATTTGACTACCACACCCGAGACAAATGACCTCGAATGGATCAAAATGTTAAAATACAAAACCAAATACTACATTTACATATCTTAAGAGGATAGGGGGTCTCATCACAAGCCAACCTACCATGTTCATAAGAGTCTAAGCAATTGACATGCCCATTATGGCAACCACACCAGGGTAATGACCTTCTTACTAACTTGAAGGATAGGAGGTCTCATCACGAGTCAGCCTGATTATTTTTCCACAACTCTAATGAATGGCACCATGATTACTTGGCCACCATACCAACATGGCGATCTCTCCATAAAGATGATAAAATAACTATTCTCACATAGGTATCATGGCTCATTTTTCAGGTTAAAAAGAAACCTTGTCGAGGCTATGAACGTCAATGGCAAAGCGTGATGACTACGCTTGTGGTATGAAAGAATGCTTCTTTAATAACAAAAGGCTCTATTACATACACCTTGTTTTCCATCTTCCTTACTACAAACCTATTACTTGAATTAGTGACAATCATGACTTACCATAAGAATAAATAACAAATATTTGATTACATATTTCAAACTTGGGAAGGACAACGCCAATTAATACTTGATTAAATCTTGCTTCCGTCACACCTTTCTAATCATACAAAGACATCATATCATAATAATGACAATATTGTTTTCTCTCATGTCTCGGCCTTCTTCGCACAAGATTCAATCATGAAAACTTTTAAATTTGAGCGATTGCTGCACATGAAGTAATTACTTAACCGTCAATCCTCCACCTGCAAAATTACTAAAGTCTGACATCCCCATGCTCGCATTCATCACTGGTCGAATCTCCCTAATACCTGAGGGCATGGGTGCCCTTTTCTTAAGGGGGAGGGGTGTGATTGTCTTTGATTGGATTTAATTTGGAAAGTAGATGAAATCCCTGCACAAATCCCGTCAGACACATCGGCAAATGCTACAATTAAGGCATGGAGACTCTTTATACAAAACCACAATCTATTTTTCGGTTACAATCAGCTCCCAGATGAAACAGCAAATCCAGGAAGAAAGATAACCAAAGGAGAAGAGCATACCAATCATGGGCGGAAATACTCTTTGAAATGAGCGATCGAATTTCCAAATTTCAAAAGCAGTGAGTGCCATTCTCCAGCGAGTTGGATGAATGACATATGTGCATAGATTACAAGGATACAACACAGAAATTGAAATAGAATTCCTGCGAAATTTTCAGGACAGGCAAACCAGAGTAAAATACTGAACCGTACCTACTACAAAAGAGATCATAGCAGCAGTTTCTAGAATACCAGCACAAGAGGAGAGATGGGCATAAAATCATCTACTCCTGCGAGAAGAAATAGAGCTATACTAGGACCCAGACGAACCACTGGAATGAAGGGCTAGAGGGATTTCCTCACAGTACCATACACGACCCATGCAGCAAGGAGTTGGTACTTGTTCATCCAAAGATTCATAACATGTGAAGGACGTCAGGAAGCGGTAAAACATCGACATCTTAAAATCTTAGTCGCACTCAAACAAAAAATTTCAATTAATTTTCCTGCCTTTTTAAAATTTTGTATTATATGATACCACTGTTCGACTAAGAAAATATAATAGGCCCTAATCAGTGGTTAGTAACCAAGGCTTAATAAAGTTAATCATTATCCATGAGCTAGATAGGCAGCATCTAGCATGGCACAATTTTGTCAACCCAAAAGTGCAGGAACCCGGAGTTAGTTCACGAAGTGCGTAGCTAGAAACCCAGTCCCTGGGTAAATCCTCCAAAAAGAAAAAGAATTTGAGCCTCGACATCGTAGAGTCAAACAGTAAAAAAACGGGCTAGAACACCCCGAGGGAACTTCAAACACCATAGGTGAGAGCGAGAATCCATCCCGGGCACCCTTACAAGAATTTGAAGAGGAAATGGCCCTAGTCCTAGGGCAAATAAGGACAAGGTCGAATTAAGGAACTCATCGTACAGCAAGGGGAGCAAGAAGAATTTGTCGATAAAAGCGCGCTCCCCCAGCGGCTTTTGGTCACACTAATATCCTAGCCGACTCGAGAGGAACTACAAGAGAATGAAGCCCTGTCTCCCATTGATAATTATGACGTATACGTATGAAGGACGGATAAAAAAGAAGATTGGGAATACACGAGGCTGATTCAGTGTGACCCACTATCTCTTGTGGAACAAAGTGTACACACAGAGACGGAGTCCCCTTGTCACCAGGAGGCAACATCGCTCCTCTCGTCATAGACCCTCATACTAAGGTCAATTCTCGAAGAAGTATTAGAAACACCATTCTAAACCTTAGCCCCTAGAGAAAGATAATTCTACTCGCTACGCCTTTGTTGAAGTAAAAACAGTGAAGGTTCATGCTATGAGAAAAAGCTGAGAATTTAAGAAAGACCTCAAGTAAGAAATTCAAGAAGCCGGTAGAGAGCTTACCCTGAAGAAGTAGTTGAAAAGAGAAAAGAAGGGTCGGGGAAGTCAAAAGTAGAAAAATTCCCATTGTAGGGACTAAACACACTCAACAATTACTATGGAAATTGGAGCATTAAACCAATTTGACAACCACCACTAAAGTGGAGTGCAGACGAAGCAACAAACAACATTCGAAAACATCCACCCAAAGCCGAGTAGAAAGTTACGGGAAGAAAAAGGGATCAAAACGGGGAGAGAGCCCCCGCCTACATGCCCATTTAATAGAGATAATTGCTAAACAAAAGATTACGAGAATGAGTTAGTGAAATTACGGCGCATGAACTAACACGATGACGAGAAGGAGGTAGTGCCATTACAAGAGCATCGAAGACAGCACGCAAAATAAGTTCAGCGACCTCTCTCATGTACGAAGATGAGACATTTTCCCAGCTTATAGGAGAGCAAGAAAAGGTTAAAGCGGTACAAAGGCAGGTAGAGAAAGCCAAAGATCAGATCTCTGCAATTTGATCTCTATATGATGATGCTTTATCATGTAGGTCACCGGCAACTAACTACGCCCTATTCCTAATAGAGCGGTAGCTACTTCTGAAAGTTAAAGTTGTGAGAGCAGGAAGATCCACTTCCTTTAAGACTGTAGAGGAATTTTTCCAATGCTGTAATGACCAGGAAGAACAAGTTCAACGCCTCTTATGTGCTCTCTACATGCATAACTTATTTTTAGAAGATGACATTGAGAACAACCCTGGCCCCTTCATAGGAGATGTACAACTACAAGATTTTCTTTCATTTTCCAAAAACCAGATCAGGTGGGCCAAAGCTTATGGAATATTTTAGAAAAGAGAACATAATCTGGAACTATGGGTCAGGGGAGAGCCTACGAAACCCATGCAGTTGATCATCCAACATCAGAATTTCATGAGAAGGCCAGGTGTGAAGTTTAGATTGGGAACTTTCCATAACGATGTCATTGAAAATGCACTAGATTACTTCGAAGACATCCGTGAAGTAGCCATAGAAACAACTAAACAATGGTGGATGGCCTCCACAAATAATGTGAAAAATAGGGAGCCATTCAATTACAGGAACTTCAAGGCTGCTACCTCCAGATTCCGTTTATACATCAGATTAGTCTACAGCATGGGTCCTGCCTGGTTGGGTTACAGATACTATAATCCCCTCCTCTGTCTTCCTCCTAAGGAGTATAATCACAACTACGAGTTGCCAGAAGGAGTCACAGGTGCTGCCTTTACACTCATGAAAAGAAAGCGAGGCTTTAGAGCACCCAATGAGAAGCCCTACCCCACCTATTATTTAACACGGTTACATCTTAATCATTTTTTTGCATGAGGACATGCAACAAGGTAAGCAGGGGAGCATGTTGGGCCTAGATTAAGGTATGATTTTCACCCTGTAAATATTGCAAATTATATTGTAATTTCAAGAAAATCCCTCTTCACATTAACAATAAGGAATAAAAATCTTGAAAATGGGAACAATCGGACTAATGATAAAAAGGACAGTTTATAATAAGAAATTGACTCTTTTTGTCTTTACCTGCAGGAAACTAGGAATTCCTAAACCAATAGCGAAAGGAAGCCAATCAACGGACGCAAGCACAAGAAGTCATAAGCAGTCCCAACGGCCAATAGAAGGTGAACAAGCAGATTGAGTCTAAGAACTCAAACGACATCCATGCATAGTGGGCTGTCGTTTGAGATACATTCTCGAAATTCCCGAAGATCACCTTTAAAAGGGCAAAGAACAGAATGAGAGGGCAATCTGATAATAGAAAAATCTAGAACATTTTGTCTAATTATATTTTGTAGCATTCCTGGATGTAACAGAGAGTTTTGAATAACCATCTTTTGAAGTTTCCTCAGTGCTGAGGCTTCTGTAGGTCTGGGCCCAACCTCCGAGAGCTCCATGCACATTTTCATGTTCTGAAAAGTTACAAAATCGATACCTGTGAACTTGGTGTAGTTTTAATACATACTTCCATTTTATATAATTACAGATCTTCTTATTTAATGAATCATTGGAAATTGCGTTCTGAGAATAAGACAAGTGAAATCCCGTTTCTGATAATGTTTTGTTAATTTTGGTTCTTTTGTTGTCATGATAATTAATTTCTAGGCCGTAGGAAGATTTATTTCAGCATTCGCATCTCCATGCATTGCATGCTCCTTCTAGCATAATAAATCACTCAACCAATTGATCAGTGTTGCTTACTAAGTCTTACAGTAAAGAACTCTATTGCAAAATTACTTAATTATAGCTAGTATGAGTTATTTGACTCTGTTCGGTTATATTCTGTTCATTACTACCGGCTTAGTTCTCTTTCATTTGCTTTCATTATTTCACAGACTAGTCATATTGTTTAATTCTATTGTCTGTTTAATATTTACATAGCAGTCATATTGTTCCGTTTATACTGCTTTGTTTCACTAGTGCACAATTATTCATATTGCTCAATTATATCGCTATTTATCATTGTTGCATAACTAGTCACAATTCTAGTTATATTGCTAGCCATATAGTCTATTTCATTATCGCTTAGATCACTAGGTCATTGATTCAATTCAATTCCATTTCTAAAACAAACTTAGTTAGACTACTATTTCATTCTGCTTAATTTCATTGTCGATCATTTCAATTCTTGAGTATTTTATTTAGATTGCTTTCTCAAGTTACTTAAGCCAGTTTGTTTTGCTCCAGTAGAGAAACACCAAATCCCATTACCCAGCTTTAGGCTAAAGATCCATCTAAGACACCTTCTCTAGGATCAGTAAGCTCTAGAAGTTAGTAATTCCTTCTATACGTTGAAAAGAGCATCCGTAGACTAGTTAACTCGCATATACTATGCTGACACTCTTGAAATAAAAAGACTTACCTTGGGTTGATAATTAAATGAAGGAACATTAGAGTTGTCACAAAAATTCACCTCTATCCGACCCAAAAAAGAGGATGAGAAAAGAAGATCTAACATCGCTATACCATTGGGAGAAGATCCATCACCACATGGAGGTGGAAAGGGAGCCATTGCTTCCATTAGAGGAGCCCTTGTGTCTTTGCAATGAGTTCCAAATGATTCAACATGTGGGCACCAAAAAACAAATCAGGAGCAACATGCATTAGTTTTTTTGGATTGTGAGATGGAAGGGGAAGAAAGGAAGGATCAACATCAAGGGATGATGAGAATTCACCCTTATCTATTTCGGGAGGTTTCTACACAGAAGAAGGAGACTGCATTGTGCAATGAAGAGAGGGACAAATCAGTCCACTCATATATACAATCCACTTCAAATATTGATGCCTCATTACATGGGGGAATTCCACCTGGGAGGCCACTAGATCTAGAGTTGGTGAGAGATATCTTACCATTTGGTTCACCACTCTTATATCTCGGAGAGTTGGATACTTGGGAGGGGTCTATTACAGTGCAAAGAGTTTGGGATAGACTCAAGGAGGAGGGAGATATTCTCCCATTGTCACCATTACCCACTCTCACTACATATACTGCGCTGACAGAAGTTGCTGTAGTGATGGAGGATGGCACCACCATGGTGAAAGGGGACCACTCCATGGATTTTGAGAAATATACGGTACTTCATTTGAGGAAGGAATCCTCCATACATTGGAGTAGATGGAGGCCACTCATGATTACATTGGACAAGATCAGGAGGTTATTTTTGGATGGTAGTTCTCATGGGAGGCCAACTTCCAAAGGACACCACCTCTACTTGAGCATGATCAATTTCATGATGGGAATGGGAGCACTTTGGAGGATGAATTTGGCATGTGGGATGTCAAAGGAGAAGACAAAAACATGTGGGGAGCTTCAATTTCAGATCTTCAATGCTGTCTCTTAGGAGGGTTGATCTATATTGGAGGTCTCAACTCTTGGTAGAGTACTCCAAGGATATTGGTGCTTGCATGATTCTTGTTGACCCAGAGGGAGAAGATAGATACATGGTGGTTGATGAGGTCATCTATTCTTGTGGTAGAGTCCTCTTGAATAGAGTTTATGAGCTCAAGAGGAAGCTACTACATGCAGCACATGTGGACTTTCTTTCCATGCACTTTGATGCATTTCATTTTTTGATGGAGGATTTCAATTGGGAGGGCATTCAGTAGGATGTGTATCATCATGAGGAGAGATGTATAGCCCATATGGTGATGGGGAGGTTGTCACAACCACTTCCCTACTCATTGAGAGTAAGGGAGAATTTTCAGTTGAGCCATTTCAGCTCAAGGACCAAGGTACATGGTAGAGGAGGTACAATTTTGCATTATGATTTGTTCTTCTTTACTTTATATGAGCAACATGTTGTACCAAGAAGGATTATCCATTCTTGCACATTATATTATGATGTAATTGAGGCCAATTTCCGCATTGAGGTTGGCGATTCTATTGGCGGTTTGTGGGGAAAGCCACATGATTCTTAGTGTGCACCATTGACACCACATTTGACCTTCATGATACTATCTTATAGGATGATTGTGGCAACAAAAAAGTGGCTTGGATAGCACTTGTTATTCTTTGATTTGAGGCTGGAACTATGATCTACTTTCCAGTTGTCATATGACAACTTGTTTTCATTGGTTTTTGCTTCCATATATCGCTAATGTTCTTATATTCATGGGAATATTTGTTTGGAGAGTGGGACAAGAGTTGGAGGTGCCCATTTGGAGTATGATTCTCCCTACTATACATGTTGCTGTTTCAGGAGAAACAATGGGAAAACCATGATTGCCATACTACATCTCTTTCCTTCATGTGGGAGGAGCCATTTGGAGAACTTGAGTTCTTGGAGGAGGTTCTTCATGGCTGATTTGTTTGGTGGGGTAACTTGGGCCATTCTTGGAGGCCATTACGTTTCAGCCCAAGATCAGAAATAGCCCCATACTTACCATAAATGGAGAGAGAAACAAATTGAATGGGAAAATCTAATCTCTCCATGCAACCCCAACACATTGCATAAACCAGGGGTTGAGGAATTCTTTGATGAGCTACCTAGGATGACTCATTTCATTTGGATGATAGCATGGGTATGGGAGCCTCTCATTGAGGATGAGATTCCCTATGTTTATCATCACTCCTACCTTGAGGAGGCCATTGGACAACAATAAGGATTCCACTTACACCTTCCACTTACTCCTGATGTACACCATTTGGTTTTGCATACTTGGGAGGAACCATTGGAGGCCAGATTTATTGCAGATTATGTTGAGCTGTGGTGGGAACTATTGATGAGGAGGCCACAAGAAGAGGAAGGGAGGAATTTTTCTCCACCTTTACAGTTTCTTTAGGACAAGCAACATTTTGGAGGGGAGGACTGTAGTATTCAAAAATTTAGCCTTCATCTAAATGGAATATTATAGTTTTTTTTATCACTAGGTAGGTGAATAAGTGGTTGGGGAGAATCATAAAACCCCTTTTGAAGGAATAATAACACTCCTATTGTGAAAGAAGGAAGAATAAATAGTTGGATTAAGCACCTTTGAGTGTGAACATGGACTAGATCATGTTGATTCAGTCAACTTTGACCAAATCAACAACACTGTCATGGAGGAGTGGCCTTTATGATAAGACAACACAGTTTTAGTGGAGGACAACTTGCATGAGCTTGGTGGAAAGTATGGATGGGACCCAATGTGAGTAGGGTCTCATGCTATATATGGAGGGGATGGCAACCATTTTTATTCATTTTTGAGATTATTATTTGGATATTAGTCTGTTTAGACTTTGCTGCCTCTTGCTGTTTAGTAGGATTGTTGTGTTGTTTAGCACCGGGTGTTTCCTGAGAGGGGATCCCACTGTTTGGTCACAATCTAGTCTCCTAAATTGAGCTCATTTAATTGTCAACCAGGGTTGGTAAACTACTGAAGTGAAGTGTACTGTATGTACTTAGGTGTTTGTTTCTTAATGCGTTGTGTGTAGTGTTTTGTGATGTTTTTGGTCTTTCGTGATGATTTATGATGTTTTTGATCTTTTGGTGGTTTTATGTTTACAAGGAAAATGACTAGAAAGCTAATGGAAAGAAGCTAATGATTAAGAAAAACAGAGTGAAGCCTAATTGGTTGATGACAAATGGTAAATGCAAATGCAATACTAAAAACAGAATCAAATCTAAACTATGACTAAGCAGAAACAAAGCTTGATAATGACTTTTAAGCAAATGATTCAAAACATAAATTCAACTTGTCAAATTCTTTCATCAAAGGTATTTTGAGAGAGAGCTTGAGACAGGGTCAACTAAGTATGCAAATCCTCCTAACTAAACAGTTAAACAACTAACTTATAATGATGCAACATTTTATCCTTGATTAGAGATTTGTTGAAGCATATTTGGAGTAAAACAGTGATATCATCATAAGATCTTCTACTCTAAGACTAGTTCCTAACTCTATTCTGCAACTTAATTTGATAACACTACACTTCACTCAAAGGTTATAGATTTTTAAAATAGTATTTTGAGGAAATGTTGTTTGTGAGATGATAAGGAAGTTGCAGAAGTACTTCAGGCCTTAAAATAATATTGTCTTCTGTTCATATGGTTTTAATTAATTGTAGATTTTAGAACAAGAAGAGGTTTGTAAATAATGAAGGCTGTTTTGTTAAGCTTAACAACTGAAGTAATCTAATATGTAGTGAATAAAAACTGAATGTGGAGTGCAAATGCAATGAGTTAAGCTAAAACTGAACCTAATATGTCACTAATCTAAAACAGTGTTGGACTAACAAGTCATTATCAAACTTAAAACTAAACAACTCAGCATGAGTTAAGTGCAATTAAACTCCGGAGTATCCTAACTAGGCTACCATGCATTATTCTATGGAATTACACAGTCTGTTTGTCCATCATGATTGGTATTTTGGAAGAGTTTCTTAGAACAATCCTAACTGTACAATTCAGTGCAAATGCAAACATAAAGACTGAAAGAAATGAAAAACTAAGATATCATAGCTATCTCCTACCCATCATTATGATATTTTGGAAGAGCATTTTAAGAGCAAGAACAGCTATGGTACTTAGTGAAAACACACAACTGAAACGTTCAAGATCACAATCATGCTTAAGACATTATAAGGATTTTTTGGAAGAGTGCTTAGCATAAGTATAACTGTGATGGTGAACAAAAGAGATTACAATTAAATCCTACAATACTATAGCCATTTCCCATTCATTTTCATAATCTTTTGGAAGAGCTTCTTCTTTTGGAAGAGTTTTTAGAACAAGTATAACTACAGTAGCTAATGAAAACAACTACGAATTCAACTTCAAAAACGTAAAGGCAGCTAGAATACTTATCTAAATTACGCAAATAAATTTGTGCAGGAGGTAGGGGCCCTCTACCACCAGATGGAATCTAACTCCAAATCAAATCAATGCTTTCAAAACAATATTGTTTGCTTCATTAAAGGTGAAATAACTTGAACAGAGCAATCTGCGTCTTCAAAAATGTAGCACAGAATCTAAGCAAAATTTGGAAACAAAATCTAGCCTAGCTCTCGGTTTCCCAAGTGTTTATATAACAAATGTACATAACAAGACTTGCAACAATTCCAGGATCATTGTCTTTCCTTATCGAAATCACATTAGGACTCTTGAAGTGGTTGCGTAAAAAGGAAAAGGACATCTGGACTAAGACAGTCCTACTAGAATTATGCCTTCTTAAATGTGTTCCCACGTACCAAAACCATATCCAGAATTCGTTTCTTCCTTCATGGTGAGCAACAAAAAATGTAGACATGACGTGGAATATACCCATATGCGGTTGTTCTTGAGAGGCCACTTCGAACATACTCAAATGTGAAGATAGCTGTAGAATTGCCGATTAGCTACGGAATGTCTGCATTCTGCAGCTAGTTCCGGTCAAAATGCATTACAATGACAAAAATCACAAAACTTAGCAAGTCAGTCATGTTAATCATTCTAAAAGTAATTTTAACTAAATTCATTGATCAATTGGGTCTGGAATAGCAATGGACAAAGGAAAATGAGGTAAATTAAGATGAAAGAAAGCACAATATTGAGGCTCAACATACCCCCACTGCTGACTTCTTGCATGTCCTCATGCAACTTATCCTATAAACTCAGAGGCTTCTGCAAGAACATCTAATCCTCTCCTTCTCCTTTGCCTGGAAGCTAAAGATCTTCTGGGTTTTCTGATGACAAGTTTGAACCTTAAGTTGGTAAGTGCCCTGATTAGCTTCTTGTTCCTCTTCTTCAACTTTTCATTAGCCTTTTCCACTTTGTTTATATGTAGAGATAAGGTTGAGTTCATATCAGTTTTGAGCTTGAATTGTTCCTTCAAAATTTCATTCTCATTTTTGATGTGTCTATTAAGTATTTCCAGCTCATACCTATCCCTTCTTAACACATCTATTTCGGACAGCGGAAAACTAGGGGTTCTCTCTCTGCTCTCTGAAGCTTTCCTTTCCAAAGTTTCAACATAATCATAAACTTCTTGCTAAGCAGGGTCAATTTCAGGGGTTCCTTGATTAAAATCCTCTTCAACATCTTCTTCAATAGATGTTTCCTCATCTTCTATATTTATCACCCCTGTTTGTTTAATTTGAGTTTTCCTTAGTTTCCCCTTTAGTCTATGGCTTCTTCTTGGCTGGGAAGATCCCTCTCCTCTCTCTGTGGCAGATTTCCTGATTACCTTCTCTTTCTTAAGTTGTCTCTTGATTTGAGTCAACTTTTCTAAGATGATTTCCTCACTACTTTCTTGGACTGTTTTGTCAATTTCAATTTTTGAAGCTCTCCATTTTCTGCTTCTCCTTGTAGGCTGTTGTTCAGGTGAGGGCTCTTTTGGCTCTTCAAAATGATTTCTTATCAAGAAATTGTCCCAAGTATCATTTGTTTTGGCTAAATGGTGTTCAATCAAAATTTTAACCAAGCCATGATGATATAGAGTTGTCTCTAAAAATTGAACCCTTCTTTGAACACAAGAAGCCATCTTTTTCAAACTTTGAAGCAAGAAATAAGGTAGGTTTAAGTCTTCCCCCAGAAAATGCATTATCAGTCTAATGTGGTAGACATAAAATGTGCCATATCTACCCTCACATGCAATAAATTTTTGCAGAAGAAGTAGTATGTTTCTCCATTTATTTTTCAATGCAGAACTTGGAATTCCTTTCTTAAACACAGTGACATCCATACCTGGTGATTTTAGAATTTGCTTCCAGGACTCATTATGGAATTCTCTGTTTTTGAACCATCTCTCTCCATTTCTGAGCAATCCCGTAGCTTCTGCAATGAAAACTTCAGTGACAGTGAATTTAACATCCCCCACTTCAACCTCAGCTCCTTGAAATGATCTTGCAAATGTTTTAGTGACTTCTTTGTGGAAGCCATTAAAATTCTCAAGAAATTGTAGCCATCCTATCTGTTGCAACATTTCTTTACATTGAGGGTAGCCTTCTAGGTATTTTGTACCCACTGGTTCAGTTCTTACAATGAAACCCATAATTGCTTCTTCAATGTTCAGATTAATACTCTTTCTACCCACAGAAACAATAACTTTCACCTTCGAATTGATATGCTTCAGGTTCTTAATGACAATGGCTTCAAACTTCAGAATGATATACCTCTAGTTGACAGTGACAATAGCTTCAAAACTTCGGACTGATATGCCTCTGGTTGACAATGACAACAACTTCAAACTTCAAGCTGATATGCCTCTGGTTGACAATGAAACTTTGGACTGATATGCCTCTGTCTCTCGGTGACAAATGGCTTCAAATTCCCACACTGCTATACCTCTGTCTCTCGGTGGCAAATGGCTTCAAATTATTCACTGCTATACCTCTATCTCCCAGTGACAAATGAATTCAAATTCCACACTGCTATACCTCTGCGTTTACAGTGATAATGCTCACTCTCTGCCCACGGTGATAGTGCTTTGATATTCAAACTGATATACCCTTTTGCTCTGCTCACAGTGATAAGAATATCTCTGTTTGCGGAATGAAGTGCTAGCTACAGAATGGAGTGATGGAAGTAGTTACGGAGTGAGGTGGAGGAAACGAATTAATGATTGAAAAGACGGCAGAGATTTTTACAACGGAAAAGAGAATCATCATTGAATGATTTGGTTGGGTGACGTGAAGAATTCAAACACTTCAGCCATTTTAACCGCTTAAATGATGTCGGGTATGGAATTTGAAATGAGAGATTTTAATCCAAAGTTTGTGGAGGGTTTATTGGTCATGATCAATAAAAATAATTAAAGCAACCTTTTCGAACAATTCATAACTAAAACTATGCTAAACTTTATGAAATGCCATTATAATGAAAAATTGTTACCTCTGCTTTCATTTACTTTTTGTGGTCTTTGTCTTCTTTGTTCTCCTTTGGAAGAGTCTTCATAATATTTCTTGATTCTTCTTATTCATGGATACACTGGATCATTTTGTTACAATTCTAATGTTTGCTGACTAATGCCTTCAGGATTTGTAGCTGCGGAATGACTGTCTGGCTGCGGAAAGGCTGATCAGCTGCAGAATGTCTGTTAAGCTGTAGAATGTACCTGTAGAGTATTTTAATCATGGAATGGAGTGTTTTTAGAATATAAGTGAAATGTTATATGGCATGAATGAAGATGGATGATGAGACATGATATGTATGAAGTGTATGATGAAATGGAATGGATTCAGTTTATGAAATGGAGTGAAAGAACATAAGAACTACCCTGCAATCCATGACATGTATTATTCATTTGCAGTAAGACATCAGACTTTAAATTTTGACATGAGAATGAGGTGGATGGAGTATGGAATGAGATGAATGAAATATGGAATGAAGTATAGTATGAATGAATGAATGAAATGGAGTATGGATGGATAAGTGAATGAAATGAAATGAAATGAGATGGATCATAAGCACTATGGATCTGAACTTATGATTTTGTAACAGCTGCTTGCAAAAACAAAATGGAAAAGTTAGAGTGTCAGAGAGACTCTGATTTTCACCCTATCTTTTCTGTATAAACATGCCAATCAATGATTGGTTTTCATGTTTATACCTTTATATATATATATATATATATATATATATATATATATTTTTTTTTTTTAATTTTTTTTTTCAAAAGAGAAATGCTTCAGAAAATTTACTCAAGTTGATGAAGAAGAGAGATTCTTCTTCATTAACTTCACATCACTGCTTTCTTGGAACTTCTTGACAAATTCTTCTCTTGAGAGTGGTTTGTGATATAACTTCAATATATGACCATTCACAAGAAAAGTGACCTCTTCTTCATCTATAGTTCTGATTTTTACTACCCCATTATCAAAAATTTCAACAATTTCATATGGCCCAAGCCAATGTGTCCCAAATATCATCAAAAATCCTTGAATTTTGAATCAAATAATAGAGCCCAGCTCACCTCTTTTGAATTTCTTCTTGATCTAATTTGTCATGCTATTCAGCCATTGGACACAAGACTTGTTTTCTGGAATCGTATCTGAATCGATCTCATCCACCTATTGATTTGCCTTAACATATGCTTTTGTGCCTCCGTTAAATCAAGTCCTAGCTGAACTGCCATTTTGAAAGTTTGAATCTGGAACTCTATGGGAAACAAAACTTGCTTTCCATAAACAAGCTCATAAGGAGTATGGCCTGTTGTGTTTTTACATGTAGTTCTATAGGCCCACAAGGCTTCAGGAAGCCTATCTACCCAATCTCTTCTATGTAAATGAACATTCTTTGTTAGGATTCCTTCAATGACCTTATTAATAGATTCCACTTGACCATTTGCTTGTGGATGATAAGGAGTAGATTTTCTATGCCTGATTTTGTACCTCTCCATCATTTGCTCCACTAGCCTTGATGTAAATTGAGCTCCTTGATCTGTAACAATTTCCCTTGGGACACCAAAACGAGTAAAAATATCCTCAAAAAGAAAAGTAACTACAAATGATTCATTAGCAACAAGTAATGGCTTAGCTTCTACCCATTTAGTAACATAATCAGTGCAAACTAATATATATTTCTTTTGTCTTGATGGAGGACTAATAGGTCCTACAAAATCCAAAGCCCATTTTCAAAAGGTTCAATATGTACCTGAGGTTGTAATGGCATCTCACCTGAAGGAGAAGGTTTCCCTACCCTTTGGCAACTGTCACACCTTTTGACATACTCTTTAGCATCTTTAAACAAGGATGGCCAATAATATCCTAAATTAAGGATCTTATAGGCTATCCTCTTATCTGCAAAGTGTCCGCCACAAGGTTCATCATGACATGCCTTGAGAATTTCAGGCATCTCATCTTCACGAACACACCTTCTAATAATCAAATCTGGACCTGTCTTGTACAACTCATTAGCGACCCATGAATATCTTGCATTATCATTAATGATTTTTCTTTTATCCCTTGCATTCATAATTGAAGGAAATTTTCCTGAAACTAAATAATTGGCAATATCAGCAAACCATGGAGTTTGAGTAGAGATTACAAAAAGATATTCATCAGGAAATTGATCTTCAACCGGAGTGTCATCTTTGATATTTTGGATTCTAGACAGGAAATCAGCCACAGTGTTTTGTTTTCCAGGCCTATCTAGAATAGTAATGTTGAATTCTTGCAATAATAACAACCATCTTATAACTCCGCCATTAGTAATTGATTTATTCATTAAATATCTAATTGCAGAATGATCAGTGTGAACAAAAGTTTCATAGCCTGTTATATAGTGTCTAAATTTGTTAATGGCATGAACAACAGCTAAAAACTCTTTTTCAGTTACAGTATAGTTTAACTCTACAGGAGTCAAATTTTTACTGATATAATAGATGGCATAGGGAATTAAATCTTTCTGTCCCAATACTGCTCCTAGAGCTGTATCGGAAGCATCTGTCGAGATATGAAAAGGTAACTTCCAGTTAGGTTCCCTTAATATAGGTGCTTCAGAAATTTTGGTTTTCAGGGTTTCAAAAGCTAACTGGCAATCAGAAGTCCATTTGAATTCACAATCTTTGGTGAGTAATTTGAAGAGTGGAGATGCTATTTTGGTGAAGTTTTCTATAAATCTCTGATAATATCCTATAAATCCTAGAAAACTTCTAACATCTCTTTGACAAATAGGAATGGATAAGTTAGATATGACTTCAACTTTAGACTCATCAACTCTAATCCCATCCCCTGAAATGTGGTGCCCTAAAACAATACCTTCAGTAAACATCATAAAACATTTTTCATGACTAAGTGAAAGGTTTGCTTCTTGACATCTTTTTAAAAATTTTTCCAAGTTGTCTAAAGCTTCTTCAAATGAGTTTCCATAAACTGTGAAATCATCCATGTACACCTCTACACAATCATGTATTAGATCTGAAAAAATTCCTAATACTGCCCTTCGGAATGTTGCAGGTGCATTGCATAATCCAAATGGCAATACTCGGTAAGCATAGGTACCCCAAGGACAGGTAAATGTGGTTTTGTCTTGATCTTCAAGTGCTACTTGGATTTGGTTGTAACCACTAAACCCATCTAAGAATGAGAAGTACTTTTTGCCAGCTAATGTATCTAACACTTGATCTATGAAAGGCAAGGGAAAATGGTCTTTAAGAGTAGCTTTGTTTAATTCCCGGTAGTCAATACATACCCTCCATTTACCATTTTTCTTTGGCACAATTACCAAAGGAGAAACCCACTGACTATCTGAAATGGGATAGATGAAATTGACATTTAACAATTTTTGCAATTCTTCTTTAACAATTTCCCTAAGATTTGGATTCATCCGTCTTTGGGGTTGCCTGATTGGTTTGCAATTTTCCTCTATATAGATGTGATGAGTGTAAGTCTTGGGGCTTATCCCTTTCATGTCAGTGTACTCCCATGCATATGCAGAAGAATGTCTCTGTAATACTTTGACTAACTCTTCTTGTTGAGATTTTTCTAGGTTCTTGTTTATGTTCAAAGTTTTTCTTGGAAAAATTTCACTTGTAGAGCTGCCAAATTTGTCCATAGAATGAAGAGACATCTGCCTAGATGACAAAAACTCAATATTGGATCCCTCTTGAAATGATTCATATTTGTGTTCTGGAGAGGATTCAAAGTTTTCTAGAGTATTCAGAATTTGATTATCTTCACTAATTTCTGAAATTGTGAAGAGAGGTTGTAAATCTTCCTCATCCTCTATCCATTGAGTGTCATCTAATTCTGTAGTTGTTCTTGCTGGAGGATACAAGGTAAATTTCTTAGTTGAAATACCATCAGAGATGTACACATCACTGAATCTACAACTAATGAAAGCATCAAATGTAGCTAACCAAGGTCTTCCTAATATAATAGGATGCCCTCCTAGATTATTCTTAGGAGTTAGAATCATAAAATCCACAAGATACTCCCAAGAATCTAGGGACACTGGAATGTCTTCTATTACCCCATCAGGTTTGATCACAGATCTGTCTGCTAATTGTAATAATGTGGGTGGGAAGAGAAGATTAGGAAAGTTTTGGCTTATCCATGATTTGTCTACTCACATGCTGGATTGGTCCCAAATCAATGAGGTGTTCGAATTTCAATTCTGCATTGATGTGAATTTTGACAATCGATTAACTCGATTTCCTAGGTCAAGATACTTTGGAATAGCAATCTTGCCCATCATAATGTCTGCTATTTGTCCTACCAGTTGAATTTTCTTTGTTTCTCTTATTCTTTTTCTTGTTGTCTTCATACTCAACTCCTTTATTGTTTTCGCTAAAATTGGAATTTCCTTGATGGCTTGTAATAATGGAATTTTAATGCAAACATTTCTCAGCTCATCTAGGAAATCATAATTAGGCACCATGATTTGTTTTTCTACACCTCTATCAATTTGTAATCTTTCCGGAAAGGGAGGTATAGAAGTAGATGCAGATGGTTGCTCTAATACAGGAGTTGAATTTATTGGATCTTTTTGTTTTAATTTTTCAATGTTTGGGTCTTGAAAGGAAGTATCTTCCTCAAGACTTTTATTCACCCGTAGGGAGTCTTCCTCAGAGTTATATTGTTCTTGTATGATCACAGAAGGCTTCCTCTTTTCAAGTATCCTTCCAGACCTAAGTTGAACATCACTAAGGTCTAGAGGAGTAATTAAATAAGTTGGAAACTGTTGGCCTTCTATCATGTATGTGTTCTGAGGATTTTTATTATTGGGGTTTGGTATGGGTTGAGCAGGCAATTGATTTGATTTTTGAGGAAATGGTAATGGGAGTGGTTGATTTTGATGTGGTTGGTTCTGATGATGTTGTTGAGGACTTTGTTGAAAATTTTGTTGAAGATTTTGAGGAAAATTTTGTTGAGGATTTTGAGGATAAAAAAGTGGGTATGGTGGATAGGATGGTGGATACTGATAGTATGGAGAGTATCTTCCATAGGGACTTTGTGTTCCTTGTGCCCAAGATTGAGATTGATTTTGAAATTGGGGCCAAGGTTGCTGCCAAGAATTCCAAGGTGGAGGTTGATTATACATTTGATCATGGAATCTTTGTGTCTGAGGTCCCTGCCAAGGTCTTCTAGATACAAAGTTAAGAGATTCTGTGGAATCTGTAGGAGTTTCTTCCTGAAAAACAGCCTTGAGACCAGGAAGAGAAGGACAATTCTTGGTCTCATGTTTCTCAGAACAAATAACAGAGGTTTCTACAACTTTTACATCTAGAGGACACTCTCTCAAGGCATGTTTCTTCCTACATTTGGGACAAAAGATTGCCAAGGCATCAGATTCAACCTTTTGCTTGTTTTGTATCTTGAGGGTGTCTATTTGTTCACTAAGACTCCCTAAGATGTCAGATTTAAAATCATCAAGCATGTGTCCTATTTATGATCTACTTACTGTCCCAGAAGCAGATTTACTTGCCCTTGCAAGAGCGGGATCTCTTGGACCTTTGACAGTTTTAGATTTCCCTCTTGAAAGGTTAATACATAACTCCGATATTTCAGGTAATGTGAGTTGTGATATATCCCCTTTTCCCATCATGTTAAGGATATCCAACCATTCATCCCTAATTTTTTTCAACAAAAGAGCTTTTAAGGTGTCTTGATCTAGATTTTCCATTTTTGCCCTTTTGATGTTGTAATTAAATCTTTCCAACAAATCTTCTAAGTTTTCATCTTCTTTTTGTAACATCTTGAAAACTTCTTCCTTATGATTAACCGGCATACAATAATCCAAATATCTCTCTAGAAATGCTTGTTTCATATCTTCCCATGTTCTAATAGAACTACTGATTAGACTCATAAACCACTTCAATGCTGCTCCTTTCAAAGTTGAAGGAAATAATTTCAGTTTTTGAGCATCTTGTAAGTAGTCATAAGTTCTACACAGCACTTCAAATTCGAATAAGAAGGTTTCATGATCTTCAGTTTTAAGTCCATAGAAGTTTGGAAGGACAGAGGGTGAAATGTTTTTCATGGTTGTATTGGTTTCTTCATCAATTATAGGGAACCCAAAAGAGCTTCCTATTCTACCTCTTCCTCCTTCTGCACCTCTACCTCCTTCTCCTCTACCTCTACCTCTACCTCCAAATAGTGTGTGTTCCCCATTGAAGACTCCTCCTCCTCCTTCTTCTGCCATAGTTGACTCTCCTGTGGAAGTGGAAAGATTTGTGTCCCTAACAGGAGTTTTTAGATCTTCTTCTATGGCAGGTTCAGTGGATGAAGTGGAAGGTTTCTCTAATGGAATAGTTGACCTTAGATCTTCTATAAGTCCAGGATCAGGAGAGGATGGAATATGGGTATGAGTTGAAGGTGTACTAGCTCTGGATCTAGATGAAACAAGTGGTGTTCTAGAAATCAAACTTTTGCCTCTGCTGCTTATGAATCTTCCCCTTGAATCTCTCTCCCTACGCATATAATTATTTTGGATACTAAGAAACAAAGGTTACCTAGTTTTCACTTCCCCGGCAACGGCGCCAAAATGTTTGGTCTCAATCTAGTCTCCTAAATTGAGCTCATTTAATTGTCAACCAGGGTTGGTAAACTGTTGAAGTGAAGTGTACTGTATGTACCTAGGTGTTTGTTTCTTAATGTGTTGTGTGTAGTGTTTTGTGATGTTTTTGGTCTTTTGTGATGATTTATGATGTTTTTGATCTTTTGGTGGTTTTATGTTCACAAGGAAAATGACTAGAAAGCTAATGAAAAGAAGCTAATGATTAAAAACAGAGTGAAGCCTAATTGGTTGATGAAAAATGACAAATGCAATTGCAAATATTGAAACAGAATCAAATCCAAACTATGACTGAGCAAAAACAAAGCTTGATAATTACTTTTAAGCAAATGATTCAAAACATAAACTCAACTTGTCAAATTCTTTCATCAAAGGTATTTTGAGAGAGAGCTTGAGACATGGTCAACTAAGTGTGCAAATCCTCCTAACTAAACAGTTAAACAACTAACTTATAATGATGCAAAATTTTATCCTTGATTAGAGATTTTTTGAAGCATATTTGGAGTAAAAGATTGATACCATCATAAGATCTTCTACTCTAAGACTAGTTCCTAACTCTATTCTGCAACTCAGTTTGATAACACTACACTTCACTCAAAGGTTATAGATTTTTAAAATAGTCTTTTGAGGAAATGTTTGTTTGTGAGATGATAAGGAAGTTGCAGAAGTACTTCAGGCCTTAAAATGATATTGTCTTCTGTTCATATGGTTATGAATCAATTGTAGATTTTAGAACAAGAAGAGGTTTGTAAATAATGAAGGTTGTTTTGTTAAGCTTAACAACTGAAGTAATCTAATATGCAGTGAATAAAAACTGAATGTTGAGTGCAAATGCAATGAGTTAAGCTAAAAATGAACCTAAGATGTCACTAATCTAAAACAGTGCTGGACTAACAAGTCATTATCAAACTTAAAACAAAATAACTGAGCATGAGTTAAGTGCAATTAAACTCCGGAGTATCCTAACTAGGCTATCATGCATTATTCTATGGAATTATACAGTCTGTTTGTCCATCATGATTGGTATTTTGGAAGAGTTTTTTAGAACAATCCTAACTGTACAATTCAGTGCAAATGCAAACATAAAGACTGAAAGCAATGAAAAACTAAGATATCATAGCTATCTCCTACCCATCATTATGATATTTTGGAAAAGAATTTTAAGAGAAAGAACAGTTATGGTACTTAGTAAAAACACACAACAGAAGCATTCAAGATCACAATCATGCTTAAGACATTATAAGGATTTTTTTGGAAGAGTTTCTTCTTTTGGAAGAGTGCTTAGCATAAGTATAACTGTGATGGTGAACAAAAGAGATTACAATTAAATCCTACAACACTATAGCCATTTCCCATTCATTATCATGATCTTTTGGAAGAGCTTCTTCTTTTGGAAGAGTTTTTAGAACGAGTATAACTATAGTGGCTAATGAAAACAACTACAAATTCAAACTTCAAAAACGTAAAGGCAACTAAGATACTTATCTAAATTACGCAAGTAAAACCGTGCAGGAGGCAGGGGCCCTCTACCACCAGACGGAATCTAACTCCAAATCAAATCAACACTTTCAAAACAATACTGTCTTCTTCATTAAAGGAGAAATAACTTGAACAGAGCAATCTGCGTCTTCAGAAATGTAGCACAAAATCTAAGCAAAATCTGAAACAAAATCTAGCCTAGCTCTCGGTTTCCCAAGTGTTTTTATAACAAATTTACCTAACAAGACTTGCAACAATTCCAGGATCGTTGTCTTTCCTTATCGTCATTAGGACTGTAAGATGGAGTAGTAAAGAAGGACATACGGACTAAGACGGAGTCCCTCACGAAGTGCTGCCTTCTTAAATGTGTTGTGCACTAGCCCTGTCAGAGTCGTTTCTTCCTTCTGACAAACAATGTAAAACATAATGATGGAATATACCCATATGCGGTTTTTCTTGAAGCCACAGGTGCACTCAAACAAGACGATTACGAAATTGCAGTTAGCTCTGAATGTGCGCATTACACGACTAATTAGGTCAAAAATGCATTACAATGACAAAAATCACAAAACTTAGCAAGTCGGTCATGTTAATCATTCTAAAAGTAATTTTAACTAAATTCATTGATCAATTGGGTCTGGGATAGCAATGGACAAAGGAAAATGAGGTAAAGTAAGATGAAAGAAAGCACAATATTGAGGCTCAACACCCACCACTTTCCTTGAGAGACCTCTTGGAAGAGTATTGTATTCATTTCCACATTAAGGTTTTTAGGCCAAGCTACATCTTTCTTCATTAGCGCAGTTTATGCAGGTTATTGTGCTGTGTTGCAGGGTGTTGCAATGGAAGGGTTAGAAACCCACTTTCTGAGCTAATTTATCATAGGAGGAAGGTTTCCTTCACTTGGGAGATAATTTTGGAGAGCTCTAGGGAATATTTCAGATCTTTTTCACCAGGCCATCTATTTCCCATCATTTACAGTGCTTTTCCAGCTAGGGATTGCGTTATTTTGGACGGTAGCTTCATTGAGGGATCTTGTGGCTCCTTTGGAGTGTTTTCTTGTGATTGAAGGGTTCAGCCTTTCATGGGAGGAGAAATTTGAGGGGATCAACATAATATATATTATATTTCATCCTTCTACACTCATGTTCTTCAGTTTTCAGTGAATCTTCAGCCATTGGGCTTTAGATCCCATCTTGTTTAGAGTGTATTTCTGAAAACCCTTCTCAAGTTCTTTGTAGGAGTTTGTACTAAGCCTAGATCTGTATTGGGCATATATTTTGAGGCATATAACAGCCCTACATATTTTTTAAATTATTTTTATGTAGCAGTGTGTTTATAATTGTGCTGTAGCAGTCTTCCAACATTTTGTATTGTAGCAACAGTTCAGATTTAGGAGTGGTTTCTTATGGGAGGCTTGTTTCCTCATTGTATATGATTCATGCCTCACTATTATGTGTTTATTTGTTGATATAATACATGATGATATGTCTCCATATTAGTCTCCACTACCAATGAGTTAATTTACACTACTATTTCCAGTTTTGTGTTCATGTATTACTGCATCCCCATTTTGGGATATTACACAAACGTAAGTTTTCAACATTAACTACTCAATACATTTGCATATATGAAGACAGGTCAAGTTGAAATGCATTTTTACGAACTTTATTTATGCCTTGAATGGACCATAATGAATGGGCTTGAGATTTTTACCTTCTCCTTGCATCCTTTCTTTGCTTATTTGCAACCATACCTCATCTCCTTCTTGAAACTTCTGATCAAATCTATGTTTGTCATGCCTCTCTTTGTATTTTCTTTGACTCTTCCCAAGCTGTTCTTGAAATTGTTGATGAATAATCTTAATTTTCTCAATGAAATTTCAAGCCTTGTCAATATCAATATGCCCATCAATTAAAACATCCTTCTAAAATATGAAGTCTAATGGCGATTTAAGAAAATACCCAAAGCATGCTTCAAAATATGATGTATTTGTAGAAGAGTTCTTTGCCTGGTTTTAAGTGTGCTGGATGTAATGCAGTTACTCATCCCACAACTTGGGATGTTTGCTGCAATATACTCTCAATAGATTCATAACGGTTTTGTTCACCACCTCGATTTGGCCATCAGTTTGCGGATGAAAAGCAGTACTCTTTTTCAACTTTGTGTCCATCATCTTCCAAAGATTGGACCAAAAATTCCTAATGAACCTGGAATCTCTGTCACTAACAATAGAATTTGGCAATCCATAATGAACCCATACATGTTGAAAATAAATTTTAGCAGTTTTTTCAGCAGTTATGGTTTTCTTACATGGCATAAGTATACACATTTTACTAAATCTATCCACAACTACATAAAGATAATCATGATGTTTTTTTGACATACGTAGACCTCAAAAAAATTCCATGGAGACACTCTCACAGGGCCTTGATGGTACCAGTAGTGGTGTGTACAACCCAAGCTTCCTATTACTAGGCTTTCTTGTTGCACACATAGAACAAACTCTTATAAAACATTACACACTATCTATCATGCGAGGCAAATAGAAATACCTATGTAGATGTGCCACTAATTTTCTTACCCCAAAGTGTCCAGTAGTAAGAGACGAATGAGCCTCTCTCATGACACTTAGCCTCTCTCCTTGTGGTATACACAGCTTGCCCAAATGAAACAAAAAATTTTTATGCATGTGACAATCATTTTCCTCAACTTGATTCCCTTCACTCAAACTAGCATACAAATCTTGAAAATCAACATCATTTGCATATAAATCTATGTAACTCTCATGTATAATAGAATAATTTTTAAGTAAAGTAGAAGCACTTATGATTGGACTTGAAATAATTTCAAAAAATTTGTTGAAAATACTTTTCTTGTACCTTTTAACCAAGTGAAACTATTGAAGGAAACCCATCCACCTGAAATGTCGTGATTGCTGCAATTTTGTTTGTGACTACAAGTATTGTAATGGTTGGTGATCGGTATGTAATAGTCTCTTTACCCATCAAGTAGTGTTTCCACTTCTTGACGCTTTGTACAACTCATACAACTCTTTGTCATATGTAGGCTAATTAGTTACAACACCATTGAATGTTTCATAATGAAAAGTGATAGGCTTACCATGCTGCAAAAGAACCGTGCCCATGGCATAATCACTAACACCAGTTTGTATCTCGAATGGCTGTCTCAAATTCGGTAATGCAAGGACTGGAGCTGAACTGATCTTGTCTTTTAAATATTCCGAAGCTTTCTTCTGTTTTCCTCCCCATTGGAATCCTTTCTTCACACTTGTCACTGCATGCATAGGAGCTACTATGGTAGAAAAGTTAGCAATAAACTTTCTCCAATACTGAGTTGCACCTAAGAAAATTCTTACCTCGGTTATTCTTTTGGGAGTAGAAAAATTCACAATGGCTTCCACTTTAGAAGGATAAATTCACAACTTGCCTCCTCCTACAATGTGTCCCAAATAAACTAGAGAATTCTTTCCGAACTCACACTTTGACATCTTAAGAAACAATTTCTCTTTCTTCAAAACATCAAGCACCCTATGTAATATTCCCAAATTGGAAAAGCAGGAATATAGTGCAAAACCATTGAAATAGTAGTGTAAACATTAGATCAAAACAAGAGGCCAATATGGAGACCTTCAATTCATCATAACAGCAAAAAATATGTATAAAATAATGGGCCACAAAACAAACAACAGGATATGACAAGCCTCCAATGAATAAATCCCTCAATAAGGGGTGCTGCTACTATATTAAAATGCCGGAAGACTACTACAACACAGTCATGGATGCACTGCTACAATGCAGTCATGGATGTATTGCTACAAAAAATGAATAAAAAAAATATCATGGGTTTATATATGCCTCAAAACATACAACAAATATAGATCTAGGCACTATACAACCTCCAATGAAGAACCCAACAAGGGTTTTTAAAAATACACCAATGTATAAGATGGGAACCCAAGCCCTAGGGATGAATATCCACTATAACAAAGAACTATAAATATGGGGCTGATATGATATGATAAATAATGCAACCTCCTCCAATAGATCCTCTAGATGAAAGGCTGATCCCTTCTCTAGAAAACCTCCTCCCCAAATGGTGTACTGAAACCACCCTGCAACTCCTCCCTGAATATAACACAATCCAAGACATAAACTGTGATGTAGGGGAAAATGATCAAGTGGCTTGATGCCAAATGCTGCAAATAAGCTCAAGGGCCTTCCTCACCAGCCTTCCAATGGAAGGAAAATTTCCTCCACTGAAAAATAGATCAACCTGCAACCTACAACTCAGCACATCACTCAAAAAAAACTGCACTGTACCACAAGAATGAAGCTTTGGCTGATTGTGGAATGGTAGTGCAGTACTCTTCCTATGAGGCCTCTCAAGGATAGAGGTGGGATTCCTGATCAATAACACCCTGTGCTAAACAACACTGCAATCTTAGCTAAAAAAATAAAGAAAGTTATATGTCTAAACAAACCATATATCAAAACATAAAAATACATTCATCCATAATGAAATATGGCTGCCATCATCTTCCTTATATAAGTGATGAGCTTTCTAACCATAAGCCCCATCCATTTATGGCACTACTTCCATGCAAAGAGTCTCCATCTAAAACTGCATTGTACCTCCATAAATGTCCACTTGTCCATGACAACGCTATTGATTTAGTCAAGGTTGACTAAGTCTATATGGTCTAGCCCCTTTTCACACCTAATGGTGCTCAATTAAGCTGCCGAGATGTCCTCCTTTCACATTAGCATTGATTTTATTCATATTAAGGAGATTTATGGATATCCATATCCTCTTATTCATTAAAAAAGAAAGCAAAAACAAAATTTAATATTCCAACTAGCTCATGGCTAATTGGGAATATTACAGTCCTCCCCTCGCAAATGTTGCTTGTCCTCAAGCAACTGAAAAGGTGAGTGCTGCAACTCTTCTCCTCCTCCATTGGTGACACCTCCATCTGATAAGCTTCCCTCATAAGACAAGTGTCTCCCAATCCATCCCTCCATGACATGCTCCTGCCAAGTTCTCATGAGATGCAAATGACTCATCCCACAAGGAAGCAATAGATCTAATGAGACAATCATGGTTTGCCCAATGTCCTCCCTGAAACATGTAGCATAATGAACATGGAAAATCTCTCTCCCAAAGGGCACATCCAATCCTTCCATCCTCCCTCCAGTCATTTCCATAAAAATAATAAGTATATAATCAATGTATGGGATAAAAAACAAGTACATATGAACAAAAATATGCAAAAATGGAGGTGGATCATAGTCCCACATGTGGAACAAACACAGTATGTAATATTCCCAAATAGGGACTGTCAGCAATGCATGCCTGAAAAACACATTTTTCAGGAATGTATGCTATAGGATTGAAAACCAACCCTTGGATCCCTTAGATATGACAATCTGTCATCTAAATCCAAGAGGGGAATAGAAACAAATCCTTCTAGGTGAGGTAAATAGGTCTCCCACACCTAGTATGGATGGAAAACACCCAAGAATGGGGCTGCAACAATATGCAACAATACCGCTTCAAAAATAACACAGTTTGGCTAAGAAACAATAGGAGGCCAACATGGAGGTTCAACATTTAACTATACATCAGCAAATCAGATCCATAATGAGGCCCATACAATGTACAATAGAAAATAGAAGGCTGAAATAGAAGAAATCCCTTAGAAAGAGGTGCTGCAACAAATGTATTGACTACGAAAGGCTTGAAAACGTTATTTTATAGAGCATACAACAGCTTGGGATTACAACTTAGATCTAGAGTTGAATAATGCATGAAAAATCAGATATATGACAGATCCATACACTATAGAGTGTCTACTTTATATACCCCTTGGGGTTTTCAACAATACATGAAGCACATGGAGTAGATCTAAGATTCTATGCAGCAGATTTGCTGATCTATTCAGAATTTCTAAAGAATATACATGAGTATTTAGATCAAATCTAAATATGACATGGATAATAACAGAAATCCATGGATCACCACAGTGAAGGGCAGATCCCCAACACTAGAGATCGCTCCTCAATAGTTGCCAAAACACCCTGCAAATTTCCTCTTGTAGATAACGCAGTCCTGGAAAAACTGTGCTGTAGACTTGATGGACAGTTTTTCCTGATGCCATGATGTAGATCTGAAGCTATAATCAGCTAACACACTCTTTCCAATGAGATAAAAGACTTTCCCACTGAAAAGAGGCACTATAATGGCCTAGATATGAATAGAAATAGCCTCCACTTGATGCATCTTACAAGGACAACCAAACTCTCAATAGGATCCATGTTGCATTTGGAAGATGAAGCTTGGCCAAATGCCTAATAGTGGACAAGATAAGCAAGAATCCTCCAAGAGCTACTCAATGGAAGAGGTGGGATTCCCGATCAGGAACACCCAGTGATAAACAACACTATTCTCTGCTAAACAACCAAGAGAATGATATATGTCTAAAAAAACAATATATTCAGAAATATAATCCAATCAAAAACCCCTCTCTTATTTTCCTCTTACTTTTATTATATTGAGATATTGCAAAACCCTAAACCATCTCAATGATTTAGCTTCTTTCACATTTGTAGCCTCCAACTAAAACTGCGCTGTGCATCTAGGAGGTTCATTGTATCTAGACATCGCTGATGATTTGGTCATGGTTGACCCAGCCAATTAGCTCAATCCCTTTCACACATAAGGGTGTTTTATTAAGGCAGCCCATATTTAGCCTTGTTCACATGGGGAATTGATTTATTTTGTTGTTTTAGGAGTTTTTATTGTCCTGCCTTACACATTTATTCATGAAACAAAAAATTAAAACAAAATTGAATATTACTATTAGCTTAGGCTAATTAGGAATATTACACTGTATATCTCCTGACTACATCAAATAATGATATGGTAACTAGTTCCCCCACCACTTACTTGCTGCCATAAATTTCACACATGTTCTGAAAAGGTGAGAAATGTTTGGTGCCTTTGGAGTGCACCCAAAGTGGTAAATCATCTCCCTACATCCTCCTAGGGAGTGGCGATATTCAACAATGTTTATGGCCCAAAGTTGGCCATGAAGTTTATATGGAAGAATGCTCCTCCTTGGAGAAATGACCTGCATATACATGGTAAAGGAGTGCAAATAATCATTAAATAAAACATTATGCACATTGACATGTTCCTTACCATAATCTCTGCTCAAACAATTGGAGTGGTCCATAGATAGATCCCCTCCCATTCCCAAAGATGAAATAGGTGGTTGTGATAACTCCTTCATAGAGTTATGTATCTCCTCCATCTCCACATGGTCCATGCATCTTATCAAATGCTGATATATATCCTCTTCAAATCATTCCCAAGTATATCCTTCCGTGATGGTGTTGTAGGCTCTTGTGGAATAAGTATGGCTGAAGAGAAAATATTCATGTGCTGCTTGTAGAAACTTATCCTTGAGCTTGGAAGCTCTATATAGGAAGATCCTACCATGATAATAGATGACTTCATCTTGGAATGAATATCCCTCCTCTTGAAGATGGTCATAAAGTATCATGCATATAAAAAGATCCTTGGAATAATCCACCAATAGCTGGGATTTCCAATAGGGATCTATCCTCCATAGTGACAACACTGATAATATATCACAAAGAACATCTGTCATATGGCTGTCCTTATATTTGACACCTCCCATGCCAAAGTCACATGTTGGAAGGTTGCTATCCTCCCCATGCTGCTCCTTTCTCAGCATAAAATCTGAAATGAGAGTGAGTAATGATGATGTTGGGAGAATGCCTCCCTCCTCCTCAAGTCTACTCAAGAATCTCAACGCTATATCATGGCCTCCCAATTCCCCCACTCCTCTTGGATCCATGGGTGGTGCATCATGATGTGATACATTCCTCACCAAATTATGATTAGGTGGCCTCCCAGGTGGTTTTCCACAAAACAATAATGTCCCACGGGTCAAAGTCATGTGCATAATAGATGGGATTGTTAGGTCCTTGCTTCCACTGTGAAAATACATATATGTTTTCTATGTGGAAGTTGTATATGAGGGATATGTGTGCATGCCCTTAATAATCTTATTTTTTCCCCTCTTTATATCCACCCATTCCATCTGCAAAGTATCCCAATCTGTGGTGACCTTCCCCAAAGTAATCAACCACTGCACTCCCAATATCACGTATGTCAACCATAAAGAAGTGATAATTCAATGTATATGTCCCCATGGTGACAGATAAATATGGAACATAATGCATGCACTGCATAGTTTTAGATCCTGGGACCAAAATAGAAAATCCCTCAAAATCATCAGTGGGTATTGCCCCCCTCTGCACTAGTTGGGCATCAATAAAGTTGTGGGTAGCCCCACTGTCAATAAAAATAGAAACCCTCTTATATAAGATGGAATCTCGAACCCTCAAGGTCAAGTACTTGGGTACTCCTCTAAATGATGCAAGAGCCCCTCCAATTGGAGAAAATGCCCCATCCCCACTTCTGGGTGGTGGTGGATCATCTCTAGCTGTGTTAGCGCTGTGACCTATTTTTGGTTCCTCTTCCTCCTCCTCCTCATCATCTAAGAAGACCTCTATATAGTGTGCATTTCCTGTTGCACATCTATTTCCGGGTGCCCATGATTCTTGGCATGTGAAGCAAAGCTTCCTTCTCCTCAAATCTCTTCAGACATCATTACTAAGAGGTGTTTTATTTTGGCTCTCTTTTGAGAAAGGAGCCTTCTCTTATTTTCCCTTTGATGGAAAAGAGGGCTTTTGCTGAAATGTTTCCTTTGGTTTTGGCAAGGCATCTTGTATCTCTATAGCCCTTTCAATGGAATCTTAAAGGGTAGTGGGATTGGTAGACTTAACCAACCCATGAAGAGGTTCTGATAACCCATCAATGAACATATAGACCCTTCTTGCTGCAGATAAATCAAGAACCATAACATAAAGTTTTAGAAATTCAGAAATATAAGTTTCTGGATTACTTGATTGCTTGAGATTTTCTAGCCCCATGTATCTCGAGCCCCTTTGATCTCTTCGATCAAACCTCTCCACCAACCTCCTTGTGAACTTTGAATATGCAGTCACATTGGCATGACCCAATGTAGATAAGCCATGGAACCACCAATCATGTGCTTCACCCTCAAGGTGCAGCACTGCTATCTTAATGGCCTCCAAATATGGTTCTTTGTTCAGCTGGAAGTAGATGTCAAGATTCTCTACCCATGATTTGGCAGTGCATTTTGATGACCCATCAAAGTTGGGTAAGAAAAATCTGCCCATAGTTCAGTGTAGATCATGATTTTGAATGAATCCTCCACCTCTATTGTGATGCCCGGGTCTCCTATTGTCCTTGATTTGACAAAATTCTTGAAAAATCAAGTGATCCTTGAATCTCTGAGATTCAGACTCATACTCCATGAAATATTCTTCAAGAGTTTCTTGTTCTTTAAACCCTTCATTTTCCATTGCTAAGAATGTAGATATTGTAGAGCGTTGGGAAACTTTCTACTACTTCACTGGTTGATCACTCCAGTGATGAGAAATGTCGGAGCCTTCATCATGTAGAAATCCTTTAGGGGATTCCTTGTATCTATACATCCTCATCTCCTTTATTTCTCTAGCAACGTCTTGCATAGTTCGAAGAAGTAGCTTGGGATACTCCTCTTCATCTTTTCCTAATAAGGGGGTTTTACTCTTGTCTTCTTTATCATCTGTATAGTCAAACTTCTGATTTATTCTTCTGAGATACCTCTTCTCTCTTTCTGTGAGAGGATCTCCTTCTTATGATGACATATTGGCTTTCAAGATGCACAGGATGAGCCAAGATTATGCTACGATACCACTGTAATATTCCCAAATGGGAAAATAAAGAATATAGTGCAAAACCATTGAAATAGAAGTGTAAACATTAGATCAAAACAAGAGGCCAATATGGAGACCTTCCATTCATCATAACAACAACAAATATGTATAAAATAATGGGCCACAAAATAGACAACAAGATATAAAAATCCTCTAATGAAGAAATCCCTCAATAAGGGGTGATGCTACTATATCAAAATGCCAAAAGACTGCTACAACGCAGTAATGGATGCACTGCTACAAAAAAGGAATACACAAAAGATCGTGGGCTAATATATGCCTCAAAAGATACAACAAATACAAATCTAGGCACTATACAAACTCCAATGAAGAACCCAACAAGGGTTTTCAGAAATACACCAATGTACAAGATGGGAACCCAAGCCCTAGGGCTGAAGATCCACTACAACAAAGAACTAGAAAGATGGGGCTGATATGATATGATAAATAATGCAACCTCCTCCAATATATTTTCTAGATGAAAGGCTGATCCCTTCTCTATAAAACCTCCTCGCCAAATGGTGTACTGAAACCACCCTACAACTCCTCCTTGAAAATAACGCAGTCCAAGGCAGAAAATGCGTTGTAGGGGAAAATGATCAATTGGCCTAATGAAAAATGTTGAAAATAAGCTCAAGGGCCTTCCTCACTAGCCTCCCAATGGAAGGAAACCTTCCTCCATTGAAAAACAGATCAGAAATTGCCCAGATCTATTCTAAACTGCTGCAACCTACAAATCAACACAACTCTCAATAGAAACTGTGCTGTACCACAAGATTGAAGCTTTGGCTTGATGCCTAATTGTGGAATGGTAGTGAAATAATCTTCCTATGAGGCCTCTCAAGGATAGAGGTGGGATTCCCAATTAGAAACACCCTGTGCTAAAAAACACTGCGATCTTAGCTAAACAGCTAAAGAAAGCTATATGTTTAAACATACCATATATCAAAACATAAACATACATTCCTCCATAGTGAAATATGGCTGCCATCCTCTTCCTTATATAAGTGATTATATTTCTAACCCTAAGCCCCATCCATTTATGACACTAGTTCCATGCAAAGAGTCTCCATTTAAAACTGTGCTGTCCCTCCATAAATGTCCACTCCTCCATGACAACGTTGTTTATTTGGTCAAGGTTGACCCAGTGTATGTGTTCCAGCCCCTTTTCACACCTAAGGGTGCTCAATTAAGCTTCCAAGATGTCCTCCTTTCACATTGGCATTGATTTTATTCATATTAAGGAGATTTATGGATCTCCATATCCTCTTATTCATTAAACAAGAAAGAAAAAACAAAATTTAATATTCCAACCAGCTCATGGGTAATTGGTAATATTACATCCTATTTACATGCAAGACATGTTCTTCTCTTGTTTTGCTGAAAATCGGTATATCATATAAATACACGATCACAAAGTCATCAAGAAATGGATGCAAAACATTATCCACAACACGCATGAAAGTTGCTGGTGCATTACACAAACCAAATGGCATTACCAACCACTCAAAGAGTCCTTATTTGATTTTTAATGTAGTCTTCCATATAGCACTTTCTTCAATTCATACTTGATGATATCCACTTCGTAAATCTAACTTAGTGAAATTTTTTTCTTCTTTCAGCTGATCAAGCAAATCATCTATCCTCGATTCTTTACCATTATCTTGTTCAAAGCTCTGAAGTCTACACACATGCGCCAAGTCCCATCTTTCTTCGGAATCAAGACTATGGGTGAACCGCATGGTGAAGTGCTTGGCCTTATGAGTCCCTTGTCCAATATGTCCATGATTTTCCTCTTTATTTCAACATTCTCCATTATTGACATGTGATACATGCCGATGTTTGGAAGAGGAAAATTTTCCTGCATTTGAATCTCATGTTGAATCTCCCTTTTTGGAGGCAATCCTGTTGGCTCCTGAAACATCTCATGATGTGAATCAACTACATCATATAAATCTGATGTCAACTTAGGATCACAATCCTCAAATGATTCATGATTAACATCAGCTTTAGGCTTAATAATTAGAAGAACAAAATTATTACTTGAATTCACCAGCCTCTTTACCTATCCAACTTTTACCATAGCAATGTTTGTCTTCTTGCGATGTGCTCTACCAATGTACTCCTTGCCATATTTGAATAAATGGTTATTTTTCTCATGGAGATGGAAGATCTCTTTCCTGTCATACAAGTAAGGACTACCCAACACAATACTTGTAATGTCAAGTGGAATCACATCCAATTCAATTGTGTCAACAAAATGTGCAGTTATTGCAAACCACAATATACACTTCTTTGAAACCTGCAAATTTGCATCCTTACAAATCCAACCAAGCGGACATGGTTTTGGATGTGGAATGGTCTCAAGATTAAGTTTCTTGACCAAGTATTCAAAGATTAATTTTTCTTGTGACCCACTATCAAACAATGTGTCAATATTGGTATGTTTGGATACGACCCTCACATGAAAGAGTTCAATTCTCTCTTCTTCATTTGGAGCTTGTATGTGATAGTTTGATGTACTAGTACTGGGTTTAGTTTCAATTTATTTACCCTTCAGGTTATTCAATCCCATGGCTATAATTTTAGATAAATCACATGAATCCTCTCCTAAATCATGTTGAGTTGTAGCTGCAGTTTTTTGTTTCCCCTTGTTGTTATGATGTTTGGACCTCTTTTCAGGATGTAATTTCCAACAATGATTTTCATCATGGCCTTATTTTGAACAATGTTTAAAGACTAATTTTTCTCCCTCTTTCTTGATATATGCATTATTTTTTCCTTTACCCTTTGAGGTTCTTTTCTTTTTTTTTCCCCTTAAAAGGTTTGTTTCTACCCCCATCAGAAATGTTTTTCCCTCTAGCTTCTAGATGTGTGGCTTGAACACATACCTCATCTAGACTTGTGGGGATAAACACGAGGATAATATGTCTTAGGTAGCTATGTAAGCCTCCTATGTACTTGCGCAAAGTATCTTGGTTCTGCAAATATACCCCTAATAAAAGAGTTCTTCTCCTAAATTCTTGGGTGTAAACTTGCACATTCTGTCATTTCAATTGTCTAAAGTTTTGCTAGTTCATTATGGCTTTCTGCATATGAGCTAATGGATAAAACTGTTGTTTTATTGTAGTAATGAAATCAATCCATGATAGGATAATCTTACCATGCTTCTTGATCTCTTCCTTTGTCTTGGCTTCCCACCAAACAAGTGCTGCACCTTCCATTCTCAATGAAGGTAATTGGATTTTGGTATCATCATTATGAAGGTTCTAAATTCTCAAATAGACCTCCAATTGCCTAATCCAATTATCAAGATTTTGTAGAAATTTATACAGTATGCATGTATATTACTGGACTCCCCTAATCTAGCAAATTAATATTATGTTAAATAAAAAATCCTTCCACTTAATTCTTTGCAGAAATTAAATTGCTAATTGAAAACACATATGAAGAAAAATCAAGCGCACATAACAAGATGTTTTACCGGGAAAGCTTAAAGCTAAAAACCCCAAATATCATATATTATGTATATCAATGGATCGTGAAACAATCTCATATATTTCATACAAATCTCAGCTCATAGAGCTCTTAGTACAATATACAATCATCTCACACTGTCTTGCAGAAATTTGCACCTCCATGCACCAATTTCTTGCCTCCTGACAGCTTGCCTCCACTGAACAATTCCTGCTGAAGAAGAACCCTGAATGAATTTGAACTTATCTTTCCTTCACTGCGTAATACTCACAGGCATCTCTAATGTGTGTGTGAATGCATTGAATGCTCCACTATAGTCACAATAGATATTCCATCTCACCCTTTCACCTATCTCTCCACTGGGTCTCCACTGGATCTAACATGCAAGTAGTTAACTGCTGTATTTCTTTAGTTGCAAGTAAGACACTACTTGTGAATTAATTAACTAATTAATTCACTCATATTTCACTAGTGTATGTTCAGTTACAAATAGTACAACTGAGTTTAACTCATTGAACTGAGTTAAACTAAATAAGAACTCCCATAACTACTCTTCCACCTCTTGCCACAATCAGTTATAACTAAGTCCTCCATGCATGAGTCACCAACCACCTTAGGAATTGCATAATTCCTTTAGCTCACTGATGTTCCACATTTTTTCACCAAAATCAAGTGCTCCAAGAGAAAAATTTTCTTTTTATTTTCTGATTATTACTAAGGGCTAATAATAATCGACATGCATTATATTTTTAGATTAGCGATCTACAAATAGGATTTGTTAGCGACCTGTGAAATTTGTTATACCAAAAGGTGGCTAAAACTGTTTGGAGCCTTCAAGGAACAAAATTAATTGCTAAAAAGGGTTGGCTCTTGAAGACTCTTGAAGGCCTCATGCCTCTGTCCAAATCTTCACTGCTTTTCTTGCCTTGAAAAACTCTGAAAATCCTGCTAATGCCCAAGAAAGAATACTGCTGCTAGCACCAATTTCCTTTTCCCCCTTCTTCCAAAAATAACCTCATTTTAACCCCCTCATCTCCCATGAAAAACCCTCATTTTCATGTTTTTCCCCTTTCCCTTCATCAAAAACCCGTTGGTAAGGTTTAAGACCCTTTCTTAACCTTATTGAAACCCCCAAACCCCTTTGAAAATCATTAAAAATCTATCAAAATCATATTTTTTATATGTTATAGAGTTAAGCCCCTTGGGCTAAGTCCTTAACCCTCCCCTCCATGCGCCCTGGTGCTGGAATCGAGTGCCAGCCTTCCAAGTGCTTATCGCGTTGCCCAATTGCGATTAGCCCCCCCCTCTTTAACCCCCCAGACATATTATTCTCCATATAACCCCTGGCCCCGTAGTCGGGCGCCAAGCTGTGTTGAAATTAATATTTTAAACCTTCGGTTATATAAATTTTTCGATTTTTATTTTTCCCCAAGGTTTTCTGCCGGTCCAATGTTCAAATCAATCTCCACCATTGATCTGGTCTCCAGATCGACGGCGCGCTATCCATCGCCCGGTGGTCCCCACCATCCACTCACTGTTGCAAAAACCATACGGTATCCATCGCACCGCTTTTAAGAGTGGGGCGGTATTTTTCATTTCGCAGCGATTCCATACACTGGTTGACGTGTGGCCTGTGCACTGTTCACAAAACCACCATTCATCGTGCGTTAAAAATCGGACGTGGACCCGACGCGATATTGATGTCCACCGTCCGATCTGAGGCCGCTCATCAGACGGTGATCGCTTTCCGAAGAAGCTCGACGGTTAACCGAGATATGGCGTGGTCATTAAAGCATCTCTGCCGTCGATCTGATCTGAAGATCGATGGCCCATAATTCATCGCCCTGATTCCTCCACTTTGAATTTTCGCCTCTGCTCCTAACCGTCGATGTCTGCGCGATCAACGGCTCCGATTCAAATTCTTTTCCACCTCCCTTTGAATTCCTCTGATCGATCTTGACCGTTGGATGATGCCATCCAACAGCCATGCTCCCTCCATGTGCCTTCTGAAGAAGTTAGCCTATACATGCAGGATTTCATAATGTTTATTCGTGTTTTGTAGGGTTAAATGGTTTTCTCGCCATTTCTAAAGAAAATTCAGAAGCAGAGGGTGACGATCCTCCCGCCTCTGACCCATAAAAGAAAAAATCCTTTGCAGGGTTTCAAATTCACGTTTCATTGGTGATTCATCAAGCATTTATGCTATATCATCCCTGCGCAACCTTGCACACTAGCAAAAAACACAGTAAATCAAGCACAGTCAGAGAGTATCAGTGCCGAAGACAAAAATGAACTAGGACAGAAGATGGAAGATAGATCTATGGGATTATGGCTAACACATGTTATCAGAAGCCTAATCCTCCTGACTAAACATCGTTTAAAGAAAAATCATAAAGGATCATCAAACAGAAAGCCTCCACTGCCACATCTGAGGCAAATTGATTCCCCCCAGCTACTGAAATGCCACCTGTGCCTCAAAGTATTCAATCAAAGGCTAAAGTTATTGATCAGAACCAAATATCTGCCTCACAACACAGCCAAAGGATACATTCTACAAAAAAACTAATAACAAAATATCAGCAGAGTAACTTCGACATCACACAATGCCTCAAAGGTCAACAAAAGCTCCCACCGAGCTTAAACTTAATGTAAATTATTCAATACAGAGGACACCTATTGTAAGCTTCTTCATTGAGCCCCCCAAAGGCCAATAAGCCATTTAAATCTGAATTAATTAGTTTTTGAGATCTTTTATCAGATCTCACCTCCTCATTCTTCTATATATACTTCTGAAGAAGATGGGTGAGGGGTTGGTTGATGTAGTTGTTGAACATTGTAATGTAATTGAGCTTAAAATTCTAATTGTAAATAGTGTTCACTGGCCCTTGAGGCTCTGTTTTTGATAGATAAGTTAGGCTGAGATGAGTAGATGATTGCTAAACTAAAGCATTGGAATTAAAGCTATAACTGGTTTGGAGCATCAATACAAGATGATTTATGGGATCCTGGTATATGTTGTCGGTGATGTTTTTCTCATTGTAACTTGTCATTTTGTTTCTGTTTTCATTGTGTTTCATCTTCTCTTATAAAGAGAATCGTGCATAGAGTTAGGACCTACTGTATATCAGTACCCTTCTCTGACTGAAAATATTTATCTAAATGTTTTCTTCTAATCTGTGTCATTTGGGAATGATTTAATTCAGTTTAAGCATAGGAATGCTAGTGTTCCCTCGTCTTATTGCCTTAGCTGAATATTATTCTTGAATGTTATGTTCAGTATTAGTTAATTAGAGATGAAATATGGAAGATATGGTGTGCCCTAGTCCTAGTTTTATCCCCAAAGGCTGTCTGAATGTTTCCCTTGGAATGTGTTAAAAGCTGGCTAGTTTAGAAGTACTTACTAGATCTTAGGCCATTCTATTGTCATCTTTGTGTTTGACTTGATAGTAACCAAGTAAAGCAGAGCTAGGAGAGGATTTGTGGTGAGCCTGGCCTGCTAGTTTCTACTCCAAAAGTTGCCTTCAAGTTTCCCTTTGTTTTAGAATGTTTTCTGTTGAAAGTGTATCAAAGGATGGCTAGTTTAAAAGTACTTACCAGATCCTAGTTTGCTTTTGTGTTCTTCTTAAGTGTTTTTCAAAGGCTGGCTAGTTTAAAAGTACTTACTAGATCCTGGGCTACTCTTTGTTCTGCATATGTTTAATTTTCCTTCTTGTTGTATCATTTCATTCCATAAATCAATCTTCAGAGAGATCCTTAGACATAGATGACTTGCCCCATGGACCTCTCTCGCCTCTTGCTATTCCAATTAAACCCTATTATGACTCCATAGCCCAATGGAATAAAACCTGCAATTATCTATCTTTCCTAGCCAAATCTTGTTCTATTTGCTTACAACTTCACACCTTTGAAACTCTTTGCATTTAGGACTTTCCACCTCAAATAGTAATCATGCTCAACCATCCAAAAACAAAACAAACCCTCGGCCTTCATAATTAATAGCCTAATATCATTTCCCCAAACTTCAAAGACAAATCCATCTTTGCACTTATTGGAGAGATCCCTCTCCGGATTCAGGAGGGCTAGATCCTAGAATCCCAAAGTGGTTGAAACGATGTTGCTTCTGTAGTTTTAGTCTCACCAATCTACTAAAATTACGGATTACTAACAGGCTTCACCCATCTTCTAAAAACAGAAACTCATCTAAAAATAGATTTTGCTCAATCATCTAGAATCAGCCTCCTGCTAACTTTAGAATATGCTCACCATTCTAAAAATAGATTGATCTAAAAATGGAAATATTTGTAATTTCAAAGTATCCATTCTAATATAATTTAGTGTGAAAAATTTTCTCCATGACTTGCAGGTTAAACAAAGTAGTTTTGGTTTGTTTCTGAGTTTTATGTGTGAGGATTTGTTAATTAAATTCATTGTTTAACATATCACAGCAGAAATACACAGCAAGTAAAATTCACCATAATATAACACAACAAATTGTTGAGGCAGTTCACCACTCCTGGTCTACATATGCCGGTCTAAGGCTCCCCAATGGCATGTCCTTTCTTTATTAATTTGCTCAAAATGGTTACATAGTGAAAAATATGGCTAAACAGGCAAAAAAAATTGTAAATTTGACTTCAGAAGATAGAAAATAGCTAGAAATGGCTTTTGTATCACCTTAAACAGTGAAATACAACCCAATACAGTGCCTTCTCCATGATGGCCCTGATGGCTCCTTCATCTTCCCTAAAGCAAAATTCGCTGTAGATCACCTGTCCCCAAACTGCTCAGAATTCTCAAAAAACCCAAAATTGACTAAAATTTCATCTTGTTTGGTTGAAAATTGAGAGAGTTATGAATTTTGCAACAAAAATGCCCAATGTCCCCCAAAAACCCCACTAAAAGTGGGAGAACTCCAGTTAACGCTTCAAAATAGGCGGACAGACAAAAATGGCAGAACCCGCCAACCGAAACCTTCGGCGGTCTAGCAGTTGTAATAAATGTGAGATGGGGCAGTGGTCACATATTACCGCCACCCTAACCGTTGCCTAAGCTGCATGGATAAGCCACGCAATAAATGTTGTGTTAGTTGTTAAACTCTGCTGGCCACATGGAACAGTTTCTAAAACCGTTTTCTTTGTCTGTTTAGGGCCTTAAGGCCTTGGTTCCCAGTGGCCCGGTCACATCGCGATGGGACTTAAACCTGAGGGGCTAGCCCCCAACCTTCTCTGCTACCATTTAAACAAGCTGACAACTTGTTCAATCTCTGCCCGAACAGACGAGTCGACCCGACTTTATGTTCACACTCCGCCCATCAAACGCTATGCTGACCCGAATTTGTGTGCACACTCTACACGAGTCGTTCAACAAATATCCATAGATGGTCCGGTCTGGTCAGCCCTGCCGAAACTATCAGGTCAGGGTTTGAAACCCATGAACCTGAAAATTTTTTCTAAGCCATTCAACCCTTAAGCATGGGATCACGTGGCAGCCTCCGGGCACGCCATGTGGCACCCTCTAATAGGTTGTCAAAAAAACCCTATAAATTTTTTTTTTTTTCATAATATATATTTTTTTTACAAAAATTTTCATAAGGTCAAATTGAGTCAAAGGTCAATTTTTGGAGGTTATTGGGTGATTTCAAACCTTAATAACTTTCACATACGACGTCATTTTTGAGAACCTTTCATGGCGCCAGAATTGCAACGAAAAGAGCTTTCCGGTCGTTTAAATTGCAACCATTTCTGAGCACTTCCATTTTTGAGCATTTTCTTAACTTGGACATGATCTCTTGATCACACCTCCCCATTGGGAAGATTTTGGACCCCAAAAGCCTTCAATTACCTGTTCAGAATATGAGGGTACAAACCCCTCACCTTTTCCACCTCCAACCATTTTGCTTTAATCAGTTTTCTATCTCTTAGACCAAACCAAAGATAATCGACACTTCACCTCCTCGAAGTGCGTGTCCTCCTGTCAAGGATAACATCCTCTTTCAGCTCATCCAAATATTCTGGCGAGAAATCCTCTATGGATGGCAGTTCAATGTCACTTTCATGATCAACAATTAAAGGAGGCTCATACAAACATAAATTTTCCACATTCACAACGAAATACATTCGCATATATGAAGGCAAATATAGTTTAAAAGAATTATTTCCAACTTGTTTAAGAATCTTGAATGGACCATAATGAATAGGCTTCATATTTTTACCTTCTAATTGCATTATTTCCTTACTAATATGCATCCATAACTCATCTCCTTCTTGAAACTTATGATCAATTCTGTGTTTGTCATGCCTCTCCTTGTACTTGCCTTGACTTTTTTCAAGTTGTTCTTGAACCTGCTGATGTATTAGCTAAATTATTTCAATGAACATGCAAGATTTTTCAATGTCACTATGCCCATCAATGGCAACATCCTTCTCAAGAATGAAATCTAAAGGTGACTTAGGAAAATACCCAAAAAAAGCTTAAAAAGGTGAATTATTTGTAGAAGAGTGCTTGGCCCAGTTGTAAGCATGCTAAATATAATGCAAGTGCTCATCCCAAAGCTTGGGATGCTTGCTGAAATAACGTCTCAAAAGATGTACAATGGTTTTGTTCACTAACTCTATTTGGCCATCTGTTTGAGGATGAAAAGAAGTATTCTTTTTCAACCTGGTGTCCATCTTCCATAAATTGGACCAAAAATTCCCAAAAAATCTGGAATCCCTGTCACTAACAATAGAAGTAAGCCATAATGAACTCGTACATTTTGAAAATATAAATCAGTAGTTTGTTTAGCAATTATAGATTTCTTACATGGCATAAGAATACACATCTTGCTGAATCTATCAACTACTACATAGAGATAATCATGCTGCTTTCTAGACAATGGAAGACCTCCAACAAAATCCATAGAAACACTTTCCCATGATCTAGAAGGTACCGGTACTGGCATATGTAAACCAAGATTCCTATTGCTAGGCTTGCTTGTAGCACATAATTAACAACCTCTAATGAAATGTGAAACACAATCTACCATGCGAGGCCAATAACAATACCTCTGTAAATGTGCCACCATTTTGCTTACCCTGAAATGTCCAGCAATAAGAGAAGAATGGGATTCTCTCATGAAATTTAGTCTCTCTCCCTATGGTATGCATAACTTTCCCATATGAAATAGCAAATTATCATGCAAGTAATAATCATTCTTCATGATAGACATGTTGTACATGCCTATGCTTGGAAGAGGACAATCTTGTTGACACTGTATTCCATGTTGAATCTCCCTTTTAGGAGGCAAACTTGTCGGCTCTTGAAACATCTCATGATGTGCATCAAATACATCATATAAATATGATTTTAACTCTTACTAGAATTCACATCAACCTTAGTCTTAACCATAAGAAGTACAAAACTCTTACTAGAATTCACTAGCCTTTTTACCTGTCTAGCATTTACCATCGCTATATTTGTATTCTTGCGATGTGATCTAACAATAAACTCCTTGCCATATTTGAATAGATGATACTTATTTTCATGGCGATGAAGATCAATTTCTTGTCAAATAAGTAAGGACTTCCCAAAACAATTCCTGATATATCAAGTGGAATTACATCAAGTTCAACTGTGTCAATGAAATGTGCAGTAATTGCAAAACACAATATGCACTTCCTTGAAACATGTAAGTTTGCATCCTTGCAAATCCAACCAAGTGGATATGGCCTTGGATGTGGAATGGTATCAAGTTTTAGCTGATTGACTAAGTTTGATGATATGAGATTCACTTGTGACCCACTGTCAAACAATGTGTCAATTTTTGTATGCTTTGAGATTACCCTCACATGGAACAATTCAATTCTTTCTTCCTCATTTGGAGCTTGCACATGACAGTTTGAAGTACTAGTACTTGGCTTAGTTTCATTTTATTTACCCTTCATATTCTTCAAACCCATGGTTTTAATTTTGGTTTCGTCACCTAAATCATCACCTAAGTCTTCTTGTGTAGTTGTAGTAGCTGCAGTTTTCTTCTTCTCTTTGTTTTTGTTAAATTGAGTTCTTTTTTCAGGATATAATTTCCAATAGTTTTTCTCTTCATGGCCTTCTCTTGAACAATATTTACATATCACTTTCTCACCCTCTTTTTCAAAAGATGCATTCTTTTTTCCTTTTCCTCTTGAGGTTTTATTTTTTTTCCCCCCCTTAAAAGGCTTGTTTCTACCCTCATCAAAAGTATGTTTCCCTCTCACCTCTAAATGCGTGGCTTGTACACAAACCTCGTCTAGACTAGTAGGATTGAACATAAGGATAGTATGTCTAAGTTAGCTGTGCAAACCACCTATATATTTCAGCAAAGTGTCTTGATTTTGTAAGTCTAACCCTAATAAGAGTGCTCTTATCCTAAACTCTTGGGTGTAGTCTTGTACATTTTGTCCCTTAAGTTGTCTGAAGTTTTTCCAATTCATGATAGCCTTTTGTAAATGAGCTAATGGAGAAAATTGCTTTTTAATTGCAGTAATAAATTCAGCCCATGATAAAGTGATCTTACCATGTTTTTTAATTTCATCCTTGGTCTTGGCTTCCCACCATACCAATGCTGCTCCTTCCATTCTCAAAGAAGCTAACTGAATCTTGGTGTCGTCATCATGAAGGTTCTATATCCTCAAGTAAACTTCCAACTGCCTTATCCAATTGTCAAGCTTTTCTGCATTGACTTCACCATTAAATGTAGGCAACTCAAACTTAACATTAAGATTTAAAAATGGACTTTTACTAGTGGTTTTGGACTTGTGAGATTGATTCACCGAAGTAGAGGATGACGATGTAGAGGAAGAGGATGAAGATGGGGATGGTGGATCACCATTTCCTCCATGTTATTTATTTGAATTGTCATCACTTTTCTTTCCTCCTGAAGAACCCTCTCCTTCCTTATGATGTTTTAGACCCTTCTCCTACAAGCCTTTCATTCCTTTCTTGGTAGAGTATCCTCACCATCTTAGTCATGTCTAGGAAAGCATTTCGGAACACCTATTCTTCTTCTTTGGGATCAATGTCTTCAAGAAATTATCCTTCTCTCGAAGACGTGCTTAAGAATTATTTTGTGGCTCTTGGAGGTGAATTAGAAGGCGGAGTTAATGGCACTCTAGCCCTCCTTGGTTGAGGATTACTTTGAGATCTACCCAATTGTCCTTCCCATCTCTTGAGCTTAAGCCTAGTAAGCATTAAAACTTGCAAACTGTCAACTATATCTTTGCACAAGAACAAATGTAGAGTAAAACTCTAGCTTTGATATCAACTGATCTGAAAATGGAACTATTTGTAATTCTATGCAAAGTATCCATTCTGATATAATTTAGTGTGCAAAATTTTCTTCATGACTTGCAGGTTAAATGAAGTAGTTTTGGCTTGTTTATGATTTTTATGTGTGAGGATTTGTCAATTAAATTTATTGTTTAACATATCACAGCATAAATACATAGCAAGTAAAATTCACCATGACATAACATAAAAATTTGTTGAGGCAGTTCACCCATCTTGGGCTACATCTGCCGGTCCAGGGCTCCCCAATGGCATGTCCTTGCTTTATTAATTTTCTCAAAATGGTTACACAGTGAAAAATATGCCTAAACAGGAAAAACCAACTGTAAATTCGACTACAGAATATATAAAATGGCTAGAAATGGCTTTTGTATCACCTTAAACAGTGAAATACAACCCAATACAGTGCCTTCTCCATGATGGCCCTGATGGCTCCATCTTCCCTGAAGCAAAAGTTGTTGTAGATCACCTCTGTTCGCTTTGAAACTTGTCCCCAAACTGCTCAGAATGCTCAAAAAACCCAAAATTGAATAAAATTTCATCTTGTTTGGTCAAAATTGAGAGAGTTATGACTTCTGCAACAAAAATGCCCAATGTCCCCCAAAAACCCCACTAAAATTGGGAGAACTCCAGTTAACGCTCTAAAATAGGTGGACAGACAGAAATGGTGAAACCCGCTAGCCAAAACTGCTGATGGTCTAGCAGTTGTGATAAATGTGAGATAGGGAAATGGTCACATGTTACCGCCGCCTTGACCACTGCCTAAGCCGTGTGGATAAACCACACAATAAATGTTGCATTTGTTGTTAAACTTTGCCAACCACATGGACCAGTTTCTCCAACTGTTTTCTCCGCTGGTTTAGGGCCTTAAGGCCTCGGTTCCCAGCGACTCGGTCACATCACAATGGGACTTAAACTCGAGGGGCCAGCCCCCAACCTTCTCCGCTACCATTTCAACGAGCCGACAACTCATTCAATCTCTGCTCGAACAGAAGAGCCGACCCGACTTTACGTTCACACTCCACCCATCAAACGCTATGCCGATCCGAATTTGCATGCACACTCTGCATGAGTCATTCAACGAATTTCCATAGACGAGCAGGTCGGGTCGCCCCTGCCTGAATTGTCGGGTCGGGTTGGCCCTGCCCTGAACCTCAAAAATTTTGCTAAGCCATTCAACCCTTAAGCCTAGGACCACGTGGCAACCTTCGGGCAAGCCACATGGCACCTTCTGATAGGATGTCAAAAAAAACTTATAAAAAATATTTTTGTTGCATAATATATTTTTTTTAACAAAATTTTTTGTAAGGTCAAATTGAGTCAAAGGTCAATTTTTGGAGGTTATGGGGCGATTTCAAACCTCAATAAATTTCACATACGACAACAGTTTTGAGAATCGTTCGTGGTGCCAAAATTGAAATGACAATACCTTTCTAGTCATTCAAATTGCAACCATTTCTGAGCACTTCCATTTTTGAGAATTTTCTTAACTTGGACATGATCTCCTGATCATAGACATACACCTAAAAATATCCTATTTGGGCCCCACCTAGTTTAGGTGCTTACTTTTCATTAGGATCAAGGATGATGTTTCCGAATGCCACTTTCAATGCTTCTTGTTTCAATCTTCAACACTCCCTCTCAACAAGAAAGGACTGTCTTTGCATGCGCCCTGCAACTCCATGCATCCACCCTGCAACTCTTGTATGCAACACTTCTAAAACCAAATAGCCTCCAAACAAGTCAATCAATCTAATGCATCTATCATCAAAGTCTTCTGACCTCTACTTAGCTACTGCACATGTCTTTAGGAACCACTACGTTGTTGAACTCTACACCCATGCACTTTGCACTTGCTATCAACTCTAATCCATGCTCTAGTATCTGACACTATTAGTTTGATCTGACTGCATCAATCCAACTGATCATGCTACTTCTTCTTTGTGGGCTCCTCATAGCCAGGTTCAATTCATGAGATCCACACCATCTCCATGAATCCTGCCTAGAAATCTCCCCTTGGGATTATTCATGCATGTCGCCCCACCTCTCACCTAGTGGTATAGCCGCATGCACTCCCTCTTCCCATCTGGCACAAAATTTCTATGCATGAGTGGTTTCTCCCACTCCATGATCCTCATCTTGTGGCTGCTCCACATCCCGAGGTTCACTCTTATCTGCATGCAAATCCCGCTCCCTCTCAAGATTCAATTGCATGGCTTTATCACACTTCCCAACAATAGGAATCTCCATAGAAATCCAATCTACTTCAAGTTTGTAGAGATTCTTAACTCGAATCCCAACCTTCTTGGCTTGCCCTGTTGCTTTGTGTCGCAGGAAAAATTTTCCTTCACTAAAGACAACATCATAGCCTCTATCCTCTAACATTGCGACTGAGATTAAATTCTTCTTTAAACCTGGAACATGCACAACATATTTTAAATGAAAGAGTTTACCTGATGCCCTCTGAAAGGTAATGGTACCAATGTCGGTCGCACTGTATCGTCCATCGCCGCTGAACTCAACATGCATCTGGAGATATTTCTCCACCAATTCACTGAACAATTTCTTATCTCCCGTCATGTGAAAGGAAGCACCACTGTCAAAGTACCACCCCGATCCCAGTGCACTAGACACTGGATTTATTGTCTGATTATTATTAAGGGCTAATAATAATCGACATGCATTCTAATTTTAGATTAGCGATCTATAAATAGACTTCACCCATCTTCTAAAAATAGAAATTCATCTAAAAATAGATTTTTCTCAATCATCTAGAATCAACCTCCTGCTAACTTTAGAATATGCTCACCATTCTAAAAATAGGCATGCACCTAAAGATAGCCTGTGTGAGCCCCACCAAGTTTAGGTGCTTATTTTTCATTAGGATCAAAGATGATGTTTCCGGATGCCACTTTCACTGTTTCTTGTTGCAATCTTCAACAAATTTTCTACATTGACTTCACCATTAAACATTGGCAATTCAAACTTAATGTCAAGTTTTAGAAAAGGAACTTTACTAGTGTTCTTAGACTTGTGTGGCTGATGTACTGAAGATGAAGTAGAGGATGATGATGATGCGGGTGACGATGGTGACTTTCCACTGCCTCCATTTCCTCCATTTCCCTTCTTTGATTTATCTTCATCATTTTGACCTCCTGATGATCCCTGTCCTTCCTTGTGAAGTTTGTATCCTTCTCCTTCTAGTTTCTCACTCCTTTATTGATAAAGGATTCTCACCATCTCAGTCATGTCAAGGAATGCTTTCCTGAACACTCTTTCTTCCTCTTTGGGATCCACTTCTTCATGGATTTATCCTTCCTCTGGAGGCATGATTAATGATGTTTTTGCTTCTTTAGGAGGTGAAATAGGTGGTGGAGAAAGTGGAAATCTTGCCCTTATTTGTTGTGGCTCACTTTGAGACCCTCTTGCTTCCACCAATTTTCCTTCTCCTCTCTTGAGTTGGAGCCTAGTAAGCATGTGAAAACTTGCAAACAGTTAAGAAAATATTTGCACACAACAACAACAGAGAATAAACTCTAGCTCTGATACCAATCTGATCTGAAAGGAATGTATTAGTTTTATGTTCTAAGTGTCTTTTCAGTTACAAAACATGTACACATTTGTCTCCATTTGTTTGCTTAAGGATTGAGGAATTTAACCATGAAAAATAGATGAATTTGTGAATTATAAGCATGAAATTAAGCCTAAAAATACTAAACAACAATGTATAATAGAGAATTAAAACCACACATAAGATTTACACAGTAGGCATGATGAAGCAGTTCACCCCTCCTAGGCTACATCCGTTGGTCCAACTCCCAATGGCATGTCCATCTTTCATTATGCTCAAAATTTTATAAATACATGTGTTTACAAGCCTCCAATGTCTATTTTCTCTGCACCAATGGCTTCAAAAATCTCAAAGTAGTTTAGGTAGACTCTTGTTTCACCCAAATTGGTCAAAAATTGACCCTGCTAGGATTTTTCCCAATGTTTCCTACAAAACCTCCACTAAAAATGGAGGACTGCAATTCAACTACTGTTAAAAATAGAAAAACCTCTGAATTTGGAGGGCACGCTTAATATCCACCAGTCCAAATAACCGTAGAATTAAATTTAGGGTAGGGTGTGGCCACATGTTGACCCCCAAACCCGCAGTTTAAACGTCCAGATTTAATCATTGGTGCGGAACTTGGAATGGTGGTGGAGTTCCGCTAACCGTCGGCATGTCCGTCGGAACTGACTGCAGATGTTGTAGCCATGTGAAAAGTCCTGAGGTCATAGTTTGATGCCGCTGGAGTTAACGGTTATTAACCATTGGATTTGTAACAAATGTCGCAGTTTAAACGTAACATGTGACCAATCGTTCCGAACCCGCTTGCAGTCCCCCCCCATATGCTGTGTGTTTAAACTTCAAATACTGTGGGTGCCCCTAAGAGGTAAGAATTACGTAGTAGCCCAGATGGTTAAGATCCTTGTGTGTGTGCCGGAGGTCACAGGATCGAACACCCTAAACCTAACAAAATTTTAATCAACCAAACTGGGGACACGTGGCAGCCTTAGGGCTGGACAGGTGGCACCCAACCACTGGACCATAATAAAAATGTACAACCACAACAACGAAACAGATTGTGCCACTTGGCAAGATCTCATTGGCTTGGAAAACAGAATATTCTGAGAAATATTCCCCTTTTTGCTGACTGTACACCTGCATGCTGACTGGGCATCCTAGTCAAACCTGTCGCAATTTTCGCTGTTTGGGTTATTTATCAGAACGTGATATCTTCCTCATACGACATCAGTTTTTAGCACTGTTCACGGTTTCAGAATTAGAATGATGAGATATGCTCAGTTGATCAAGTTCGGTACAGTTTTGAGCACTTTCAATGTTGAGAAAAATTCATTAACTCCTGATTAGCAATGAATGGCAACAATGCATACAATGGGAGCATCGGTGGCATGGAGCCTCACACAAGGGAAATTCACATCAGTGCTTCAGAAGCACTAAAGAAGTGAAAATGCAGATTTTTTAGCTGTAATTTTTATTTATTTAACCTTGTTCTGGTGTAAGGGTTTTTGAGGCGCACCGGGAGGTTACTTCCAAGCACACCGGGGTTGTTTCAGTTTAGCGGGGGTTTTGTATGATGCATCGGGCCTGAATCTATGTAGTGCACCAGTGCGCTATAGTAATGAGATGCACCAGGATGGTTTCTACAGAGAGCACGGTGTCTCGTTCTGCAAATTTGTAGTACGTACTAGTGATTTTCTAGGTGAACGCATTGGTGCGGTGTAGGATGAGAAACACACCGAACATCTGCAAAAACCTACGCCCACCAAAATCCTCTAGAAAATTCCGCTACAAATGGATATTTGGGCTATTTTTATAAGGGGTTCCTTAAAACATCTGCTAGAGGGTATTTTCCTTGTAGTGATATGGTGTCCTTTCCAAGTTGCAGTTGAGTTAGGTATCATTTATGTACTTTGAGGGCTATCTTGTAATGTTCCCAATTTTAGCCTCCAGCTAAAATGGAATATTACATGAGGGAGGAAATTTCTAGAGGAAGGAAGGTGAAGGCTCATTGAGTTTAAAAGAAGAGCAAGGCAGCCCATTGAGATTATCTTGGATCATTTGATTATTTGTCTATTGAGACAAATTGCTACCTCTTGCTATTTAGCAAAGCTGTAGTGCCCTCGGGCACAACGAGTCTTGTTTAGGAATTCCTCTCCTTCTTGAGTAGCTCATGAAGGATTGCACTCATCCTCCATATTCCGGTATTCAGGCCATAACATCAGCCTACTCCATCAGCGCAGTATCTGTAGCAGAAAATTGTGCAAAGTGTTGCAGGGTGTTGTTGGGAGGTTTCCTACAACACCATTTTGAGCTGATCTTTCAGAGGAGGGAAGTTATCTACTTCCGGGAGATTAATGAGGATGGTTCCTGAGCTTATTCCACTATCATTGGCAGGAGGCCAACCACTTCCATCAGATACAGCACAAACCCTCTCATAGACTGCGTTCTTGTTGAGGCATATTTGCAGTGAGGGTGTTGCAGAGATTTTAGAGGGTGAATTATCTTGTGTCAGAATTAGCCTGACATTTGGGAGAACCATTGGAGAAAGGCACATCAAAAAATTCAACCATTCAGCTTTCTCCATTCCAATCCACATATTGAGTTGCTGCAGCTACCCAGCAACTCCAACATTTTTGCAGTTTTGCAGATTTCAGCCAGTCCTTCTAGGATTAGCTTAAGGTAGTGATTGGGAGCTTAGATCTTCTATCCCAATGGTATATGAGCCATGTATATGTAGATCCATGTTTTTTTTCACTCAGTACAACAGTATCCCTTCTATTACTGCGCAGTCCCTATTCATGGGCATTCTGCTATGGACCAACACTTGTATTTTGGCATGTATTTTCATGGAAGGCTTCTAGCCTTATTCTTCTGACATTAATTGTATCATTTTATGCTGTTAATTTATAATAAAATGGTTCAAGGTTTTCCATACATTTTGGCATAATGTTTATTCATTGCTATTTCCAGTTTATGTCTTTATATTGCTATAGCTGCATGTTTGGGTTATCTTGAGAGATTCCCAATCTTGTTGTATTCCCTCTTGGGAATATTGTCCCTTGAAAACTCTCTATAGACAGAGTCTGATAGTGGGCCAGGAAGCCTTTGGAGCTCATCCTTCTTTATGAAGGTGAAAAATCCAGTAAATGCCCCTTCAGTCTATCTCTGGAATAGATTTGCTTGTTGATTGAAAATGTTTCTGAAAAAGGAACATTACAGTGGTATCAGAGCATAATCTTGGCTCAGCCTATGGATCTTTGCCAAGATTCCATCTAAGAAGATGAGGAAGACTCCACTTTGTGGAGAAGAAGGAAGAAAAAGGAGATAAGCTAGCCAAGCTTCTCCCTAAATCCATCTAGGGCTTTCATGAAAGCCACAAGAAAAAGAAAAGGGAGAGATTTGAAGAATATCCACAAGGGTTTGAAGCAGAAACAAACTCTATGGTTTCTGATGAGGAATGTGAATATGCAGTCCAATCCTTTGATGCACAGTGCAGTCACATGTGCAGCTTGTCATGGAAGATATGGGAAAATAAGGAGAGGTGATCAAGAAGAAAACTCTTGGAGATTTTCAGAAGGAGTATGAGTCTCAAACTCCAGCATTCAGAGATCATCTCACTTCATGGAATTTTGCAAGTCTAAGGTGAAAGGGAAGCTAGCAACAAGATAGATTTATTCTATCTACTTTTAGAGGTTCACCTACATGTTCAACCAAAGCATGGGTAGAGGAGCTGAAGACCATGTTGCAGCAGCACAAAGTTTCCAAAGGAGATGCTATCATATTTGCAGCACTGCACTTGAGAGGTAAGACCTATGCATGGTGGATATTTGAGTCATGTTCTTTAAAGGATGCAAATACTTCTTCCTATTTCAGATTCATTGAAGTAATGATGGAAGGATTTGGTGTGAGAAAATATGAAACACATGCAAACCAAGACTTTGCATGTAAAAGGAGGAAACGTAAACTCAATCCACTTCATAACATTGATGAGAAGGCTGACATCTTGCATCACACCTTGTTGGAGGAAAGGTATCCATCTCATATTATTGCAAAAAAGAGAATGGAGCTCTCTTTTTCAAAAGGAGATCAAATTTTTGGATAGGTTTCCCCTACATGTTGATGAGGAGGAGGGAAACTGTGCTGGTATAGCTAGAGTTGATCTAGTGCCTCATGCAGAGGAAAGAGGAGCTCTTTCTCCACATAGAGGGATTCTTGTGTCTTGTAAGAAATTCCCTAGGATTTCCGACGTAGAGATCAAGGCACAACTCATGATACATCTGTGCCATTGGTAGGGTGCAGAGCTATGGAGATAGAAGAAGAGATAGGGAGGATGATCAGCATCATGTGATGAGGAGCACACACCCTATCTATTTTATGAGGTTGATGCACCTAAGATGATGATTGGATTGCATAGTGGAAGCATGGAGGGTTTTCTCCATTCATACATTTAGTCATCTCTTGATGATGGTGTCTCACCGCATGGAGACATTGCACTAAGGAGACCACTAGATCAACAAAGGAGGTTGGATGCTCCACATCTAGGGGCCTCACACCTTGATTTCAGGAGGTGGAAACCTTGGGAGAGTTCAACACAGTGCAGAGAGTTGGGATAGACTCAAGGAGGAGGGAGACACTCTCTCGTTTTTAGCATCACCCACTCTCATCAGTCATACTACGCTGGCAGATGTTGCTGCAAGGATAGAGGATTGCATCTTCATGATGCAGGTTGACTGCTCCATAGATTTGGTGAGAGAGATGATACTTCCTTTGAGGAAGGACTCTTTCATACATTGGAGTAGATGGAGGCCATTCATGCTTACATTACCCAGGATCGAGAGATTCTTTGGAGGTAATAATCTCTCATGGGAGGCTCATTTTCAAATATCATCATTTCTATTTGAGCATGAGCAGCTTCATGACGTGCATGTAAGCAACTTGGAGGGTGAATTTGGCATGAGGGGATGTCAAGGTAGCAGGCAACAGCGTGATGGAGCACCATATTGCAGAAAACCAGCGCTGTCTATGTGGAGGATTGATCCATGTTGGAGGGCTCAACTTTTGGTTGGGTGTTCCCAGGATCTTGGTGCATGCATGATTCTTGATGACCAGGAGGATGATGACAGATACATGGTTGATGATATGGTCATCTATTGTTATGGCAGGTTCTTCTTGACTAGAGTTTCTAGTCTCAAGGAGAAATTTTTGCATGCAACATATGAGGACTTCCTAGCTATGCATTTGGATGCATACTTGCCTTGCTAGAGGAAGTTCACTTGGGAGGGCATTCCGCATGATCTACATTAGCATATGGATAGATTCAGAGCCTGATTGTTTTTGGAGAGTTTGGCAGAACCATTCCCTTACTCATGGGAGGAGAGGGAGAGCACTCAGATGAGCCATTTCAGCTCAAGGTCTCAAGTACATGGTAGAAAAGGTATAATTTCACATTGTGTACCTCTTTACTTTATATGAGCAGCGTATTGATCAAGGAGGATCATCCCTTCTTGCACTTGGTATAATTTACTTGTAGCTACTTGTAGCCTTGATTTTGGATATTTTGTGATGGTTGTGGGGGAAGCCACATACTTCTTGGTGTGCACCATTGGCACCTATTTGTACTTTCATGATTTCATCTCATGAGATGTTTGTGGCATCAAACAAGTGGCTAGTACAACACTTGTTACTTTTTATTTTGAGGCAGGCCAAGGAGGCACTGCGCAGGTTCCATGAGTGGAATTTGGAACCACTCTCTGGTTGTCATTTGACAACTTGTTTCTATTGCATATTGTTCCTTATGTATTTATGATGTTGTATGTCTATTGAGGAGCTTTATTTGGAGAGAATTGTATGAACAACCCATTGGGAGCATGATTCTCCCCATTATACATGTTTTATGTTGCAGGAGATACCATGGGCAAACCATGATTGCCACATTGCTACTTGTACCTTCTTGTGGGGGGGGACCACTTGGATAATTTGCAAAGGCATTTCATGGCTGATTTTCTTGATGGGGTATCTTGGGCCATTCTTGGAGGCCATACTATTTCAGACCAAAGATAGAGGCAGCCCCATGAACACTTCAAATGGAGAGAGGACCATCTTGAGGAGCACAAGCACACTCTCCATTTAGCCCCAACACATTGCAGAGACTGAGGGTTGAGATTTTCATTTGGATGATAGCATGGATGAGAGGATCATCATTGGAGTAGCATTCTCCCATGCATATCATCACTCCTACCTTAAGGAGGCCACATTCCAGTGGGAAGGATTCCACTACACCTTCTATCTTTCCATGAGGAGCATCATTTTCAGTTTGCATACTTGGGAGAGAGCATTGAAGGGCAGATTTGTTGCAGCATATTTGAGAAGTGGTGGGACCATGGATGAGGAGGCCACAAGAGAAGAAGGAGGAGGAATTTTGTTCTCTCTATGCAGTTTCTTGAGGACAAGCAACATGTGGGAGGGGAGGACTGTAATGTTCCCAATTTTAGCCTCCATCTAAAATGGAACATTATAGTTGCATATTTTTATTTTGTTGAATAAAAATGGGTAAAGTGACCCATTCATGTAATAAAAAGGAATAAAATCCCTTACAATGTGAAAAGGGATCATCATGGAGCTAGATTTCACACCCTCATGTGTGAAAGGGGTTAAAATGCAAATGGACAAGGCCTAATTGACCAAGTCAAATTGCGTTGGCATGAGTTGGAGAGCACTAAGTGGGACAACGCAGTTTTAGAGGAGGAATATTACATGAGGGAGGAAATTTCTAGAGGAAGGAAGGTGAAGGCTCATTGAGTTTAAAATAAGAGCAAGGCAGCCCATTGAGATTATCTTGGATCATTTGATTATTTGTCTATTGAGACAAATTGCTGCCTCTTGCTGTTTAGCAGAGCTGCAGTGCCCTCGGGCATGAGGGAGTCCTGTTTAGGAATTAATCTCCTTCTAGAGTAGCTCATTAAGGATTGCACTCATCCTCCATATTCCGGCATTTAGGCCATAGCATCAGTCTACTCCATCAGCGCAGTATCTGTAGCAAAATATTGTGGAAAGTGTTGCAGGGTGTTGTTGGGAGGTTTCCTACAACACCATTTCGAGCTGATATTTTAGAGGAGGGAAGTTCTCTACTTCCGGGAGGTTAGTGAGGATGGTTCTTGAGCTTATTCCACTATCATTGGTAGGAGGCCAACCACTTCCATCAGATACAACATAGACCCTCTCATAGACTTCATTCTTGTTGAGGCATATTTGCAGTGAGGGTGTTACAGATATTTCATAGGGTGAACTCTCTTGTGTTGGGATCAGCTTGAAATTTGGGAGAACCATTTGAGAAAGGCACATCATCAGATTCATCCATTTAGCTTTCTCCATTCCACTCCACATATTGAGTTGCTGCAGCTACCCAGCAACTCCAACATTTTTGCAGTTTTGCAGATTTCAGCCAATCCTTCTAGGATTGACTTGAGGTAGTGATTGGGAGCTTAGATATTCTCTCCCAATGATATATGAGCCATGTATATGTATATACATGTTGTTTTTCACTTAGTACAACAGTCTCCCTTTTATGACTGCGCAATACCTATTCATGGGCATTCTGCTATGGAGCAACACTTGTATTTTGGTATGTATTTTCATGGAAGGATTCTAGCCTTATTCTTCTGACATTCATTGTATCATTTGATGCTGTTACTTTATAATAAAATGGCTCAAGGGTTTCCATACATTTTGGCATAATGTTTATTCACTGCTATTTCCAGTTTGTGTCTTTATATTGCTATAGCTGCATGTTTGGGTTATCTTGAGAGATTCCCAATCTTGTTGTATTCCCTCTTGGGAATATTATCCCTTGAAAAATCTCTATAGATAGAGTCTGATAGTGGGCCAGGAAGCATTTTGAGCTCATCCTTCTTTATGAAGGTGAAAAATCCAGTAAATGCCCCTTCAGTCTATCTTTGGAATAGATTTTCTTGTCGATTGACAATGTTTCTTAAAAAGGAACATTACATATTTGGGAAACTTCTTTGTCTGTCATGTGTCCATAGTCATACTAATGTATAATATGACATAGATCCATGATTGTATTTATTAGTATCTATTTTATTTTTATTGACTCACATGGATCCACTATGTGTGTTTTTCGTGCCCATGTTCTAGCACTTTCTATCATGGATCCACAGTATATGTTTCACGACCATGTTCAATATTTTCTTATGTCCGATAATGGGTATGTCCTCCTCGTGGATGTTTTCAACACAATTGAGACTTCAGATTCAGTATTTTTCGATTTTCATCATTGGTTTTGTTTCCCCACTACTGCGCCGACCTCTCATTTTGATCATAATGTATTTCACCCATGAACTTCTCAATCTGACCTCATACATTAGGGGAAATATGTTATCAACCAATTTTTTTACCCCTGTGTCACTACCCCTTAGCCCTCACAGTCAGATGCCTTTTTCCTAACTTAGGGTGACTTTTTTTTCTAGTTTGACCCTTAGCTGTGAGGTGACAGGCTTGTGCCCGTGGCCAAAGGCCTCTAGTCGCTACCTAGGCCTTTTGTGCCAATGGCTAAGGCCCTAATCCATCCTTTATGTCCCTGCAGCCAAGGGAATCTTCCAAAATCACTTCTTCCCTAGGAGATCAGTTTGATTAATCCATGATTAGACCTGGAAATGACTCATCCATTAGAAGCTTCAGTAACTTCTCGTCATCCTAAGCATCCACATTCATCCTCCCGAGACCTATCATCTACCTATTTATGCTGAATCGTTTGAGATGACCAAGCTAGTTTTGGAGAGCCATAATTTTGATGTGTTGAGATCTTGATCTTATACTGCCACTTTCCTGACACATTCAGAGCTTGTGAGGTCTTGGTCTTACGTGAGTGCTCTTCATGCTCATTCATTGGATCTAGTGGGGAAACTCTGTTGTATCGTGGAGAGGAGATGATGAAGTGAAATTATAGAAGCCTTGTATCATTTTTATGAGATTAATTAAGATCTATGTTCCCTCCCTTACATAATTATGTTTCAGATATTGTGATTGGTTTATATTGTTATTTATATAATGATCTTCCAGGGAAGATCTCTTGTTGTCCTTGAATGTTTGTGATTGTGTGCAGGTGTTGAGATCGAGAGTGGATGGAATAGATTTCTCGTGTGGAGCACAAGAATTCTATTATGAAATCAAGATCCATCCCCAAACTGTGAGGAGGCAAGGTACCATTCTTTTTCTCATAGTGTAAATTCAATTGCATGCTGCTTGTTGAATCATATGGGATTGGGATATTTTTTATCTTATTAGTTCTTCCTATGTCTGTCTAGTGATCTATCAGACACTAGATCACGAAGAAACATATCCTTGCAATTTCCAATGCAACACCCAGGAAAGAAAAACCCTTTCTTCCCTACTCGAATTAACACTACCTCTTAGAGAGGAAGCTTTTCTACACTAAACCTAACTTGTCTCTGAGGTAAACAAATTTTCCCCTTGAAAAAACCTTGGTTAGGATGTTTATTTTCTTCTCCTCTATTGGTATGTACTAGAGTCTAATTATACCTCTCTAAACAATGTACCTGATGTGATGATATCGTATCCCAATGTGCTTTGAGTGATCATGAAACACTGGATCCTCAAAGATATTGATGCAAATATGATTCTTAGAAGCAATAATGGTGGGATTTAGCTCCTGTCCTAAAAATCCCACAAGAAACTTCCTCAACTAGATTTATTTGTATGCTACGAGGATGGAAAACATGTAGTTGACCTCTACTAATCTCAATGCAACTGATCTCTTCTTCTGGATGAACCAAGAAATAACTGTTGATCCAACACTAAAAGTGTAGCACAATGTGTTTTTCCTATAAGTGGAACTCCCTGCTTAACCCACATTAATGAAGTCCTTAAGGATCACCCCATAAACCTTTCTATACCATAATACATTATCTACTATCCCTCTGAGATACCTCAATACATGATTGGAAACAACCCATTGTACTCTAGTAGGCTTGACCATGAGCTAGCTCAAGGAGTAAACTGCAAAAAATATGTTTGGTTGTTTGTTCACCAAATACACCAGTAACCTAATCAACTACTGATAAAGTGTAGGGTCTTCTCAAACTAATCTATATGTTTCCACCTTCTTCCAGTTTGTGACTAGAGGCATGGTCATGTCCTACAATCTTGCATGTGGAATTTTCTCATAATCTTTAGGGATACTTGCATTTCCCTAAGAATATCTCCCCATCTCCCCGCAAAACCTTCAATATAAGGAAATAGTGCATCAATCCCATATCCTTCATCTCAATCCCACTTTCATGATATATCTTGCACTCTTGGATGAGATTATTTGCACTTTTTAGCATTAGATCATCCACATACAAACTAGACTAAGCGGCTCACCTCCAACAACAATGTAGTATATGTTTGCGTTTGCTTCAATCTTAATGAAGACCAATCCTTGAACGTAGCTGTCAATACAATCATACTAGGATTTTGGATATTTTTTGATCCATATAAGGCTCTCTTGAATCTACACACATGGGTATCCCTATCACATGTCTCAAACCCCTTCGATTGTTCGATATAAATATCCTCCTTAAAAACCCCATTGAGGAATGTTGTTTGAACATCCATCTAGTGGATCTTCCACCCCATCTAAGATGCACTGGATATAATGAACCTGAAAGATGAATATCTAGACACCAGGGCAAATGGATTGTCATAGTCGATTCCCTCTACATACAAGAACCCCTTGGCCATAAATATTTCCTTCTATTTCTCGATGCTCAGTTATCCCTATGCTTGATATTGTATAACTAACAAGAGCCTAACATGGAATTTAACTCTAGCCTTGATGCCAAGTCATATTTGGGTTGCTAACCAAGTCAGAGATAAATACAGAGCAACCGGTTGTTACCCGCATGCTGAAGAGGATGCGCTAAACGTAGGGATTGGGTGCACCCACTCGGTAATAATCTATTTATGTACATTTTAAACTTAATAATGCACCTTTGAAATGTAATTACATCTATATTTCATATTTTAACTGTGGGGTTATTAAAAGGCACATAACACTATGTTTTTTTTTAACTATTTTATAGGTGCATTTTTTCCCATCTATGTGGGCATATGGATACCATTTTCACACAGAAAATGCCGATGATGGACACATGACAAAATACTGTGGAGTGGAAGTTGAGTTCGATAAATCTAGTCGATCTAGCCACCATGATCAAAACCTAGTACGAGGGACGTTAGATTACGTCAGAAAGATACAAGAGATCATTGAAGTGGATTTCTCTTCTTTCTAATGTGTTATTTTTAGGTGCAAGTGGTGGGACACATTGATCCGAATAATTTAAAGGAATATCACGATAGTAGACTGATATGTATCAACTCTAGAAAGATGTGGGATGAAGTTAAGGTGCCCTATGTTTTCCCCAAACACTGCAAATAGGTGTTTTTTACCTAGATGTGTTGGATAGGGATTGGTGGTTCGTATTGAGACATGACCCTAGATCAAAACATATTTTTGAGAACAATAGTGTTATCATGCCAAGCGAGATGGAAGATAATGAGGGTGATCATGAGAACCGAGAGTGATATGGTACATGTGTTATTTCATCATTTATACTTTTTAAGATGGGTTTTTATAAAGAAGAGGACTTAATTACCTTATAACTAAGACTCTTTTTTCCGAAACATTATAAAATGTATTTTGAATTAATTGGTAATTTGCATTGTGTTAATGTTAAAATCATTTCACTTGATAATTTGCAATTATATTGATCTCGAAAACAATGGCGTACTGTATAAAGTTATTTGTTTTCGTATGTAAGATCATAATAAAATAATGATAATTCTAAAGTACATCAATTTATTTGCATTAGTTTCTAAACTTTATTATGTTACAAAAATTCATAGTATTCTAGATTTATTATTTTACAGTTATTTATATTCATACCAATTTACAAATTCACAATTATGGTAATTTAACAATATTTACGGTATAAATTTTACTTACGGTAGTTATGGTTCAAAATTGACAGTTAATTTACAATTTTACAATTTTACAATTTTAAAATTTTTAATAAAATTGAATGATGACAATACACAATTACAATTACAATTTTACAATTTCACAATACAATTACAATTACAATTTTAGAATTTTACATACAATTACAATTAAAATTACAATTACAATCATTTCACATTAATACAATTAAGTTTTTATAAATATCTTACATACAATTAGAATTAGAATTAGAACTAGAATTTTACAATCACATGCAATTACAATTACAATTACAATTTTAGATTTTTACATACAATTACATTTACAATTTTACAATTTTACATATATACAATTAAAATTAAAATTAAAATTACAATCATTTCACATTAATACAATTAAAATTTTACAAATATTTTTCATACAATTAGAATTAGAATTAGAATTACAATTTTACAATTTCACATACAATTAAAATTAAAATTACAATATTTACAATTACAATTTTAGAATTTTACATACAATTACAATTACAATTACAATTTTACAATTAAAATTACAATTACAATCATTTCACATTAATATAATTAAAATTTTACTAATATTTTACATACAATTACAATTAAAATTAGAATTAGAACTATAATTACAATTACAATTTTACAATTTCACAAACAATTACAATTACAATTTTAGAATTTTACATACAATTACAATTTTACAATTTTACATATATACAATTACAATTACAATAATATCACAATAAATTAAATATTACAATTACAATTAAAAATTTACAAATATTTTACATATAATTACAATTTAACAATTTTACATACAATTAAAATTAAAATTTGAATTACAATCTCGAGATAATATTTAATAAATATCATGATTTAATATTAAAAATAAACATCATGATCATGATAACCATCATACAAGCATCATATTTCACTAAAAAACACATTCAAATTCACTAACATCATCTAATCATCGTGATCATGATCATCTAACAAAACACAAGCATTGTATAACATCATCACAACACAAACATCAAATATACATCTCATGTCAAATAATTGCTATCACATACACATCTATTTGCAAGTTGCACATTAAATGAACATATCTAACATGACCTAAAAATATACACATCATGATGAACAACAACATATAAATTAAGTGCAATTGCAACATGAACATAAAATACATGGACCATATATATATATATATATATATATATATATATATATATATATATAATGTAAAAAATATACAACTGTAATATAACTACATATAAATGTCAAATATTAGCTGGTGCTACATTAATAGTAGTACAAGTTCAGGCCTGCTCAGTCAATGGTGCAACCTTGACATGCTTAGATAGATGCTGATCATTAGGTGCCTGCTGATTTGGAGGTGTCTCATGCTAATCAGGATTAACTGCCTTCTCATGATGATTTGACGCAGATGGTCCAGCCTGCTGATCTGTGGATGGTGTGGCAGCTTGCTCAGTTGATGGACCTGCCTCCTCAGATGGACCATCGCCCTCCTCAGGATCAAGTTCCTGCTCATGATCATGATTGCTAGATGTTACAGGCTACTCATCTCCGTCACGAGGTGGAGGAGGATGTGGAGTACTAGCTGAATGATGATCACTCCCCTAATCGTGATCATCAGATGATGCGCTACTCGAATCTCGACATATTGCATCTCCACCACGCCTTCGTCGACCGACCCTCCTCAACCACACCATTAATATGGTAGCTCCAATGACATGCTGCATCAGGGTCAACATATCATGTGGCATGCCTCTCCATATCACTGTCAGCCTATCATCAGCCTGCATATCTCTGATAGTGACCGACATAATTCCCTCCTCCACTAGGAGTCGACAGAGTTGGTCGCCCAACTCCATCCTAAATCTAGTGTCAGGCCTATGCCTCACACCCGCCGGTACCTGTGCATGATCATGAGGACCAGGTTTATGACCAACTTGATCCTCACTTCTACCATCTCCTGATCATAAGCACAATCTACACCTGGATCATTTGGTGGAAGTGGCATCTCAACGCCAACAGATGACCCAATATCTAAAAAATATATATAAGTGCACAACAATAATTAGACAATTTCATTGAACAATTTAATAAAAACAAGTTAAGAACGCGTTAGAATAAGTTTAAAGAAAACACTAATATTACCTCTCTCATTCGGTGGCTCATCAACTGTGAAGAGGATGTTGGCACACCCTCGCCAATCCAAACCAACTGACATGAAACTAGAACTAAGGCGTGATAATAAAAATTGGATAATAACTCTAGTGCATCATGATATATCCTTGCTGAAAAGTCAGACTCGCCCCTATTGGGCATCATCTGGCCCCACATCTCCATCCATACGTGCAACATCGAACTATGAGGTTGCTGAAAAAAAATTAGGCCTCATCTCTGGAAACCTCTCAAAAAATAAACAAAATAGCTTTGAAGCAAAAGGGAAGTTCACCCTCCCTTGTGCCTGAGAATGACATCTATCTAAAGCTGTACAAAACTGCCGTAAAAAATTTGCAGACCACCTCAAAAGTCGCGGCACCTGTAATAAAGAATCAACATAATATAAAAGCGGGCAAATAATGTGTTTCCCGTCACTGGTATGGTGTGCAATGGTCGACAATAGTAGTGAGAGGCACCTCACCTCCTCTACAATAAATGAAGCAATATGTAACTGACCACCAGAGACCTGAAAATCTGCAGGAAACAATATATCAATGCTAATGTGTCTCTGGGAGTACACAAACTGATTCCCTGCTTCATAGTTGATGGGGACCTCTAGGAACGAGGGAAAATCCCGCCCTCTGCTAGATAGGCCAGTAATAAAACACATGTCCTCCTCAGTGGGCGCGTACCACTAGTTAGGACCAACCCAGAAAGCCTGTCGGTGGGCATTCCACCTAAAGATAAGCTGTCGCAATAACCTATTATGGCCCTTAAGGGATCTAGCCTCCTCATATAACTTGAGGAGGCCTACCTCCCTTAGGAGAAACTGGGTGGCTACCATAATAGGGTGAGGGTACATAAGTCTCTCCTTCTCTCGTGCCTCCCATAGGAGGACCATGTTATACTCCTGTTCCTGCTGTTCCCTCTCTTCTCTCCTTTGATGTCGCTGAATGATTCACATATTAAACAAATTTCTTTTATTAAATGAGACATGTATTTACAAACATATATATATATATATATATATATATATATATATTTTTTTTTTTTTTTTTGTTTGAAAAAAAATAGTTGGTCCACCAAAAAAAGCAGTCAGGCACTGGTACTGGTGTGTATGTTTTTATCGCGCACCGTCCGTGGTGCGCTTGGAAATTTTCAGCACACCACACAACATGAAATGTACTTTCTCCTACGGTGAATTGACGAAACTATCCATCCCGGGGCAGATAATTACGTCAATGCACCACCAAACATTACTTAATGGTCAACGGTGCAGTCGTTTAACTGATTACATCGTTGACTATGTACAAGTTTGGGAGGGTGGTGCACTGAACAAACTACTTGCCACAGGGTGGATAGTTTCATCAGTGCACCACCATCTTGGCATCATTACATGGTCAATGGTGCGGTGGTTTAACCGACCACACCATTGACTATGTATCAGTATTGGGAGGGTGGTGCACTAACCAAACTATGCGTCCCTAGGCATATAGTTTAGTCAGTGCACCGCCCTCCTGACATCAGTACATGGTCAACGATGCAGTCATTTAAATGACCGCACTGTTGAATATGTACCGGTTTCCGGAGGGCGATGCGCTAACTAAACTATCCGTCGTGGGGTGCATAATTTGGTCGGCACACCGCCCTCTCGAACTTGGACATAGTCATCGGTGCAACCGGTTAACCTACCACACCGCCATTTATTTATTTAAAAAAAACATGGTACGATTTTTCGGTACTGCACCAGAAATGGTGTGGTTTCCATTAGCATCGATCGCAATGTGGCTTGTAAATTTATAGGCAGCACCGTGAATTGGTGCGAGACGAATGGCTCAAGTGCACCGCATGGGAAAATTTATTTTAAAAAAAATGGTAAATTTTAAGTTTTTTTAGAAATCTAATCCACTAAAAAGTTTAATTATGGAGAAACAAGAAAAATACCTATACATTTGGGTATCGAGGAGGCATCTTTTCTAAAGAATTTGTAAAACTAAAATTTCCCACTATTTTCCAAAATTTGAAATCGAGATGGTGGGCAATGGATGACAACAATGCATGAAATGGGAGCACCGATGGCAGGGCACCTCACACAAGGGAAATTCGCATCGGTGCTTGAGAGCTCTTGAGCACTGCAGAAGTGAAAATGCAAATTTTTTGGCCGTAATTTTATTTTTTATTTAACCCTGTTCCGATGCGCGAGTTTTTGAGGTGCACCAGGAGCTTTCTTCCAAGCCCGTCGGGGCTGTTTCAGTTTAGTGCGGGTTTTTATGACGCACTGAGCCTGAATATGTGTAGCGTACAAGTGCGCTACAGTAATTAGACACACTAAGAGAGTTTGTATAGAGAGCATGATGTCTCGGTGTGCCAATTTGTAGTACAGACTGGTGCTTTTCTAGTTGAACACACCGGTGTGGTGTAGGATGAGAAATGCACTGGACATCCGCAAAAGCCTCCACCCGCCAACCTCCTCTAGAAACCTCTACTACAAACGGATATCTGGGCTATTTTTATAAGGGGTTCCTCCAAAACATCCACTAGAGGGTCTTTTCCTTGTAGTGATATGGCATCCTTCCCAGGTTGCGGTTGAGTTATGTATCATTTATGTACTTTGAGGGATATTTGGGAAAATTCTCTGTATTTCATGTGTCCATAGTCCTACTGATGTATACTATGACATAGATCCATGATTGTATTTCTTAGTAACTATGTTATTTTTATTGAGTCACATGGATCCACTGTGTATGTTTGCCGTGCCCATGTTCTATCACTTTCTATCATGGATCCCCAGTGTATCTTTCATGGCCATGCTCAATATTTTCTTACGACTGAGCATGGGTATGCCCAACTCAAGGATGTTATCAACACAGTGGAGACTTCAGCTTTAGTGTTTTCTGATCCACATCCTTGGCTTTGTTTCCCCACTACCGTGTCGACCTCTGATTTTGATCATAAAGTATTTCAGCCATGAACTTCTCAATCTAACCTCATACATTAGGGGGCATATGTTATCAACCTATTTTTCTACCCCTATGTCACTGACCCTTAGCCCTCACAGTCAGATGCCTTTTTCCTAAATTAGGGTGACCTTTTTTGCTAGTTTGACCCTTAGCTGTGAGTTGATAGGCTTCTGCACGCAACCAAAGGCCTCTAGCAACTACTTGGGCCTTTTGTGCCTATGGCTGAGGCCCTAAAACACCCTTTATGTCCCCGCAACCAAGGGAATATTCCAAAATCACTTGTTCCCAAGGATATCAGTTTGATTACTCCATGATTCGACCTAGCCATGACTCATCCATTAGATGCTTCAGTAACATCTTGTCACCCTGAGTGTCCACATTCATCCTCCTTAGACCTATGATCTACCTATTTATACTGGATAATTTGAGAGGGCCAGGCTAGTTTTGGAGAGCCATACTTTTGATGTGTTGAGATCTTGACCTTATACTGCCACTTTCCTGAAATATTGCGAGCTTGTGAGGTCTTGGTCTTATGCGATTTCTCTTCATGCTCATTCATTGGATCAAGTGGGGAAACTTTGCCGTATCGTGGAGAGGAGATGTTGGAGTGAAAGTATAGAAGCCTTGTATCATTTTTATGAGATTAATTAAGATCTATGTTCCCTCCCTTACATAATTATGTTTCACATATTGTGATCAGTTTATATTTTTGTTTATCTAACGATCTTCCGGGGAAGATCCCTTATCATCCTTGAATGTTTGTGATTGTGTGTAGGTGTTGAGATAGAGAGAAGATGGAATATATTGCTCGTGTGGAGCACAATAATTCTGCTACGAACTCAAGATCCATCCCCAAACTGCGAGGAGGAAAGGTACCATTATTTTTCTCATAGTGTAAATCCAATTTCATGCTACTTGTTGAATCACATGGGATTGGGATCTTTTGTATCTTCTTAGTTCTTCCTATGTCTGTCTGGTGATCTATCGAACACTAGATCACGGAGCAACATCTCCTTGCGATTTCCAATGCAACACCTAGGAAAGGAAAACCCTTTCTTCTCTACTCCAATAAACACTACCTCTTAGAGAGGAAGTTTTTCTACACTAAACCTAACTTGTCTTTGAGGTAAAAAAAAATTCACCTTGGAAAAACCTTGGTTAGGATGTTTATTGTCTTCTCTTCTATTGGTATGTACTAGAGTCTAATTATACCTCTCTGAACAATGTACCTGATGTGATGATATAGTATCCAAATGTGCTTTGAGTGATCATGAAACATTGGATCCTCAAAGAGATTGATGCAAATATGATTCTTAGAAGAGATCATGGTGGGATCTAGCTCCTGTCCTAACAAGCCCACAAGAAACTTCCTCAACTGGATTGATTTGTATGCTACGAGGATGGAAACCATGTACTTGGCCTCTACTAATATCAATGAAACTGATCTCTTCTTTTGGATGAAGCAAGAAACAACTGTTGATCCAACACTAAAAGTGTAGCACAATGTGTTTTTCCTATATGAGGAACTCCCTACCTAATCCAAATTAGTGAAGTCCTTAAGGACCACCCCATAAATATTTATATACCACAATGCATTCTCTACTATCCCTATGAGATACCTCAATACATGCTTGGAAACAATCCAGTGTACTCTGGTAGGCTTGACCACGAGCTAGCTCAAGGAGTTAACTGCAAAAAATATGTTTGGATGTTTGTTCAACAAATACACCAGTAACCTAATCAACTACTAATAAAGTGTAGGGTATTCTCAAACTAATATATATGTTTCCACCTTCTTCCAGTATATGATTAGAGGTATGGTCATGACCTACAATCTTGAATGTGGAATTTTCTCATACTCTTTAGGGATACTTGCATTTCCCCAAGAATATCTCCCCATCTCCCCGCAAAACCTTCAATCTAAGGAAATAGTGCATCAACCCCATATCCTTCATCTCAATCTCACTTGCATGATATATATTTCACTCTTGTATGAGCTTATATTCACTTTTTAGGATTAGATCATCCATGTAAAAACTAGACTAAGAGACTCACCTCCAATGTAATATTCCCAAATGGGAAAAGTAGGAATATAGTGCATAAACAAGGAAATAGCAGTGAATAAATAAATACAATGTCACATGAGACAAATTTACCACCATATTACTAAAAATATCAACAAATAATAGGCACAATATCTTGAGGATCAAGTCACTCAAGCAATAGAAAACAAGCCTCCAATAGGAAAATATGCTAATACATGAGAAGTACTTCCATACAAGTGCCATGAGCCATGACAGCGCAATTTTAGGGCATCAAATGCTACAGAAATTATATAAAAATGTATATCTACTTTTATATAGCTCAAAAGGTGTTGGGGCTAGAGATTTATGCTCCCAAACACATTTCCAAGACAACCCAGGAAGGGTTTCCGGAAATACCCAAAAGTACACAATGCCAGAAGGCAGCCCTAGGGTTGAATAGTAGCTACAACTGAATAAATGGATGGAGGTGGCTAAAACTGATATAGAAATGAATATATATCCTCTAATAGATCCTTCAAGTGAAAGTCTAATCCCAACACTGAAGATCTCACCCTCCAAATCAAGCACTAAAACCTCCACTACAAGTGCTCACTAGGATAACACAATCAAAGAGGGAATCTGCACTGTAGATGATGGGAATAGGTTGGCCTGGTGCCAAGATGTGAAATAAAGATCATGAATCTCATTTTATGATCTCCTAATGAGAATAATTCTCCCTCCCTTGAAAAACTAGCTCGGAAGGTGGGTTTCTCAACTCTCCACTGCAACACCCTGCAACACAACACAAATCTGAATAGACATTGTGCTGTAGCTGAAGAATAAAGCTTGGAAAGAATTCTGGATTTTGGAAATTATAGTAAAATACTCTCCCTAGAGGCTACCTCAAGGAAGAGATGGGATCCTCGCTCGGGAACACCCTGTGCTAAACAACATAACAATCTCAGCTAAACAACTAGAGAGTGCAAGAAGTCATATAGACCACAAAATCAATAATTAATAACATAATCATCTATGGCTGCCTTTCCCTCCTTATATAAAAATGTGAGCCTTCTCACCTTGGGTCCCACTCAATAAATTCACTACTATCATGCAAAGAGTCTCCAACCAAAATTGCGTTGTCTTTCAATGAACGCCACTCCTTGTATGACAACACTGTTGAATTGGTCAAAGTTGACCTTGTCCACCTGCATTAGCCCCTGTTCACACATGAGGGTGCTTTATCTAGATATTAAGATGATCCATTTTCACATCAAGAGGGATTTTATTCCTACTAAAGAGATTTATGGGTCTCCCTACCCATTTATTCATCTCTCTAAATGACAAAGGAAAAAATTAATATTCCAATTAGCTGCATGCTAATTTAGGAATATTATATTCGTCCCCTCCCAAATGTTTCTTGTCCTCAAGAAACTGGAAGGATGGAACTTAAGTGCCTCCTCTCCTCCTCATGTAGCATCCTCATATGATAAGTTCCTCCAATGACCAAGATCCTCTCTCATCAATGTGTCTCCAAGTTGCTCCTCCCAAGTGTACAAGTTAACTTTTGGTGACAATCCCAAATAGCTCTCATCATGAAGTAGTGGGATATCCATAGGGGAAACTATATGCTATCTAGAGACCTTCTTGAGGCATGGAATCTGAAATATATTTGGAACTATCATTCCCATGTGAAGCTTCCATCCCCAAGAAATCATCTATACAAAATGAGTAACCTTCCAAAATGGTAACTCATGGAAAAAATCCTCCACCTTTGAATCCTGCAATGTAGGTGGGATACATTGTTGAACTTGAAAGACCAAATTATCTATCCCATGCTCTCTCCCTCCACTTATGATAAGTGTAGAGTTTATTCTGATATTGGGCTGCAATAATGTTACCTCCAAGAGGAAAAAAGGCAACTCGATCTTCATAGACCCCCTCTTTAGTCCTTGCCCAAACCATCCCATATAAAGTGAATAGAACATAATCACAATATAGAATCCAAATGAGAAAAATGCTGAAGGTTTTGTGTAGTGCTAGAAGGTACCAATAGTTTCCCAAGTGGTTATAACGCAGTTTTTCTAACTGCTGTCTCAAAACATAATATGGCAAGCTATCTCCCAATAGATTGCTAGTTGTGCATGTCATCTCATCTACTAGAAAATAGTAAATGGCATTGTTTATCAACTGAGCATACAAAGAATAGTACAACACTTGCCCTAAGCCATTCAAGAGATGGCTATCTCTATCATAGATATTGGCCTTAGAAAGACCATGAAGCCCAAAAAACTTTCCCTCTTGTGGGGCAATGCACTGTATATGGATGGCAAGAGTATGCAAATGAAAAATAAATGAAAAAAAAGAACTCTTACCATGCACTTTGAGTAGGCTGAAAAGGAAGTCCATGGATGAGCCCTCCATAGTGGTATGACATATCTCCATGAGACCTTGGTGAATGAAAAGGAATGAACCATGTGCTGCATGCAAAGCCTTCTTCTTATGCTTGGAGATCCAAGTCAAGAGGATCATATCATGGTAACAAATGTCTCCATCCACCACTCCACCAACCTCATCTCCTACTTTTACATCAAGTGCATCGTATGTGAAGTGATCATGGGAACACTCCATCAACAACCCCAAGCTCCCAAGTGACAACGTTGTTGGCCTTTGTAATACGGATCCTGTCATCTCATAGCTCCATCCTTTGACATGCCAAATTCCAAAGTCATATACCATAATGCTGCTATATATGGGAGATTCCTTCCAAAGTGGAAGTACCTCCTGATCCTCCAAGGCTAATGAGTAACCCCTTTGCACCATGATGGTGCCATCACCTACTCCTGCAACATCATGAAAAGTATGGGAGAAAATCAGCCCATACTCTCCCAAGAGTTTCCAGAGCAACAACAACTCTTGTTGCCTCCTCACACCATCACCATATAGACCATGGAGTGAAAACATAATGATTGACATGAATAATTCCATATCATCATAATGCACCCAAAATACTTGCTGCCATATTATTAAATTGCCATGCCAAGTCCGAACCACCAACATACCCTATGGAGTAGGATATGTCACATGCTGACCAAACTCTTTCAAGAGTAGCCAACACAACCTTGCCTCCTGCTGCCTTGTGTCATATATCTACAAGTGGCTCTCCAGCCTCTTGCTCATTAACATCACCCATCCAACCAATGGTGAGTGTCTACTATCATGCTCCCAAGGGGTATTTCTCCAATGGAGAATACCATCCCCCCAAATCAGATTTCTATCTTTGTACTTCATGGGATGTTGAAGTACAACCTCCTGGAGATATCCAAATGAAGACCACTCATCAATGACCAATTTGAATCCATAAGGATCCAAGTATACTAAAGGCAAAATCTTCTCATTGAGATATGAAATTATCATCAAGAGATATCCATCATAAAAATGGGATATAAAATGTCTCTCATCAACCATCTACCTATCCCCTGTTACCCATGCAAAATGGTCATTGGAATGTTCCAATAATGTTTGGGCCCCCAACTCATCACTGCTGCTCCACGACAGCTCTGCTGGTCTCCATGATGGTGCATCTACTGTCTCATGATCATACTCAATGCTGAACATATAGTTCTGCATTGGATTGTTTAGGACACTACTCATCCTATCCTCCAAAAATCTACACTCCAACCCCAAGAGTTGTGTGCAACTCAACAATAAATAGCTAGGATGACTATATATCTCCTCCTTGAAAAAATCAAGGGTCCTCAGCGCAGTGATAGTCTACTGCTCCAAATCAGCAATGTGCTTTGACCCTAGGTCATGCATTTTCCCTCATGGAATGTTCCCACAATCCTCCATATGATGTTCTGAAATGATAGGAAATGGAAATATGTGCATACCTTGGTAAAGTTTGGGAACATCTTGTACTTCTATAAGAGTTTCTTCCTCTGGTGTGATGACTTCCCCAACTACTGATGATGATGGATGTTCTTCTATGGCTGCACCAGCGCTACTATAAGTCTCCTCCTCCTCATGCATCTCCAGAATAGTGCATGGGACTCTACATGTCAAGAGATCAAAACCACTTTGCAAAGGTGCAAGTGTTATTTCTCATGGTGCAAGTTCTCCTGCAGCAAATGGTGGTGGAAGTTTCTCCTCTGATTTCTTCTTGTCAAACCTCTTGATCAACCTTTGAGTAAAATCTTTGTATGCAATTACTCTTGCATGACTCAAATGATTGAACCACCAAATGTTTGCTTCACCCTCAAGGTGCAGCACTGCAATCTCAATAAATTCTCTTTCTACTAATGGATGTAGTAGGAAAAATGCATCCAACTTCATTCCCCAAGCCTTTGCTGTGCATGTGGATGACCCATCAAATGTAGAAAATATAATTCTATTGTACTTTCTCCTTCAATAGCTGCAAGGGATGCTTGCTTATTTTAGCTGAATGAACTGTGGGGGAGTTAGATTCTCCTTGAAAGCGCTTGATTGAGATCTATATTCTGCAAGATACTAACTTAGAATCTCATGATCCAAGTATCCTCCATCTCCATTCCTTTTGTCTTCTTCTTCAAAAGAAAAGGGCATAGTGTATTGCTTTGGAGATCTATGTAATACCGGTTTTCTCTTTTGCTGATAGGAAGTGCATGGTCCTTCCTCATCTTGAAACCCTAATGAGGTCTCATTGTTTCTCTCCATTCTTATTTGCTTGACCTCCTTGGTGAGGTCCTATTGTGCTATACAAAAACCCCCCATTTATTTCTTATAAATAGGGATCCTTTAGAAATAAATAGGAAATTCTTTTTATAATTTCCTAAAATAAAAAAACTTAGAAAATAAAATTTTATGTTTTTGCCTTAAAGCGCATCGCATATTACATATTTTATTTCAAAAAAGAACCATAAAACGTAAAATATGCGAATTGCGAAATGCGCTCAAAGCCTCTCCGAATATATAATTTAAAAAACCTTGCAAAAAACCTCAATCATCGTTTTATTTGTTTTCCTTTTCGCATCGCACTTTACTTAATCAATAAAGCTTTAAGAAGGAAACGATATAAGTTGCGATACCCGCGGACCCGACAAGAAAATAAACCAAGAAAGGTAAAATATTTTGGCTATCTAGGTCACTTCAAGTTTTTCACAATTTGCATTGCGCGCAACTTATAATATACACTCAAACATTATCCGATAAAATTTGCGATCTGAGATTTGTAGATATCACATTTCGCAGCCTTTAAGGGTCAAGTATCATCAAATATTATAAGGAATGATTGCGATTTGCGTATTAAATAAATTTAGTGTGTGAAACAACTCGTGTCATATCAAATGCAATTTAATATCTTAATGGCTTTAAAATGATTGATATATCTTACGTGTGAAGCCATGTGAAATATTAAATTATGAATTATGAAATATGATTGATAGATTGATATCTTCTCGCCTGTGTTTGAAGTAAATGATTGATTTAATCTTGTGATACTCCTTATGTGTTAAATTCACTTTTCTCTCAAGAAACCAATTAACGGGTTGAAGAAGATAAAAATGACCAAAAGGGGCAAATAAATTTCTCAAGCGTTGTCCACAGAAGACACATATATGTCTTCATTATTTTTAGATACCGCCTGCAACAAAGACTGCGGCAGTTCGACGTGGGAGGCAATGTATAAACTCTTCGAAGATGAAGGACCAAGGGTGATAAACAAAGTTTCTGCAATAGGTACTAATTCTACCTCTGATGCAACCCTTTTTGACGTTGCATGCTCAAATATTCACAGGATAGTTGCGAGACCAAGGATTCTTCCTTATACAGACATGGTTAAGTGGGAAATTGACCACTTAAACATTGAAGATAGAATGTTCAAGAATTCGAGAGGAGAAACTATGGGTTCTTTCAAAGCAGAGGATTTAGCAGCAATGTATCACCCACCAACCCCGCAGCAGAAATACAACAATAAATATGTGCAGAATTTCAAAGAAAAACATCTAGATCTTATCAAAGTCACCTATGACTGGAAGGACAACGAAGGAAAATTGAAGCAATATAAGTCTGATACGTACCCAATTGAAAAAATTCCTAATCCTTATTGTTATGCTGCTGGTATGTTATGTGTTAGTGTCAGTCTAGTCATACTTCCATCAATGATCAAAACTACTCTTTTGCATTTGCATATTAGGAGTCTCATACCGAATAAATTTCACCATTCCGTTAGGTCATGGATTCATTGATGGTAGTAATTTTTCATCAGTTTTCCCTCATGAGGTGCTTGCTGATTCTCCTCTCTATGGTCTTTGGTCATGAGTCACTTTCACTTTCAAAAATCATGTCATTAGGTCATAGGATGGGTCTCATTAGTTTCTAGGGTCTCACCATGGTCAAATTAATGAGTCGAATGTCAATAAATATCAGCAAGGTCATGAGGAAGTCAATAAAGTTAAAGTCATAGCACTTGGAAGATCAAAGAGATATTTTATTCATATCGATGTAATTTTCACTTCAAAACCATTTTTTTAGGTGGAAACATGATATTTTTCCTTTATTATCATTCATTATGTAATTTTATGTCATCATATGTAATAAGTCACAATTCAGAAGCTATTATCTCCACAAAGTCATCACCCTGCCTTCAGAGAAGTTTTCCACAACGTGTTCAATGCCAAATCATATTCCAAGTAGATCCATCAGAAAGAGCCTGGAAATATATTTCCAATGGTATATCACACTCCTATAAATGGTTTCTGGATCAGAAGATATGATCGAAATGAATGATTGATTTTTGGTTATGCATGTTTTGAGGTCAGTTGCTGCACACAGGGACAAATTTACTACAAAATAAGTTTGGAGATGAATTTTACAAAATTGAAAGAGGTTTTTGTCCATAACATACTAAATAAAAAAAACCTCCTTAATTTTATGCACAAATGTTACTATGTGGGAGATATGCAGTGATATTTGAAACCTACATTAAAACAAAACAAACTTTGCAGTTATTTTACTGTTTTAGTCATTTTAGTGCGGTGCCATGTTACAATATATGGAAAGTAATTTTGAGAAACCAAGAGAGGTTTTTGTTAAACACGAGCCATATGACAAAATAATCTCTCAGTTTATTCACAGGTGTCGTGAATTGGAATATTTGACTAGATCTTTACAGCTCATTTTTATAGATTTAAATTTTTACTAATTTTCTGTTTTAGAGATGATTTTGTGGTACATATTATGAGAAAATGGAAGCGAATTTAAAAAATTTGAGAGATGTTTTTCTCCAAAATGACCTTATATACAAAAACCTTTTTCAGTTTTGTAACAGGTGCCATGGATTAGAGGATACCAGTTCATCTTTGACACCTAATTTTAGAAATTCGGTCCATTAATGATTTTATGTTTTAGAGATGATTTTGTGGCACAGATTCTGAGAAACTGGAAACGAATTTCAAAAATTTAAGAGAGATATTTTCCAAAATTACCTTATCTACAAAAACCTCTTTCAGTTTTGTAACAAGTGCTATGGTTCAGGAGATACGAGTTCATCTTTAACACCTAATTTCAGAAATTTGGTCCAAATTTAATGTAACTGATTCTATTTTGAAGAAGATGGTTGAGATCAATTCCCTTAATACATGGATGAGAAAATTTCCTTTTCTCAGCTGTGAGGTTCATTCTGAGTGCTAACATTATGTATAATATTTTCCAAGCCTGATAGCACTAGATTTCAAGAGATTGGGTTCCCCTAATTGACACAATCGTCAATTCATCTATCTTAAATTGGGTAGACATTTTATCCAATTACCTAGCCAAGCATATAACTGAATATAGGAATAAAAGAAGTGTTTCATTCAGAGAAATACCTCCTTTTTATATGTCTACCTATGTTATGGACGCTATTTGTTTTACTTCTAATTTTCCTACTATGGGTTACAAATGGACTACCAAGGACCCTACCCAGACTCACATCTACCACAGAGAACTCTGGGATTCAGAGTTCTTCTTACACTTCTATTAAATCTGTTATGGAGTCAAATTTCCCATACATCAGATTATTTTCAATAAAATATCTCCTAGGGTTTCTGAAGAAGCCAATGTAGATATTATTCCACTAGCTAGATGGTTTGCCGAAGAAAAGTTCACATATATTAGAGTATTTGGGAGTTATGCTTCTCCCCATGTTTTACCTTACTATGTTCTCGTTAAATTAATTACAAAAGAAATATCCTATCAGCTTGTCAATGGTGTCACGAAGCAGCTGAAGGATGGTAAAAAGGCTATTTGTCCTAATTTCCCTCTACAGTGCGACACCTTTGCTCTAGCTAATTTAGGCCATACTTACAAAGAGGTTCCCAAGATTCAATTATTGAAATTGGAATTTATGCCAGGAAGATTATATGATCCCAATGATGTAATTAAAAATTACTAAGTACGTTTCTAGTCAACTAAGTCAAGAGGATGCTAAAGCTTTTCAGGCATACAGGAACAAGAGACTAGAAAACGTTCCTTTGAATTTTTTGACTATTAAAGATGAAAAAGATACTCCAAGTGTTAGTCTGGATGATGAAATAAAAGATATATCTGAAAATTAATCAGGTCAATCACAGCAACAATTTGATAATTCAGATCAATGTGAAAATGAAGGCTGAATCTAAGAAAGAAAACTCAGAAAAGACAATTGACCAAGTTATTCAAGAGATAGAAATGCTGGAGGAAACAAGGAATAATGGGACATAATAAAATTCGGAAATAGTTCAACACAGTCATAGCATGCTAGATTAGTCCAATTCATCACAAGAAAAATATCTTATTAATGAATGGGAAGAATTTTCCGAAGAAATAAAGACTCCCAAAGAAAATCCCAATACTGATCAAGCAACAAGTTTCCAAACACCAGAACCTTCACAGAAAATAGTTGAGACTGTCAATCTGCCACAAAGAGATCTAGAAATGCATGACAAAGAAATCATATCGGCCTACCCTATAGATCAGATAGTTCTACAGATTGAAGATATTTCTTCATTAGATATTTTCTACATCCCCAGTTACAAGGTTGTAGTTAAAAGAAATAAAAGAAGAAGGATTGATGAAACAACTCCAAAACCAACAAATGAATTAGTTGATGTACTATGGTAAGATTCCTTAGATGATCCCACTGAACATCTAACCAAATTATCACAATATGCAGGGGCATATGCTACTGCTACTGTTGACAAATATACTGAGGTTAGAGTATTATTGAAACAAAAGGAAGCCAGAGTACAAGAATTAGAACAGTTGTTGAATGAAGAGAAAGCCAAGTCCATTGAGAAAATAAAAATAAGCACAACCCAATTTCATGAAGATATTGAAAGCCTCAAATCAAAGTATCATATAGAGCTTAATGAAAAACAAGAATATCTGGAAATAGCAATGGCTAAGTTACAAATTCAATCATAGTTAGAAAAATTCATCAAAGAAGCACTTGATGTAAACACCATGCTAAAGAAAGAACAATAAATGTTTCGTTAGCAAGCTTCCATGATTGATTCTTATTGTGATTCCAATAAAATAATGATTAAGCAAATAACAATTCAAAAATTGGAATGTGAAAGACTTGAAAAGAAAATCGAAGAACACATTCAGTGGAAAATTTCAGATACAGGAAAGCAAGCTAATCTACCACAAATAGATAAGCTTCACAAAGAACTATTATTCACAAATGGGGAGCACAAATTAATCAAGTAGAAAAAGTAGCGACCAAGACGTCCAAGAAATCAAATGAGATTATTCAGACTATATGTGATCAAATGTTTAAAACAAAATTTCTTAAGGAAAACAGGTCTGATGTGTTTTTAGGAACAAGAGAAGTAGAAATAAAGTGGAGACAGAGAGAAGATACACAAGAGGAAATGATCAAAAAAGTTAATAAGTTTGATCAAGAAAATTACTGGAATTTTCTGATCAAACCTAACCATCAACATCAAACTCTTTAGTCTCTTACAAATTCAGCAAAAATATCTCAGTCAGTAATCTCAAATGCTATTTTCAAGGGACATATTCGATCACGGATATCATAGCCAGCTCAACTCAAAGCAATGTTAGATATTTGTCAACTCCATGATCACATTTAGAAAGAAGGGCAAGATTCACAAAATCAGGATTGTTAGTTTAAATTCCTAGATTGTTGTTTAAGTTAAGCTTTTAGTGGAAGGTTGTTTGAAACCTCCTCTACATTTTTGTAATAATTTAATTTTAGTTTATAGTTAGTTTAGTATTTAAACCGTTCTCATGAATTTAGAGAAGGGTCCAGAAATTTGTCAAAAACATTTGCAAAGAATGCACTACTGTAAGTTTGTGAGTGCTTTGATGAATTAATGGAACATATTATGTTATCTTTTAGCAATTAAAGCTGTTTAACTGATGTTGCACTACTGTACTCTTTAAATTTCTTGAAAGTGGGAAGGAACAGATTCATTGCTATCAATTTACAGAGTAGAACTTCATACATATGGTACTTCTATTCACTTGTGTTAAGTATTATCTCTTAAATTGATAGTTATATTTTTATTGCATTATATATTTGAAAGGTTATCATATATAAATATTACGTGCACTTCTGTTCTAATGTTTAGCCATGGTTTCTTATTGAATATGTAATCACATTGGAAAATGCGATATGTTTTACACAATTCTTCTATGCAAACAATTTTGTTAGAAGAATCATTTTACATAATTTTCATCTCCTTCGACTGTTAAATGATCTATATTACTAATAGTTGAAGGATATCATTTTAGCTCACATAAAGGAATAACACCCTGGGTATATATTAGATTAATTACTTAGATAGATGCATATATATTAAAATCATTATCCATTTGCATGTCATATTCATAAACACCCTCATAAAATATCCTTATTAGGAAACTGGTCCCATTATCCCCAGTCGGAACCACTATACCAAATGGAAAAGGAGTTGCTTTAAGGTCTGTACTGGGTGGTTTCCCCCCATGTTTTGGCCACAGAATTCTGAGGCCTCAACACATTGGCTCTAGAAGGAGCGCCAGGTGAATTGCACAAAGGTCTAATCAATCTAAATGTCAATTAACAAAGTTCTCTCCCTCTAGATCCCTTTCAACTTCTAGAAAATGATCCAGATCATCATCTATAAACTCTGAAGTTGATCATCCCTCCCCTAAGTCTCATAGTGAAACTCAAACTATACTATTTCCTGAAATTCATCAACATTCTCCAGAGGTTCAGTCTTTGATAGAAAAGTTAGAAAAAAATATCTATTTCTATTGAAAAGCCTAAAACTTCACAATTATCGAATCTTAGTATTTCATCCTCTGTACAACCTCGAAGAATATTAACTCGATCAGAAAGTCAAAAAACAGGGATTCTCCCTTTTGAATTTCCCATCAATAGTACTCAGAAGAACTTAAAGAGGACTCAATCAGAATCAATCACTAGCGAGATCTCATCCCATTCATCTCCATTTCCTCCACTCATTTCCACAAATTTCATCCAACAATTGGTATCACTTTCACTAGTTCCAATACTCAAAATACTGGTCCTAGTAAACAACCTATTTCATCATCAATTCATAATCAACCCATTCACAATCCAATGGCAGGACAAGTCCCTCCACCGAATGTAAACCCATGGAGTAATCCAGGGGCTATAAATATGCCTCCTCCTCTTCATGCTATACCTAAAAATCCTGAAAGATGGCTACCAAAATTCAACCCTGATGATGGTCTTCCTGTAGAAGAACATATTCATAATTTTATGTTATATGTCAACTTAAATGCTGTAGTTGAGGGAGATTGAATTGTACGATTATTTCCATATACTTTAAAGGGATCTGCAAGATCCTGGTATTTTTCATTACCTGTTCACTCCATAACTAAGTGGAATATGTTTGAAGAACAGTTTCTGGCTAAATTTGGAGATGACAGAACTACAACAACTCTAATCAATGATCTTTCGAATATTAAAGCTAAAACATGTGATAAGATAAAAGATTTAACTCAAGGTTTAATAAATTATTCAATAAAATTCCTATTACTGCAGTTCTTGGTGCAAAAGTTCAAATTGAGTGGTATATTTCAGCACTTCCAACTAATATAGCTATTTTTGTTGATAGAGAAAAACTAACAACTCTTGCAAAAAATATGAAAGAATCTCTATCTATTGAAAAACGCATAACTACTATTGAGAAAAAGAATTCTCAGGAAGATCGCAAATCAAAGAAAATATCTTTCAAATATGATTCTAAAAAGAAAACACCAAAATATCCATTCGATGTAGAAGGTATTCAAAATTTTTTGAAAACCATGACCAATGAAATGGCAGACATCAAGAAACAAGTAGCTGAAAATTCGAATTCAAAAAAGGTTTTCAGAAATTTCAAATAAAAAAAAAAACTTCTAGTTCTCAACCTCTGAATAGTATATCGAATGTTGAATCATATCAAGATGATGAAGAAGAACAATTAGAAGGAGAAGAAGATGTCGAAGAAGAAGAAGTTGAACTTAATGGAATGTGGGATTTTATCCTATCAAATGAAGAACAACTTGAAGCTTTGCCTGTTAGCACACGTAGAAAAAATAATATTGAAACAACATTGTCTAGTCAACATCAAAATATTTGTACTCCTACTAAAGACAAATCAACAAAAAATAAATCTAATTCAAAAGCTATGAAACAAGTCATGTTACAGTAGATTCTTCACTTGTATCTAAAACAATGGTTATCTCAGATACCATTGAATATAATATAGTTGAAGATATGAAGAAAACTAGAGAAAATATTTCGATTCATGAGCTTACCAAATTGAAGCAAAAACAACAAATCCTACTCAGTGAATTAAAAACTGTCCCTGCTTCAAATTTTCCTGCTCCCGTTATAGTGCAAGCTGCTAATGAAACATTTAAACCACCTTCTCCTTTAGAAAAAATAGATGCTTCAGATTTAGTTATGATAGGTTATTGATCCATATCTCATACTCACCCATTTCTCTTAACCTATTAAATCTATAACAAAAATGTTCATAATTGTTTGATAGATTCAGGGGCTTCTTTGAATGTAATGCCAAAATCAGTTTGTGCTAAATTAAACATTACTCCTCAGAGTTCTCCATTTCATACAGTAAAACTTGACAGAACTAAAGTAGAAGTAATAGGAGAATTGAAATCTGTTACAATTAGATTATCATCGAATCCAAAAGTTGTTAGGATAATTGATATTTTGTTTGCAGACATTCCTAAGTTCTATGGTTTAATTTTGAGTCTTGATTGGTCTGAGAAAATTCATTGATATTTTTTCACAGATTGGTCACATATGTGGTTACCACATAACGGAAAGCCAAATCAAATTTGAATTGATCGTGAAAATTTTATGAAACACACAATGACTGATCTTGAAGAGATTAATGAACCAGTAGCTTTCAATAATAGCATTATTGGAAACTATTCTACACAATATTTTTTAGGAAAATTCAATGCTCCAACGTCTCCTTTCTTTGAAAATGTGGTTGTATCTCAAATTGAGAAATTTTCCCAACCAGATAACTCTAGATGTATCATTTTTTCAGATAAAGAAATAGTTGATTATTTGTTTTGGACACTTTATTTTGATGGTTCTAAATCTGAAGATAGTGCAAGTGCGGGTTTCATTTTAATAAACCCAGAAGGCGAAAAGACTATGTTAGCCCGTCGATTAGAATTTGATTGTACTAATAATGTAGCTGAGTATGAAGCACTAGTTCAAGGATTATTAAAAGTTGTCAATTTAAATATCAGATATTTGAAGGTTTTAGGAGATTCATAAATCATAGTTAGGCAAGTAAGAGATACTATCCATTGTAATTCTAGACGTTTAAAACATTATCAATCATTAGTCCAAGAATTAACTACTCACTTTCTTGCCTTCAATATTTCTTTAATACCTCGAATTCAAAATGCTAGTGCAGACTTACTCGCTAATGTAGCATCAAAGTTGATCCCATCCCAAGAATTTAGTCTTGATAGATTTTCTATTGAGTTAATTTTTAGACCATCTATTCCTGATAACATTACCAATTGGAGAGTATTCAATAATGACTCAGATATCATAGATTTTTTAACATCTGGAGAATCTTATGATAACCAAATCATGGATGAAAATGAACATGACTCTCAGATTAGGAAAGAACAAGATGAAAATTCTATTCCAAAATTTGTTGTCAAGTTAGAAGACCTATATGACTTAAAGGATAGATTTAAAAGAGTAACTAACTAAAAATTACAAAGTTCTACCTTAAGATTTGAGTTAGCTAATCTAGGAAGTGAAGAAAAACCTCAAAATATAAATCTAGGTCTTGGTTTGTCTTCTGATGAGAGATTATCATTCATCAAATTATTTAGGATGTACAAAAGTGTTTTTTCTTGGGATTATTTTGATCTTAAAACATATGATACTTCTGTAATCCAATATATAATTCCTATGATCTCAGAAGAAAAACTTGTACAACAGAAATTGAGAAATATTCACCCAAATTTGGAAAATCAAATTAAAACTGAATTGAATAAACTTATTAAAGAAAAAAATTATCTTTCCAATCAGACATTCAAAATGGGTATCAAATTGAGTACCTGTCAGGAAAAAGAATGGTGATATTAGAATTTGCATTGATTTTAGGAATTTAAACAATTCTTGTCAGAAGGAAAATTTTCCGTTACCAACCATGGAACAAGTATTGCAAAAAGTAGCTGGTTATGAAATTATGTCTTTTCTAGATGGATTTTCAGGTTACAATCAGATCCTCATTCATCCAAATTAAAGACTAAAAACTATGTTCAGAACTAAGTGGGGAAATTATGCTTATCTGAAAATGCCTTTTGGACTAATTAATGTAGGTGCTACTTTCCAAAGAGCCATGGACACAAATTTTAGAGGACTCATAAACAAAATGGTTGTTATCTATTTAGACGACATTACTGTCTTTTCTAAACAGACAAAACATCAAGTTAATGACCTAAATCAAGTATTTGAACGATGCAAAAGGTATGGAATTTCATTAAATCCAAATAAATCATTTTTTGCTTTAGATGAAGGAAAAATCTTAGGATTCATCATGTCAAAAGATGGTATTTATATTGATCCTGAAAGAGTTGATGAAATTAAACAAATTTCTTTACCTCATAGCAAGAAAACCATGCAATCTTTCCTTGGGAAAATTAATTTTGTTAAGAGATTTGTCCCTAATTTTTCTCAAATAGTTTTACCATTGCAAAATATGATTAAGAAAAATTCCGTTTTTAAATGGGGACATAATGAAAGAGAAGCATTTGAATTGATTAAACAGTCAATTGTTAATTCTCCATTCTTAACCAACCCTAATTTTCCTAATCCATTTACATTATATACTTTTTCATCAGATACATCATATGCAGTTGTTTTAACACAATTGAATGACCAACAAACAGAAGCACTAATATCATTCTTTAGTTCAAATTTACAAGGTGCATAATTGAATTACACATCTGTTGAAAAACAAGAATTTGCTGTTTTTAAAGCCATAAAACATTTTAGACCTTTTCTCCTAAAGTCTCATATGAAAATCATAGTTCCATTTTCTGCAGTAAGACAACTTTTGATGCAGAAATAATTAGGAGAAAAAGAGCTAACTGGGTAACCACATTACAAGAATATGATGTAGAAATAAAACCCTCTAAAATTATTAGAGGACAAGGTTTTTGCAGAATGCTTGCAGGAGCATCACACCCACCACTTGAAAAAGATTCAGGTAATGTGCAAATATAAGAGGTAAGCCTCAATGATTCATATTCACAATATTTTGATCTTATATTTTATTTAAGAAATGGATATGATCCAAATCATCTCAATTATAAGAAAAAAGAGCTCTCAGACTAAAAGATTAACAATTTGAGTTAGTCAAATATGTGTTATTTAGAAGAAATTTTGATTCTGTATTTCTAAGATGCCTAGAAAAAACTGAAGTAGATAAAGTCTTGCAGGAAATCCATGATGGACTAGCTGGAGGACATTTTGGAGGAAATACAATAGCACATAAAATCTTGCATGCAGGTTACTATTGGCCTACACTTTTCAGATATTCTCATGAATATTCAAGGATATGTAAAATATGTCAAAGCACATCTGGCAAACAAAGAAAACCAACATTCCCATTACAGCCAGTCAATATTGAACAACCATTTGAGCAATGGGGCTTAGATATAATTGGTGAGATCGTTCCTAACTCTTCCAAATAGCATAGATATATTCTTATAGCTACAGATTACTTTACCAAATGGGTGGAAGAAATTCCATTAAAAGTATCTAATTCATAAAATATCATCGATTTCATCGATCAAAATATCATAACCAGGTTTGGTCTACCTACTGCTTTGATGTTTGATAATGCATCTTATTCTTCTGGAACTACTATGATAGATTTTGAAATTAAAAGAGGTTTCAAATTAAAATATTCTACAAATTATTACCCACAAGGAAATGGTTTAGTAGAATCAACAAACAAAAATTTGATTAGAATAATCAAAAGAACTATTGATCAGAATCAAAGAAATTGGCATAAGTCATTAATTTTCGCTCTTTGGGAAGATTGAATAAATCAAAAAGATTCTATTGGTACTTCACCATTTAATCTTGTATATGGAAAAGAAGCTATTCTTCCCACCAATGTAGTTATTCCATCTCTTTCTTAGTACAATTTATTAATGAAATTCCTACTTCTTCTCTACAATTCAGACGAGCTCAAATTCTTAGAAGAAGAAAGGGAAAAAGCCAAACAAACTCATATTCATCATCAAAAAATAATAAAAGCCTCATTTCATTCAACTTCTGTCATTCCAAAGAATTTTCAAATTGGTGATTTGGTATTGAAATGGGACAAAGCACAATTGGAGAAAGGTAAACACACAAAGTTTCAAAAACTCTGGCTAGGTCCATTTCAAATAATTGAAGAAATAGGCCCATCAAAATTTTTATTGCAAGATTTATCAGGAAAAAATGATTCTTTGCCTGTTAATGGGCAGATTTTGAAAAAAAAAATTTCTCATTGGAGGTAACCCCTTCTATAATTGTGTTAACACTGGAAAATCATACAGTAGAAGACGACATCAATTAATTTCGAGCTTAAGGATTTACAGGACAAACACATTTTGGAATCAGGAAGTATTTAAAATCTCTAAGGTTTTGAGAAAATCAGATTTGAACTAGTCATAAATGCTGAAATGCGCGCTTTATCCTTCAGGAAGAGCACCTTCTGCGCGCCTTTTTTCCCGATAAGCGCACATTCCTGGAAATGGAAAAAGTCGCTTTCCGGGACCACACCAAGGAAAGGAAGGTTTACTCCTTATGTGAAAGCCACATAAGGACAACCACTAGTGCCTCCTTAGACATTATGTGAGCACAAAAAAGAATATTTGAGCACACAATGGAATCACACCTCTCCCTTGGGTCACCATCCATCATGTAACAAGGGAGGGAAGGAGGATATGTAGCTCACCTATATAAACCCACCAAGAGATGAAGAAAGGGTGATCACAATGTTATGCTGGCCAAAGTTGCCCAGGAAACACCAGCATCATGCATGAATCGGAGCTGGAGCTAAAGAGGACTCGATAGTTGGCCACTCAACATCTTAGTCCACCACAACAGAGAGCGAGAGGGAGACTGCATCAGAGGCAGAGCCTGGAAGGCAAAATCCTTGCATCGGGACCTAGAGCCATTGCCTAGGGGCCATTTTGCAAGTGGGTAAAATTTCTTCTCTGTTTCAAGCGTTTAATAAGAAGAGGCCATCGAGCCATCATTTGCATTATTATTTTTTTTACTCTCTATATAGCTTCTGTATATTTGTGTTTTTAGTTTTAGTTTAACCAGAGCATACTTCAGCATACTATTTCCATTAAGTTTTATGATTTTGAACTCCCCCACTTTCTTCCTGTTACCAATAGTTTAGAGAGTAGACCACACTCTCTAAGCTGGTGAGATTTCATATACCCATGTGACTAATCCACCACAACAAGATTGGCAACTCCACTGACGTGTTCCGAGTTTATGTGGTTGTGCCATATTTTGCAGGAGACCCTTTGCCTATGCTGGAGGGGAGCTGACAGTCCTTTGACTCATCTTGTAGTCCCTAGACTCACTGAAGTGACAGACTGAAGAAGGCAACTCCTAATATTTTTACTTTCAAGATTTTTGCGTGTAGTTTTTCCACACAGAGGCGCATTGCGCACATTCAGGATTGACCTGCATGTAGGAAGGCGCACCTGTCAATGTTTTTTGCGTGCAAATTGCAGACTGAGATTTTTCTCCCTATTTTATGAATTTTTTCTGCTTGTAAGTGTGTTGGGTAACCCCTAATGTATTTTCCAACACCTGTATTGATACCCCACAACTTCTGAGATCTCACTTTTTGCTGCTTTCTGTAGGTATTTAGTTAGTTTTAATTTAAGTTGGTTTTTGCAAAAAGAGTTCACATAGTTTAAGTAGGGGGCAAATTAACCATTGCTTTCTAAAAAATTTATGTTTTTTCAAATTCTAGTATGCACACTTAGTTTAACTAGTCCAAGTAAGTGGCTCAAGACCACACATGCATAAGCTAGTGTAGAAATTTTTTAGTTTAAATTCAATTTTTGCATTTAGGAAATTTTGGGACTAGGATTGAATCACCAATTAGAGCAAATAATCTCTATTGTATTTGCACCATTTGGTGACCCTAGACAAGCATATGAATGCTCTACATTTGTGATTCACCATCTCCCTTTAGTTACTCACATAGATTAACTAGGAATATTTTGAAGTGGCCCATTATTCGCAAATGCTTTCCATTTGAGCAAGGAAGAACATCACACAGTTTAGCTAGGGGACTTTTGTAAAGGATCACTGATATCCATATGTTCAAATTATGAGATTTTACACCATACGCTCACACACATTTACCCACTAAGAAAATAAAGCCACCTAAAAATCACTTAAACCAACTCACTAAATTCTCCCCATAGGGGCCGCAAGAGAATTTATAGATTAAGTTAGGATCAAGGGGGTGGGCATCCAATAAGCTGCCTTGATCAAAATTCACATTGAAACATATAATTTTTGTATTTAGGGAGCTTTAAAATCCACCTGTCAACCCACGGAAAAGAAAACCTGAGCACTGCAGAGACCCGATTTAGAGGGGGTTAGGCTTAGGCACAGTGCATGCCATATCAATTGGGGCTACCTGACCCGACTGGTACTTGGTACTGTTAGTTGACTACCAAGAATCCCAAGACTCAAACTCTCACGTGGGATGGTGGTTATTAGTGGCCAAACCTAGAGAATCCTTTACCTTATAGGTGACGGTGCAGGCAAGCGCTAGACCCTCTACCCTTACCTTGGTGGATTCTCTTTGGCTGACTGGGGGTGTCGCCAACTCTTATGGGACGTTGTGCCAGCACTCACAAGAAATATTCTCAAGGCCCAGTTACTTTTTGAGTGTGTGAGGACATAATAGGTCTTTTAGGATTTTTAGTATCACGTGCAAACAAACAAAACCATTTTTTTCTTAGTTGATCACATAGATTAAGTTAAAGGGAAAATTCATTTCATTTTCACTTTGTTTTATGTATGTGGCCATAAATTTGTCATGATCATAGACTTGATCCCCTCAAAATTTTTCCAAAACCTAACCTGGTCGACACCCAAATGGTTCCAATGGAACCTCGTCGGTCCAGGCGTATTTTGGACCTCCCCCATTATCCGGAGGGGTTCCAGGTCTTTCATCGTTTAGGCGTCAAAGATGGAACGTTGCCACAATTTTTGGTTCATCCTTTCTTAGAGAAACCTTAGTTGGGAACCCTAATCAGTCTCCCAACACCACACTACACATGACTCCCCCCTCATCCCCTGGGGGGAAGAGAAGCACATCCCATACAGGAATCCAGCTGAATTCACAACAAGGTACGTCAAAGAATAACCCTTGTTCTAACCAGAACTTTGTGTCTTCACACGTTGCCATGGCTTCAACCTCCTAGTCACCCTTCTTAGTGGTGTTGAATCTACTAGATTTGACCAAGCTCACCAATGAACCCAACGCACACGACCCCAATTGGCCTCCCATGCCCATGAAGCTCCCTTTGGACATACCAAAGTTTGAAGGAAAGCAAGTGGAAGACCCACATAATCATATAATGACCTTTCACCTGTGGTGCTCTTCGAATAGCATCATCGACAATACTATTCGGTTGAGGCTATTTCAACGCACTCTTACAGGAGTGGCCAAGAAATGGTACGTGGAGCAACCTCCTACTTCACATGGAACCTTTAGTGCCCTTGCTACTGTGTTCCTCAAATACTTTCAGTTTCCCATTCACCACGATTTGGGAATGGAATTATTGACTCATTTCAGACAATTGCCCTTGTTGGAGGATTAATCCGTCTTGCGGACAAGACTGATCTCCCTAGTACTAAAAGTATCTAGCAACAAACAGCCAAATAGACTAATCTTTCTCTAAGCATATACAATCTATGAAAAGCTCTATAAAGGTGTTAAGGACTTACCGTTTGTCCAATGCTTGTTTGAAGTCATTGTTCTCCCTCGCACGCTTGAAGGAGTTTTCCTCGTAAACCTGCAGTCACAAACAAGCAAAACATTACATAGCACCTGTATAGAAATCATCATAAACCATGCTTATCATAGTGATCAAGGAATTAATGAAATAAACCATTGATTGAAAGCTTATTGAGAAAAATGAGTATATTTGTATTAATTTCAAAAGAAGAAAATCCTTACAACCTGAGCCTTGATGTTGCACAGGACTTTCTAGGGTCCGAAGCAGGAATCTCCTTTACTTTGATAAGCTCTGCACTCCTCCAATCAAGACAAATAGAGGTATGTAATATTTCCTCACAAAAGTCTTAATTAACTGAGTCTGAATCTCAACAGCACTTAACTTCAAATATTCTAAAGCTTCAACTCCCTTTGAGGCTACCCAATGCCTCTTTTTATAGTGGAAAAGAGGAGGTTTTTTGTTCCAACTATGAAGGGATAGAATCCTCCTTCAAAGGGATAAGCTCCTCACATCAAGGGGTTAGCTCCATAAGGTAAGGGATACATGCACCTCATAAGAGCGGTTCTATCACCGCAAGATATTTTCTGGAAGATTCTAGAATTCACTTTTATTGAGATTTTTGGAAATTACTTGTGCCTTTTTGATCTTACAGGGGTCCGCACCTATAACAAAGAGAAATTGTGTTCAGGTACGCAGGACAGCTAAAAATTGGGTGCGGGACCGCAGGCAAGATAGCGAGAAAGTGCGATACCAAAGTTTAGGAGACTTTTAGGAACTTTTCTTTGATTTTCAAGGCTTGACATGAGGAACTGATATGTTAGACTTGCAAAGGGATCAGTATGAGTAATAATGAGCTCATACACATAGAAGAATGTCAGAATGACAATTTACAGTGTAACAGATTGCCCCCTAAAGTGAAAAGTCTGGAATAGATGATGCTGAAGTCTGTCATATATGAAGAGTGCAGTACTTTATCATTTCAAGGATCATCCCGTGGTCACCCCAGTCGGAACCTGTAAAAATATTCAAATGCAAAATATATTTATATCATCGCTGAGGTAGGCATTCCCATACTCAGATCAAAACTAACTAGAGACTAATTCAAACTATTCTGATACAGGAATGATTTTGAGTATATCACAGTATAGACACATGTAGACACAGTATGGACGCAGCCATCTGTTTGTGAATAGTCTACTGTATAAATGATAACAAAATTCCTCGCAGCCTAGATGGTAGAAACTAGATCCAGGGTCTTCATTTTTGCATCTCGAACTAGTACGATTCTATCCATGTGAATAAATGTGTCGAAGTCAAACATGGTAGAAACCACTTGATTACCAGTCAATGATGTAAACTGTTAACAAGTGTAAGAGTAACCACCAGTAATGTCAATGGCTCTCAAAGTACCCAGTAAAATCCATGAAATGTGAATGAATGAGCTGAAGTTGAACATGTCATGGAATCATTCGATTGAAGGTCAATGATGCAACCTATCGTCGAAAGCGAAGGCTTATGGGTAGAACGTACGAAGTTTCAAGGTCATGATGATTTACGGATCCTTCTAGATAATGAGTTGTCGTCGATGAAGAAGTGATACGAAAGGACTAGGCAAGCCCACAACACGAAATCATAGATCAAGTTTTGAAAATATATCGGCAAGGACTGACTCAGGGATGGTAAAAAATGGATGACAGATATTTTGCAGATGAATGGTTTATTTGAACTATCCTCTTGAACACATAACGACATTGCAGATGGCTTGGTAGCAGTTGACCCAAAGCTAATACCCAGAAACTAGATGAAGACTTCCAAATGAGGTTCGATTAACTGTTAGGCAAAGGATTTCCCAACCCAGGTGATTGAAAGTGTCGTGTTCAAGGGTGGTTAACTAAATTTTCTAGAAATCAAAATACAACAAACAAGTCCATTTTTCTCTCTTTTCCCCCACCATTTCTGGCAAGTACCTCTTTATTTTTGACAAGCTTGAGGAGGATGAAATTTTTTTTTTATAAGCTCATCCTTCAGATGAGTCCAACTTAGTTTAAGATTCGAACCCTAAGAAGGAGTGGTTCGTTCCTGTTGAAAATTAAACAGGTCCTTTACTGTTAAATTTTAATGAGTCTAGTATAGGAGAAACTCGGTGTTTTTAAATTTTAGGGAGTCAGAAGAAAAAAATTAAGAAAACTCCATGGGTGTAATTTTTCATAAATTTAGTCTCTCGAGCCCGAAAAAGGATAAAATAATGCAAGAGAGAACTCTATTGACTGTAATTAGTCAATGTATACCTTTTTCGTAAATAGTCCATTTCAGTCCGTAAAAGGGGTAAACTTATACTGAAGGGACGATCATTCATTTAATTTAACGAGTTCGAACAATCAAGTACTCAACAATATTTTCATGTTTAGAGAGTCTGAAAAGGGCTTAAAAGAGAACTCCAATGTTTCGCTTTTTCATAAAATTTTGAAAGAGTCCGAAAAAGTGATAAAAGTATGCTCTTTGTTGAAAAATGGTCAATTCTCCTGATAAATCCAATTTCTGCACAAAAACTTGAAACATTACACATACCTGTTTAAAATAAGTAAAAATGCTTTCAAAATACCCTTTTTAAAGTGAAAAAATAAATAAATTAAAAATTCATCTATTCTAAAAAACTTATAAAAAGGACTTTTCAACTTCATTTTTACCGTTCAAGTTTAGAGTGAAAAGTAGAAGCTTTTGGGTAAAAAGTTCCTGTGAAGATTCCGGAAGATCTGTCCGACGAAATCGAGAACCATCAGTCCCAGGTAATCCATGACCTCTTAATCTTGCTTTTCATCTGTTTAGAATTCTTTTTAGGCTTTAGTTTTCATTTTTTTTAAGGAAAAAATATGTTTAAGAAATTACCCGCGGGGGTCCGTAGGCACAACACACATGACCTGTGGACCCCGACCTTTTTCTATGTAGAAAAAGGTCATGGGTCCACACTTTTAATATATAACACATGCGTTCCTACGCACTATGTATGAAGGAAAAGTGCAGTCCCCGCGCAATTGAATTTCAAAATCAAATTTTCCATTTCCTGCCCAAAATTTTTCAAATTAGATTGTTCTAACTTATATTTTTATGCGTTGTAGGATTAGCAAGATGTTGATTTGGAGAGAATGTGAGCATGAGTATGTGGATGACGCCACAATGCTCCATTTTCCCACAATGCAGGCTTTAAGAGCATGCGGTTTGTATAAATTTTGGGCCATTTAGGGCATGAGGGCACAGGTAGACCTCCTGACATGGCTGGTAAACAGATGGAATGTGCAGGACTAGTGTTTCATTATTGGTGGCCACCGGCTCGAAATTGAGCTGGAGGATATTTATTTTCTGACTGGTTTGTCCAAGAGGGGCGAACAACTTTCCTTGTTTGGGACTAGGCCAGGTGGCCAAACTGTCGCTAGTCTTCGACAAGAGTTCTGTAATGATGAAGCAGAACCTAGGGACAAACAGATTGATATAAAAACTATCATCCGTCCTGAGCTGAAAGTGATTGCATTTACTATTACTAGACTATGTGGGAGTGCTGAACTACATGTGGCTACCGGTTCCCAGATGCGTATTGCTGTAGACTGTTTCTGAGGCACCATTTTCAACTGGTGCGAAGCTGCGTTGACCAATGTAAAAGGCCAACTGACTAGAGCGAAAAAAGGAAAACTAAATAACTTTGGATATGGATCCATCGTGGTCACTTTTTCTCTAGAGTGGGTACCCATGCTAGCTCCGCAAAGTATTCCTGTTGATGTTGGTCGACCCCGAGAACCTAGGATGGTTCGTTGGGTTGCATTGATGGCCCGTCACGGTATTGAGGGCGCTGAGATTGTTCGATTTCCTCCTTCGTATTTTCGTTGGCTGGACCACCAACGTTTTTTCATCGAGGACTTTTCGTATGCCGGGATAGACTTCTGCGGTGACCGGGAGATGACTCTCCCAGCAGGGGAACAATGGGATGAATCAGGTAAAAACATTTTCAACGAATTCTAAATTCTAAATTTTTTATTTTTTAATCGTCTTATCAATTAATAACCAATTTTTTTTTTATGAATGCAGATGTGGGTCCATGGCGACCAGTCCATCTTTAGCCTTATGACAGAAGACAACCAGTTGCAGCTGCACCAGCCCCAGTAGGCCAATCAGCGGAAGTTTTGTCTGATTTAGAGCATCATCTAGAGCGTCTGACTCTAGATATTCCAGAGACGGACATAGATGAGATCCCACTCAGATTGCAGAGATATGTGATTGGTGTTCCAGGACCTTTTAGAAGGTTCCTGTGTAGGGTGGCTTGGGCAGTGGTTTCTTATCGTGATCACCATCAGTGATGGGATGATCGTGTTGTAGACTCATATTTCTGACTTTTTGTGTTACCATTTTTCCGATCATAAGGTGTTTCCAACCTATGATCGAAGACGATGTATATTTTTTGAAAACATTCTATGCTATGATATATCACTATTTACCAGCTATCTGTATACATATTATCGATGTTATTTGTTTTACTGCTTTGATCATTGCAAATGTCGATTTATCATACTAGAAGCAACTGCGTCTGCTAATGTATTTAAATGTCTTGGAATATGTTGATATTCTATGTAATCAAATTCACGTTCCAAGAGACGAACTCTTAAAAATAACCGTAATAACACTGGATTTCTAATGGCATAAACTCGGTTCAATTTCAATACAACAAGTTCAGAATCCAACTTAAAAATCAAACTCTGAATTCCAAACGATATGGATTCGGATAATAACTCAATCATTGCACTATACTCGGCAATTTTATTCATTGTTTGACCAACGCTTACCCCATGCATGGATACTAACTCATCAGAGGGTGAATAAATAACCCAAGCTGCGGAAGAAATGTTTTGTGTACTACGACAAGCACCATCAGCAAAACCAATGTAGGTTTGAAGAGACGTCGACATCTGCAATATCAGGAATAAAACTCAGATAAGCAGGAATAGTGATAAAAACATACTTCTAAACTAAGCACACTTTTCTAATCTAAAACACACCAGCAGTAAAGAAATATAATCTAATAAAATATATCTCCATACCAAGTTAAGCATAGTATCACTTCAGATAAAGTCCATTTCTAGGTTTATTCAAAGGGACACCGTCGAAATCTATCAGCTCATAGGCCCCTTTAGCTAGCTTTCGCTTGACAATGAAAGGGCCATGCCACATGGGCACAAATTTCCAAGCTCCTAGCTTATCATTGGCTTGATCATAAACTAAGACTAGGTCTCCTTTTGAAAAATTTTGAGGGGTAACACTTCTGTCGTACTGAGCTTTTATTCGTTTAACATGAGCCTCGTTTGCTATTACGACATTTCGTCGATTCTCATCCAGATGAGCTAAGTACAGGAAACGTTTCTCCTCCTCAGACGTAGCTGGGAGTAATTCTATGGCTAATTTTAGTGATGGAATTTCGCATTCAATCGGCAACACAGCTTCCAAACCGTAAACGAGTTGAAAGGGAGTGAAACCAGTTGATGTTTTTACTGAGGTTCGATATGCCCAAAGTGTTGAAAATAACATGGAATGCCAATTCGTTTTGTGAATACCAATAATTCGTCTAATCATGGTGACTAGAAATTTGTTTATGGCTTCAACCAGACCATTGGCTTGTGGATAATACAGAGTGGAACTATCGTGACGCAGGCCAAGTTGATCTGTCAGTTCAGTCATCATGACATTGCGAAAATGACTTCCATGATCTGTAATAATGGCTTGAGGAACACAGAACCTAGAAATTATGTGATTAAATACGAAAGTTGCAGCAGTCTTGCCGTCAGCCGAAAATGTAGGCATTGCCTCGGCCCACTTAGTAAAATAATCTATGGCTAAGATAATATATGCATGCCCCCCGGCCAAGTGAGGGTTACATGTAATAAAATCGATACCCCATTTTGCGAAAGGACCAACAGCAATTATGGGATGAAGAGGAGCGGGTGGCGCGCGCATCTTACGATCAAAAAGTTGACAATTGTGGCATTTCCAGACTGCATAAATACAATCTTTGAATAATTACGGCCATAAATAACCAGCGCGCAATATCTTTTGGGCTGTGGCATACCCAGACATATGACCGCCACATGCTCCAAAATGGCAATCATTTAACACCTTTTCAGCTTCTTCATGAACAAGACAGCGTCTGAAAATAGAGTCCACTCCACGACGATAGAGTGTTTCACCAATAATATTATACTGTTGGGATTGGAAGCGTATTTTCCGTCACCGAGATTGTGAGATTTCAGGTCGAAAAGATTGGGTTTGGAGATAAACAATGATATCTCCATACCATGGATCTAGCGTACTGATAAGAAACAAAGATTCATTTGCAATGGGCTCTTCTGCCATAGTTTCAGTATTATTAGAGGGAAAATCACACACCAGTTCCACAAATACCAAAGATTTCTTTGCCTTGGATTTCTCAAACTCCAAGTAAAATTCCTGTAGGATAACTATCCATTTGGAATACTTGCCCCCTAGCAATTGTTTGGTTAAAATATACATCATAGGGTTGCAATCAGAAATTACTGTGGTTTTACGTAACAAGATGTAGTGTCTAAATCAATGGACAGCTTGAATAGCTGCCAATGCTAATTTCTCCACATGTGTGTATTTGATCTCGGTCGGATGCAGATTCCGACTAAGATAGTAAATCACATGTTCAGTGTGAGGTTCATCTTCCTGAACTAACACTATCCCAATGGTGGAATGAGAAGCAGCGAAATACAAAATGTAATCCTGGTTGTAGTTGGGAGGATGCAATAACGGTGCATGGGTCAACGCGTGTTTAAGTGCATCGAAAGATCGATCAGCGATCTCGTCCCAAAAGAATGAAATGTTTTTTTTCAACAACCGGGTGAAACCCTTTGTAAGCTCGGCATAGTTAGGAATGAACTGACGTAAAAGTTTGCTTTCCCCTGCAAAATTTGGAGTTGGCGTAAAGTCGAAGGAGGAGGTAATTTGACAATAGCTTCGACCTTTGATGGATCGACACGAATGCCTGATTTCAAAACAAAATATCCCAGTAAACAACCCGACTCTACACAAAAAACACATTTGTGTGGATTCAGCCTAATCTTATAATGCCGACATCTCATAAAGATAGCTCGTAAATGAGTGAGATGGTCGGCCCTGCGTGATGAATGAGCAGGTAAATAATCAAGATATGGCTACACAATGTGCTTAATGTCATGAAACGCATAAGACATTGCCCTTTGAAAAGTTGCTCCAACGTTCTTCAATCTAAAGGGTAGTTTGCGATAAGGAAATGTCCCCCACGGAAAAATAAAAGTTGTTTTTGGCTGATCAGCAGGGAGTATGTTTATTTGATTATACCCAGAAAAACCATCCATAAAGGAAAACATTTTACTACCGGCACAATCATCGATTATCTGATTGATATAGGGAGTTGGATAATTTTCTTTGGGACAAGCTCGATTAATATCCCTATAATCGATACATACTCGTATCGTTCCTTTTTTTTTAGTCATAGGAACAATATTTGATACCAAATCTGTCAACGGAATTGGATAAATAAAACCTGCACGAAGTAATTTTTCAACTTCTGCTTTGATAGCAGCAAATTTTCTAGGATGTATTTGACGTAAATGTTGACGAACAGGTTTGGCATCCTGGTAAGTCTTGATTTCATGTATGACGATTGACGGATCAATTCCTGGCATTTCTTCATAATACCAGGCAAACACATCACGAAATTCTTGAAATAGGGATTTATAAGCTTTAATTTCATCTTCAGTACAGCAAGCACCTATATGAATGTTTTCAATTATTCTTGGTTTTACTGAAATGTCAATTGGAACCGTTAGAGAAATATTTTTCAAATTTAATTCAGAATCAGGATTTTTCAATGGATTCTGGGGTTCTTTGACATATTCAGCAGTAAAAATTGAAGCAAAATCATCTTCAAAATGATCTGGTTTAGGTAAAAATGAAGATCGATGATGCAGATCTTCCCATGGTAAATCATCAACAGACAAAAATTCACGAATCTGCTCATTAGTATGAACAACATCTGGAAATGTCGTTGTGGCCGAACTGGATATAGAAAGTGATTCCTCAGTGGTCCCATTCATTGGATCAATTTCGGTTGAAGAGGTGTTGGAAAGTGACTGTACAGCCTGGTATGCAAGTTCAAATGGACTCAAAGGCATCATGCCATCAATTGAATCTAACTCGGAATCAGAAGGTATGATCCAAGGATCATCAAACATAAAATTATTTGACGAAATCATGTGAATAGTTGCAACAACAAGCGATACATTAGGAGGAGGAAAAGCAAAAGTTCCTAGTAAACCAGAATCTTTAACTAATCCTACTCCAACATCCTTATAAGGGATAGTCGCTTTACCAACGTGCTGGACTGTTTCTTTAGAGGATGGGTCGGAAGAGAAATAAGTTAACTGATCTATTGTGACGATCTTTCCTTGATATGGAAATTTTATGAGTCGAAAGACCGAAGAAACAACAACAGTCATCGCATAAGACCAACTGCGACCCAGAAGAAAGTTGTAATCTAGAGGGGCATCAACCACTTCCACATCTAGATTTACGGTTTTACCTTCTACCCCTATGGGTAAATCCTGCAAAATACCAAAAGGGTGGAAACCTTGACCATCAAAAGCCTTAAGAATCGTCGGAGATTGGTTAAGTGTAGGAGAACCAAGCGATTTCCAACACTGAATCGACATAATACACGTTGAAGCCCCCTCATCAATCACAGTCTGATAGATTGGTCTGTTTTTGACTAACACTGGTATCTGGAAAGCCATTTGATGAGGTAGACGAGGTGTACTATTTTCTAAATCAAAGATTATAAGATTAGAATCCTGAACATCTACAGCTCCTATAGCAGACAAAAGCAATTTACGCTGTGCTGGGCATGATTTCAACACTTCCAAAGCCGACATTGCTGAAGGGGAAATAGCTAAGTCTTCAACAATGTTGTAATTCTGAGCAGCTCTCGCATGTGGATTGAAAGCTGATTTACGAAGAACACCTTTAGCAAGCGGTTTGATTATTAAGTCTGGATTTTGTTACTCAATCTATAGCAGACCAGAAACAGGAGGAAGTGTAGTTGATGCATTTTCATTAGAAGATTCTGCTTCTTTCCCATCAACATGATTCTTAGTACCATAATCTTGCGATCGCGTCACAATCCTTACATGAGACATCATCAAAATAGGTTCTTCTCAAGCAGTCGAAGTGGAACCAACCATCTTGCTATCTTGAGTTGGAAAAGGATCCTTCAAGACAATAGGTTGTTGTGAACCTTTAATGAATTTTGCAACCTCTGCACGATGTGGGCATTCCTTAGTGAAGTGATCCTCGTCACAAATGTAACAAGGGTAACGAGGTTTGCGCTTTTCGTCATTGGATTCATTTTTATCAGTTTTCTCTTTCGAATTTTTCTTGTTTTTACTCTTCCCTTTCTTTTTACCACCAGATTTAGATTTAGCCATGAATGTCTCCACGACATGAATGTCGGCAAAAATTTCGAGGGAAGATTCTCCTTTCAGGGAATTTGGTAAAGTTATAATAGGAGAAGAATTCTTTGAAGATTTCTTCTTACTTTTCATATTGACTGTACCAATCATGCCATCAACAGCATGAGACCCTGAAGGAGCAGCAACTATTTGACCTTGTTTTGGAAGGTCGGGGATTTTTTCGTGTAAAGTACCTGACTGCGTGTAAACGAGGTCAAGGTACTAAGCTTGAGCAATCACTTGCTCTTTAGTAACAACACCAGCTGAAGCTACATCTTCAGTGATCTTGGGAAACAATGATTTAACAAACCATTCTGCCAAAATTTGATCTGGAATATAAACTTTCACCAAACGCCTTCTACGTTTCCATTCATGAATATGATCAGAAATATACATAGACGTAGATTGCTTAAGTGAAGTTAATAATTCCATGCCATTGTCGTATCTGATAGGCAACTGAAAATGAGTCAAGAAGGCAGTTTCTAACTGACTGAAATTATGAAATGAGCCTCGTGGTAACTCAATGTACCATTTAGCTGCAAGACCAATAAGATTTCTCTGGAAAAAACGTAAGCAAATCAAATCATCAATAATTGAATTAAACGCACACCAGAGGTGATAAGTCATGACATGATTTGATGGATCCTCTCTCGACTTACCTTCGAATTTGGGTATATCACTGGGCAACTTATGTGGCATTGGCGGCCAGTACGGATAATAGAAAATCAGATCATTCGTAAGGCGTGTCAAATCAGGTAAATCCAAAGTCGCAATAAATGGTAACTGACGGTTAGGGTCACGAAAACCTTTAGTAGCCAAAGAAGTTACAGGAGGTGGATACCCAGGATAACTGGGAATTGGATTTGCATTAGGAATCGTGTAACCTCCTGGAAAGCCAGGATTAACCGAACCAAACTGGGGTTGTTGAGGCTGCTGATAAGTGTAGCCAGGGTACGGTTGATACTGATAATTTGGATTTTGTGAACCGAGACCGAATTGAGGATATCCCTGGTACGGTTGATACGTGAATTGTGGTTGACTTGTGACAACTGTACTCATACCGGCTTGTCCTCCAGGCATCTGAACCGAAGTCTGAACGGAAGGCCCTGACTGGGGTACAAAGACTTGAGGGATTTGCAAGGATGCAGGGATAGCCGAACTCAGAGTTACAGATACTCCAGAAATAGGTGTTACAGGTTGGACAGACGCAACAGCAGTTGCAGCAGTTTGAGGCGGAGTTTGAGGTGTACTAGGCACAGACTGCTGAACAGAACTAGGTGCAGGAGTTTGAATAGTAGGCTGGACAGGTTGCTGGGTTGGACCAGAAACAAAAGGTTGTCCAGATTGAAAAGGTAACTTCACATTAGGCTGCATAGGCTGTTGATATTGGGATGGATCCCACACCATATTCATTTCGGGGTATTGTCCCGTAGAAGGTTGAACATAAGGACCATAACCTGGTTGAACGTAGGGTTGATAAGTAAGTGGTAAATTTCCGGCTCCTTGAAAATATGACTGACCAAAAGGCTGTTGGTAACCTTGAATTGGGTACTGACCTTGAGGTTGATAACCCTAAGGCACGTACTGAAGCTGGGGTTGATAAGGACCCTGAGGAGCATATTGAGCTTGGGGTTGACCCTGGGATGTGTACTGTCCTGAAGGTTGATAACCCTGAGGTATGTACTGCCCTTGGGGTTGTCCCCCAAAATAATATGATTCCACAGTTTGTCTTGGGAAAAATCTACCTTGAGGTTGACCCCCAGGTGGTAACTGACTTCCTGAAGGTTTCCCCCCAGGTGGTAACTGACTACCTTGAGGTTGCCCCCCAAGCAGTAACTGAATTCCCTGAGATTGCCCTCCAGGCGGTACCTAACTGCCTTGAGGTTGCGGATTCGGAATATTACCAGACATCATAAAAATTTTCCCTTCGTTCGATGTTTCAGTTTTAATTCCACTTAAACCAGATGATAACATGCTTTCAATCAGTTGAGGAGCTGCCCCTGAGAAAGTACCAGACAGAGCCTGATATCCCGAAGGAACAGAAGGACCACCATGTAAAAATGATTCTGGTGTCTGGGAAAACATGGATGACTCTCCTGCCATAATGGATAACGGATAATAACCTTTGGGTGTTGGATGAAATGGAACTCGAGGTGGAGAAAAAGTAAGATCCGGATTATCTAAAAAAATTGTTAAGGATAAGTACCAAGCAGTAGTTCGAATAGGGCTGTAGAAAATTGATTCACGCTCCCTAAGATTTAACGACTGAGGGGAATTGGGAAGAGATAATTCTTTGTCTGGATTAGTAAGTTCTTCAATAGAAATTAGTCCAGATGGAAGATCATCAGTGACAATATTCCTTACCCTTGGTGAACCAAGATTGCTAGAAGTTGGTGAAACAAATCCCGAATATGTTTCCAAAATAGAAGGTTCAGTTTCAGGTTCAGAGATTTCAGGTTCGTCAGCCCATTCACTGGCAGGAGAAATACTACCAGTAACTTCAGAAACTAAAATTGGCTCTTGAATGTGTTCTGTTATGGGTGTTTGATAATCAGGATGAACTACTATGGATGAAGTTCCAACTTCTGTTGATTTAATCCTACCGCTACTAGATGATACCAGAGCACGAAGCCCTTCAAGCTGACTTGGTGAATATTCAGGGGGTTTCCCTTGTAGTCTCTGGGACTGTCTCGGTAATTCCGACATGATTAAATATTTTACTAATCACACGCAAACAAAGAAAATTTCAATGAAAACACCTAAAGTCTCTAGAAATAAAACAGCTGAATCACGTGCTTAAAAATCTAGGAGTTCAAACCACACACAAATAGTAACTTCCCGTACTAAAGACACCAGTTCGTGATGAAATCCAACTTAGTAGAAATTTAATACAGAAAGGGCGGTTGGAACAATTACCTCGAAAACCTGCTTAATGAATTAGACTGGCACAAGTTTCCTCACAAAACCATCTCGTGTGAAGATAACCCCCCAGAGACTCCAAGTGAGTCTAGTCGACGTCTGCTCCAGGTACAGTGAGATCTTTCCTTCTCTGTCACCTTAGGAAATAATCTTAAGTTTGTAGACACTAAGGTTACCAATAGTAACAAATATAACTGGGTGAACAGTCTACGATCCGATCTCACGCGCAAGGGCAGGGTAACAAAGCTCAATCCCCTTGAAGGCTCCTCGACATGGTTAATCCGAGGTTTACCGAAAAGTGACCCCAGGCTCCTCGACAATGGTTAATCCGAGGTTTACCATTTGTAATATGCGCAAAATCTTCTATCTTCCCCAATGAAACATAATTGATTGTCTTAAAGGTTCGGACATGATCTCGTGATTGACTTCTTTAAGAGAAGCTTCCCAGATTATATAAATTACGATTGGGTTTATTTCCTACCGCAAGATTTGTCTACTTGTTTTTTTTACTACCTTGGAGAGTTACTTACTCCCTACTCCAAGATACTAGCCTAAGCTATGTTGGTGATAAGAGCCCTAGAAAATAAAAAGATTGCTAGATGAATTTTAATTAAGCATTACTTTTAAGAGCTGTTTCTTAAGTCAATGGGTGCGGAAGTGAAACTCTGATGGTGTGAAGACTCGACTTCCAAAAAACACTAAAAATGCACCTAAAAATGATAATTAGATCATTTCCTGTCAGTGAAGTTCTAATTAAGGAAAAGTTAGAGAATGCAATTCTTTTAATGAACAATTCCTTCTTTAAACATTAAGAGCAATTGAAAGAAAATATTTTTGTCATTTCAGCAATAACTCAAAAATGAAACAAACTATCAAAGCTCATAAGAAAATCCTTTCACTTTCAAAAACTCGAAGCTACAAAACAAGTTTTCTTCCAAAGAGATTTACAAAATTCTATGAAAAACACTCAAAACTATCAAACTAATTCTGAGACCTACAAATTTTAATAATCTAATTGAATTAAAGCTTTAAATTTTTTTTTTTTGAAGAATGTTTTACTTATCTATTCAGCGAACTAAGGATCTAGTCGTTCAGAATAACAAACAGATAAAAAAAACTCAATTATGTTTTTATAAAAAATGAAATTCAAAAACCAATAACAAAGTTTCTTTTCAAAGGTTTGCAAAGAAACATGTAACTCTATGTATTAAAAAAGGATGATTTCACAATCAGGCCAGATTCAGCAAAAGACAAAAGACCAATGTAATATTAGGTACTTCCAACAGTCAATGCTTCGAATCGCTACAAAGACCAAGCGAAAGACAATCCAAAACGCAAAACTTCTAGAAAATCATCAAAACACCAATACTGCTAAGACTCATTCACAGAAAGCTTTTGACAGAAACAATCATCAATCTGGGCAGAAACCAAAAAATATAAATTACAATAAATATAAACTAAATAAATAAATCCAAAGTTTTTCAAAATTTTAACAGGGTCCGCAGGCTTGCAGAAGTAACAGGTGCGGTACCGCACTGTTTACTAAAGAAAAATTGCGAAACTGCCCGCACTGTGCAAAGAAGGAAAAGTGCGGTCCCAGGAAAAATTAGAGAAAAATTTAAAAGATCTCAAAATTTTCAAAAACAGAGAAAACCTAAGCTACCCAGGCAAATGTCTATTAATCAAAAACTAGGAAAAATGTTTCCTCAAATCAAAATAAAAGAGAACCAAAAACAACAAGTTCTTTCCCCAGCGGAGTCACCAATTTGTTGGAGGATTAATCTGTCTTGCGGACAAGACTGATCTCCCTAGTACTAAAAGTATCTAGCAACAAACAGCTAAATAGACTAATCTTTCTCTAAGCATATACGATCTATGAAAAGCTCTATAAAGGTGTTAAGGACTTACCATTTGTCCAATGCTTGTTTGAAGTCATTGTTGTCCCTCGCGCGCTTGAAGGAGTTTTCCTCGTAAACCTACAGTCACAAACAAGCAAAACATTACATAACACCTGTATAGAAATCATCATAAACCATGCTTATCATAGTGATCAAGGAATCTATGAAATAAACCATTGATTGAAAGCTTATTGAGAAAAATGAGTATATTTGTATTAATTTCAAAGGAAGAAAATCCTTACAACCTGAGCCTTGATGTTGCACAGGACTTTCCGGGGTCCGAAGCAGGAATATCCTTTACTTTGATAAGCTCTGCACTCCTCCAATCAAGACAAATAGAGGTATGTAATCTTTCCTCACAAAAGTCTTAACTAACTGAGTCTGAATCTCAACAACACTTAACTTCAAATATTCTAAAGCTTCAACTCCCTTTGAGGCTACCCAATGCCTCTTTTTATAGTAGAATAGAGGAGGTTTCTTGTTCCGACTATGAAGGGATAGAATCCTCCTTCAAAGGGATAAGCTTCTCACATCAAGGGGTTAGCTCCATAAGGTAAGGGATACATGCACCTCATAAGAGCGGTTCTATCACCGCAAGATATTTTCTGGAAGCTTCTAGAATTCACTTTTATTGAGATTTTTGGAAATTACTTGTGCCTTTTTGATCTTACAGGGGTCCGCACCTATAACAAAGAGAAATTGCATTCAGGTACGCAGGACAGCTGAACATTGGGTGCGGGACTGCAGGCAAGATAGCGAGAAAGTGCGATACCAAAGTTTAGGAGACTTTTAGGAACTTTTCTCTGATTTTCAAGGCTTGACATGAGGAACTGATATGTCAGATTTGCAAAGGGAGCAGTATGAGTAATAATGAGCTCATACATATAGAATAATATTAGAATGACAATTTTCAGTGTAACAGCCCTCCATCCATATTTCAGGGCATCTCCATGAATTGAGGCGGCATCGCAGTTTATGCAAAGATAAACTTGACGACCGAGTCCTTTTAGATTTATTCTTGAAAACTCTGACAACGGATATTTCAAAGGATGTGGTGCAACGCAACCCCACATCTGAAGAGGACGCAATCAGTAAAGCCCAACAGCTTGAACTGATCTATACGTAGTTAGGATACATCTATGACATCCTTCATAATGCCCCACGCCTGCAATCTTATCAAGAATTTCCAGGCGCAGCTAACTCTGCAGACAGAATTATTGGGTCAATGACCCAAGGATACCTAGGTAGCAGTAGTCAGAATCCTGGTTACACACATGGCTCTACCCAGAACATGTCTCAACCCGGATTTCAAAGTCATCATATGCAGCAGCAAAATTTGATTAATAGGGTGCAAGCGTATCACCAAGGAGGACATTATCCTTCGGCTGAGGGGACCCAGTATGCAGGAAGAAATATTGACGAAAGAGCTCCCCCCCAATGGCTAGGTGCAAACACGGGACAACATTATGCTTAGTCCCAAACACACAACCCACCTACGCAAAATAATGCATAGGTGAAATTTGTGCAACCATCCCAAAATCAACCACACCAGTGTGATCAGGAGAACTACCCTCCTAATGTGGTTAAGAAAAAAACAAAAAAAAAGACCAAAGGGAACCCTAGACAGGGAGGCAGCAACCAACAACGTCCACCGTGATCCGAGGCTGGAGGTAACTCTAACCGGAATCAGAACAAGGAGCCATGCACTGCCCAAAGGCAAGGCAAAAGGCCACCTCTACGAACAAACCATTGTTGTTCAATATTTGGTGAGTACGAGCACTATACTCACCACTGTCCCGAACTCCCTGAGCTTAAAAAGTTGCAGAGTATCTTCCCAGCAAACTGTGGTGATGCGAGAACCCTTCCCGCATCAAGGAACGGTCAGCACTCAACAGAAAAACCCAGACAATTCCGAGAAAAGAAACCACGAAATTTACATGGCTAGGGAAAAAATGTTTTTCCAAACTCAGAATCATAGCTACGACACCCCACCAGACACTAATATGTCAGGGGCTGGTATGAGTGTGCTGACTGCACCATTAACCATCCCAAAGGTTCCTATGAAACCATTGCCAAAAATGGTAAAAGGGCCTAATAGCCGAGCAGGTAACTACTTTAAAGTGGCCCACAATTATAACATCGTAGACGATTTAGATCAGTCACCCACTGCTATGTCCGCATTGGAAGTACTAAAGTCATGCCAAAAGAAATGGAAAGCCCTACTTTCCACATTAGGCACTGTCGACCCTGCCGACATGCGCATGATGGCTTTCGAATTAGACAAAGCCACCCCTAGGCTTCCCTCCATGGTTTCCTTTGAGATACCAGTATCGGTACAGAATATCACTATTCACCGATGTGTCATTGAAGAGGGTGCATCCACATGCATCATGTCAAAAAATGTGTGGCAGAAGTTAGGAGCCCTTGAACTCAAACCTTTTGTCATCATACTCAGAGCATATGACGGTCGTCCCTCGACTCTCGTCAGCCTCTTCCAAAATATACCAGTCTACTTAGCCGGCAAGATGGTCCACATAGACATTGAAGTCTTGGACGCTCACTTGGATTACAATATACTCCTTGGGTAGAGTTACATGTATGCCATGTCTGCCATAGCATCCTTCGTCTTCCGCATCATGATGTTCCCCCACGAGGATCGAATCATTATGGTAGACCAAATGACGCATAGTGAAAATCATCCCTTGACCAGCATAGATGTCATTCTACCCTACGTAGATACAGTCGCAGATGGTCTTTCACGGTATCAAGAATATGGCCCTGGCCAATTCAAACCATCATTCATCCTAGGGTCATTCCTAGGAGATCCCCCCATTATCCCTGAGGTATCACCCGATGCCACAGGGGCCTCGGTATGCATGATGTCTACATTAAGCATCGAGGTTAGTCAGGACACGAACTCAAGCAGTAATGACACTGAGGCATCAACCACAACAACCTCTCTAGTCTACGCCGCCTCCTGAACCCCTTTCCTCTACCGACCTCCTGGCTTTGTCTCCCAGCAGGCTTTGGCAACACTAGTGTTACCCAACATATTGTTGGCATTCCCAATTTGGTACCTCGTTCCCCCTTCAGGAATAGGAGCTACCAACTTTACTGCATTTGGGATAAAGTCCCCTAGTCTCGAGGAGCCCTAGCCTACCCAAGCAACGGTTGAAAACGCCCCTGCAAGGGACATTCCCATTGCAAAACTGGTTATCACGACCAAGAAAATTGCCAAGAGGGGAAAGAAATCGGTGAACCCCACCATGCAAAGGGAGTCATTAGCCTACACCATATGTGATGTCATATGACACCCTACCCACATATGTCTAGAGCTGGACGAGTTGAAACCACTCCTCGGCTCCGAAGCAGGCACCTCGACACCACGTTCCCATAAAAAGGAACTTTCCACCAAAAGTACAGGCAAACAGCTGCGTACCAATCATGCATGCGCTATCTGTGACACCTATGGGCACTATAACCACCATTTTCCAGAAATACCATGATATAGGGATGCCTTACACGCGATTGAGTGATCCTATCAAGAGGATCCCTCCATCCAGTCTATCAATGACAAGCCGTGTACCATCGTATACTTACAAGAGGAGCACAGATTCATAGAGAGGCCCCCAGTAATTCCCATTATACATTGCACGCTATGCGATGAATGTGGTCACTACCTCGAAGAGTGTGCCGCATTGGAACTCATTCACATATGGTATCTAATCGAAACGGTTTACTACGTGGGGATTTGGGAAGCACAATTCACATGCCCATTATGCACCGAAAATCACCTTTTGGAAGATTTTCACTACATACCTCGCTTCCGGCTAGCCCTATCTAGCCTCCGCTCAACCATATTTTGTCTTTCCGAAGAAGACGATATAGATTCCGAGTCCATTGGCAGCTCCATGACCCAAGCAGAGGAGATGAGTGGGTCCATAATGTTCTTATCAGCCGAAGAATGATCTAGCAGGGAACCCTTAGTTACCCCTAACGACACTTCACAAAACACACCTGCATGCACGTTATGCAAAAAGACAGACCATATAGTCGTCCATTGCCCTGACTTAGCAGCATTGCGATGTTGGTTCCCCGCCTGGCCTCAGACCAAGCACGATGGGACCCCCATATCACAGATATTTTTCCTAATATGTCAGGGGAATCATTATGACCGACACTATACTTATGCCTTAAAAATTCGTCCCACTATCGACATGATTAATGTCGTAGAAAAGAGAACGGGTGATCTCCAAGAATTGCATAAAAGATACATCACTGGCTTAATGTCCCCACCACCGAAATGGTGTGTAAAGCCTGATAAGACCACACACCAACCACGTGTACCCCAAGAAAAGCCTAGGATAACATGTAGCCTATGTGATCTAAACAATCACCGAGTCAACAAATGTAGAGAACTCAAGCCCCTTTCAAATAGTCTCCAAATAGTCTTGCCTCTCCCTAAAAATATTCTCTCTAATCAAGAGAGGATCACACACACTTATTGCTGAATTTTCTCACACTTTCATCATACGTTTAAGTGTGCACATCTCTCCAAGCTAAGAGCATCTAGAGTGGCATTAATTCAACCATCCACCAAATAGGGAGACAAGTCTCAACCATCGACCCTTTCCAAGTGTCCTCATCAGGGACAATGAGTAGCGTATAATCTCACATTATCTACTCTGTCAGCACTGTGATACCGTGCACCATTTGCACCAGTCATCATCATGCGCCAGAGGTATGCTCGCTACTGAAAGCATTCAGGCACCTCTGTGATAAGAACAAATTCCAACTACCGAAAATTGACTATCCTAGCAGGAAAGCTGACCTTAGGCTCACACATGACTCCATTATTGAGATCCTTCCCCCGCCGCATGCCAGTGACACAATTCACCACATACGACTTGTATCATCGCATACCAAAGATAGGATTACAACAACCCCCTCATCTCGGGATTTCCACTTCATTCCCGTTGGAAAAGACCAAGGTACCTTGCACTTTTTCATTGATTTACGCAAGATCCAAAACTTACATGCCGCCATCAAACTCCTGGGTGACACCCAGCCTCTTGAAAAATTCCTAGTACAACTAGAGCTAGTTGAAGAAAGTCGACGACAATCACTGTAACACAGTGAGGCCCATAAGAAAAGGGTAAAAGCATCATTCGACCGCCACATCACCCCTCGCTCATTTACCGAGGGAGAGTTAGTCCTTCGCTACGATGTCTCAAAAGAGGCCTTAGAGCCAAGAAAGTTCGAAACCTTGTGGAAAGGACCCTATATCATCAAACATCATCTCCGATAGGGGGCATACATCTTAACGGAACCGGACATGACCTACCTCACTAACCCTGTTGACAGTCTTTACCTCAAGAAGTTCTACCCATAAGGGCCCCAGTAGCCCTTATCCCCTAGAGTTAGGGTACACAAAAATCCCAATGCCAAAATATTTTTGACCCAAAGACCTAAACGCGCTCAAAGTGCCACCATGGATCATAAACTTGAACCCTATTTCGGATTTGCTGATGGAGCATCGTGATGGTCTCAAAACTTAGCTGCAGCCACCTGGGTCATCTACCACCCTGACCGATCACCACTGAGTTCAAACAATGTGTGCATCAGATCAACAACCAACAATCAGGTAGAATATGATGTTGTTATCAGAATTATGTGCAAGGCCCTCGATTAGGGCATCTGCCATATGCATGTCTACCTCGATTCCTAGTTAGTAGTATCGCAGTTAAAACAAACATTTGAAACTAGAGATGCAAACCTATTTAGAAAATATTTGCATGCCAAAAGATTAAGCAGACAATTTCATTACATTACATTTTCACATGTATCAGGGAATCAAAACCAAGTAGCTGATCACATAGCTAACAATATCCTAGACTGGAATGCATCGCGAATAAACCATCATACATAAAAACCAAAAAAATAGATATCCATTAGCATAACAAAAAATACATAAACTGAAATAGATAGCACACCACGTCGAGCCACAAAAAGATCTCTCATATATAAATAAAAAAATATGTGTATCTGAGTACAAAAAATAGTATCGTTGGCCCATTAGCTAGCCCAAAGATACAAAGGTCGTCAAAAATAAGGGAAGCATCCTCATAATGGGTGTTTTCCCTGTTTACAAAACTACTCTAGGGGGGTGACCCCTCAAGAGGAGCACCTGGGCCCACCACTGCTCCCGGTGCCACCAATGGAGCTACTGTTGCCACTGCAATAGCTACCTGTCGTAGAGTGGGACGATAAACCCTCTCGCGCACCATCATCGTCTCTAGCCAAACCTCCTTGAAGTCATGCATGAAATCTCGAGCAGGCATCCCATGGGTCAAGTGGTCCACTCGACCCCGGAAGTCCTCTAGAACGGCCACCTGAGCTGTAAGTACTGCAATATGTTCCTTAGCTACATTTGCATGAGCTTGCTCTGCCACTACCTTAGCTGCAGCCGAGCTATTGCCCTCACCAGAAGGACTAGCACCATCCCCGCTAGGTCCACCGACACCACCACCCAGTCCACCTGTGCCACCTTCCCCCTGACCACCCTGAGGTTGTGGCGGAGGATTGTGACCCACTAGTCAGGCCACTGGGCATCCCACCTCACTAAAATCTGCACGAGTAACCAAAAGAATGTCAGTGTCAATAAAAAAACACATAAGAACATAAAAATTCAAACAAATGTAGAGGAATATAGCACATACCTACAGGACCCCAAACATAACTGAAAGGGAGACCAATATCTGGATCACCCTGAAAGTCCATCCCCGAATACGGGTATGGAAAAAACATCTGTGGGTTGGCCTCAAACTAGGTCTCTGTCATGTCATTCCAATAATGACCCACCCTGCCGCCACCGCCGCGTGGCATCATTGTAGCCCACCTCCTCATGCGTGGCTCCCTTGGCCCCCTTGGCCCCCCAATAGGCACAGCCACAACGGGCCTCAACAGCACCACCTTCTCGTACATAATGTTACACAAGATGCTAGTGTACGAAAATGATTTGGATCCACTTTGGGCCTTGTTCAATTGCGATACCATACCATCAAAATAGAAGTGGGAAAAATCGAAAAAATGCCCGTTCCTCAAATTGCGTAAAATTCCCACCTATGGGCTCGATGCCTGATGCGGAGAAAATGACCCTGCCAGCCGAAAAATAATGGCCAAAGCACATCGCTTGGCCACATATTTCACTGATGCAATATTGATGCACCCCTCAGTATTGGCGCACCACCGCAATGCCTCCTCTGGAACCTATCTATGTTCACTCTCCCAGCAGGGAGTGGATACCTTAGTGCCTCACCCTGAGGCAGTAACTTGGTCACGAAGTATATATCCGTCTCTATACGGATAATCAATTTTTCCCCCCTTAGCACAAACATATTGCGCCTCCTGCGCCAATGCTGTATAATATAACGTAAAAATTGGTCCTGTGACCGAAGGAACTCGTTCTTAGCAAATTTCAGAAGGCCCAATGTGGCCATTTGACAGCACGCCCTAGCATCAGTAGCCAGAGTGGTTCAGATATCGGGCTAATCTCACTCTCTCCACACCAACTTGCCAGCCAACACAGGCACCCATTAATACAGATAAAAACACCAAAAGGGACAAAAAACCCAAGTTTTTACTAAAACCTTGCCCTTTGCACGCCTGTCTCTCAGACAGGCACGCCCTTGCATGCTTGCTGCCTACACAGGTGTGTCCTTGCATGCAAAAAGCAAGGCACGACGCACCCTCGCGCGTCTATCCCTCAGAAATAAGTGCAAGAGGGGCCCCTCTTTGCCTAGATCGCTCGCGTAATCTAGGGCAAAAGGTCCCTTAGAGGGCATAAAAACCCAATTTGTACAGTCCTCGGCACCATCAAACTAAAAAAATTGAAGTGTAAGACATCATGAAAGTTACCTTGGGATAATATTGTTAATCCCGGGCACATAGGATGACCGCAACGGCAAGAAAGGCTATGTAATCACCTCTGATCTCCCAACACTCAGCAAGTATAAATGAATAGGATTAGGGCCATAATCCCATATTTATTGGCCTTTCCCAGAACTTCGGAGGTCAATAAAAGGAGATCAGAAAGTCCATTCCCAAACCGTAAGTTGCACCATCATCAATATGCCATGATGAACGAAAGCGATGCCCCACATTCGCTTTCCGGAAAAATAATTTTTTCAGTGCTGGAAGGTATTCACCCTCCCATCTTCCTTTCCAAAGTTCATGTTTTTCAATAATATTGGATGAAAAGAAGATGCTTTCACTTGAGGTAGTTTTTTTTGCAGGAAGAACCCAAAAACCTTACACAACACGATTCATTGAAATTTCTAGAGTAGGTATCATTCTACCCTCAGCATGATAGTCCTAGAGAACTTTAAATATCCTAACATAATTTCTCCATCAGAAATAAACCATAGGGTCCTCATACCTAACCACGTTTATCATCACTTCACACTGCATATGATAAACGTTTGCATTGGTTGGTAGATCCTCCCCTCCATGGCGATTGTCATCCAAAGTAGACTGTACATCACCCCACAAGTGACGCCATGGCCATACCATTTTAGTCTAGGAAGCACCTCATGCCCATCCATATATCATGCATAAGGTCAAGTTCACCATTCAAACTCAAACCCCCTTCCTGAATGATCAAGTTGTACGAGCAGATTGAAAGCGCACCTCCACGCATCGCATTTGGCTCACCATACCTCCATCAGCATAATCCCATTTATGACATCTTTTGCTTCATCAACCCCGCACATGAGACCAACCAATGGGACCCATATCCCCAGCAAAACACTATCCTCACACCTTTAGTGAGTGACAATCTTTCATGTTTTGGGGTACCCGTCTCTATGTTTTGTACAAACCAAACCCCATTATTTTATTCTTTTGGTACGTGTACAAAGACTACAAATGATTCCCTTCGCCACTTTGCCCTCATATTTCACCTTTTCTCCCATGGAAGCAGTCCCTCATTCCCCTTGGTCAAAGTATTTCACTCCCCCCATGCACGCACCATCCCAAAATTCATAGCCGGTTCATACCCGCCTTGGAGGTCCTACCGACTCTAGGGATTTTTCCTTCAGAAATAACTATGAATGCCACCAAGTTACTAAAATATACTTTGAACTTGGGCCACGGAATCCCCATCATCCATTTTCAGTCACCTCTCACCAACATTCCTATGTTAAACCCATCACATCTCGGTCCCTGACCCCTCAGGTCAGCGACCCATGGTTCGGTTAAGGCTTCCTTTTTGTCAACCTCAACACCTCTTTTACAAAAAGGAAGTAGTACCTTGGATGACCCCTCCCCATGCAAAGGGGTATCCTCGGGTGGCACTGTGGAAGAAATCATTGTCCACAGATGTCATCGATCCTCCTGACATTTGACCACAACAAAAGCTTTCATGTCACTATGGTATCGTACCTTACAACCATTGCACTTTGATTAGATCCATCGAAGACCCGTGCCTCCATAAGCATCTCTGACAAAAATGCTTACACGGGAAGGTCCTAGTCAGTACATATGCGTACATTGCACAGTGATATGCCATATTAGGATTACGCATATGGGTACCACATTCCACCTATCATCAAAGAAAAAATGCCACTGAGGGCGTCAACAATCGTCGTCAACAACCACCAGCATCACTACCACAATAGTGGCACAGACAGCACATGTATCTGTCAATTTTGTTTAAATAGCCATAGCATTACGAGCATGGGACATGCCCGCCTCGTTGAGATTTTGTAAATATGTTGTATATTTTGTCTGCTTGCAGGGGGTCCCTTAGGCCATGGTTATCTTGGAAACGATGCAAGGTACTGTCAATTCCAAAATACACGCAGACCTCTCTCTCTCGCCCCCTCTCTGCATACGATACAAAAAAGAAACTATAATGTATTTCGGCTATACAGTTCTTCCTAGACCTCACACATTAGGGGGCAACTGTTAACACTGGAAAATCGTACAGCAGAAGACAACATAAATTAATGTCAAGCCCAAGGATTTACAGGACAGGAACACATTATGGAATCAAGAAGTATTTAAAATCTCTAAGGTTTTGAGAAAATCAGATTTGAACTAGTCATAAATGTTGAAATTTGCGCTTTATCCTTCGAGAATAGCGCCTTCTGCGTGCCTTTTTGCCCGATAAGTGCGCATTCCTGGAAATGGAAAAAAGTCTCTTTCCGGGACCACACCAAGCAAAGGACAATTACTCCTTATGTGAAAGCTGCCTAAGGACAGCCACCAGCGCCTCCTTAGACATTATGTGAGCACACAAAAGAATATTTGAGCACACAATGGAATCACACATATCCCTTGGGTCACCATCCATCATGTACCAAGGGAGGGAAGGAGGATTTTAATCTCACCTATATAAACCCACCAAGATATGAAGAAAGTGTGATCACAGTGTTATGCTGGCCAAAGTTGCCCAAGCAACACCAACATCATGTGTGACCCGGAGCTGGAGCTAAAGAGGACTTGATAGTTGGCCACCCAACATCTTAGTCCACCACAACAGAGAGAGAGAGGGATACTGCATCAGAGGTAGAGCTTGGAAGGCAACATCCTTGCATCGGGACGTAGAGCCATTTCCTAGGGCCCCTTTGGCAAATGGGTAAAATTTTTTCTCCGTTTCAAACGTTTAATAAGAAGAGGCCATCGAGCCATCGTTTACATTATTATCATTTTGACTCTCTATATAGCTTCTGTGTATTTGTGTTTTTAGTTTTAGTTTAACTAGAGCATACTTTAGCATACTATTTCCATTAAGTTTTATGCTTTTGAGCTCCCCCACTTTTTTCCTATTACCAATAGTTTAGAGAGTAGACCACACTCTCTAAGCTGGTGCGATTTCGTACACCCGTGTGACTAATCCACCACAACACCTTGTATATTAAAGTCTTTTGTTTTTTTGTAAAAATAAAAAGTTGCCTAGTACTGATATTTGGCCTTTCAAAACAAATCTCAGATGACTTTCTTTTGATTTTTCTTTTCACTTATAAAAAATGAAAATGTTAAGGAAGAAAAATCGAAAGATTTAGCGAGACAGATTGATTTAATCTTTCTAAAAAATGAAATTTCAATAAAACAATTTTTTTTTTGATGAACTCTCATTTTTATATAGCATGAATATTCTTTTTATCAGTTAAGAAAAGAAACCTTAATATAGTAAAAACTTTTTTGCAGAAAAGCAATCTAAAACTCGACATTATCATCCAGAATCTTAAAAAGACCTATGATTCATCCCATCCAGAAAATCTTATAAATTTTCAAAAAATTAATTCAAAATAAAATAAAAATATATGATTTGAAGAATAATAAGTCTCATAAGTCTCATCATGAGCTTGTTTACCATGTTCATAAAGTAATAGTTAAACTGATATTACTAATATTGTCTACCAAAAAAGTGTAATGACTTGAGATTATATAAAAAAGGCAAGGGGTCTCATCAAGAGCCAGCTTGATCAGTTTAATTACTATTTGTGAGTGGCTTTGTCATTATTTGGTTACCAAGCCAAGACAATGGCTTTTAAGTAAATACAAATATATAAAATAAAGTTCTTAGAAATTAGAATTTACTTATGAAAATTATGAGAAATATTGGATGGAAGAATGGATCATAGCTGGGTAAAAGGTAACCCTGCCAAAAGCTTAAAATTGCCTATTGGAACAGAGGCTCTATTTGTGATAAGAGAGTAAATTTGTATAACGATGATCTGTAAAGGTTATTTACTTTATCCTTTCAAACTGAGTAAGGACTAATATAGATTTTCATACTTATATATTTAAAGAGGAATTCTTATGAATAGTGAATAAAAGAACTTTTCATTGTTTAGCAAAGATATTATTTATTTGAAATTTCATCTCTTTAAACTATTTTATTTCAAAAAGGTTTAGAAATTTATCAAATACATCTGGTTCACCCAAGTGAATCGCCAATTATTGTGCTATACAACAACCCCCCATTTATTTCTTATAAATAGGGACTCTTTAGAAATAAATAGGAAATTATTTTTATAATTTCCTAAAATAAAAAACTTAGAAAATAAATTTTTATGTTTTTTCCTTAAAGTGCATCGCATATTACATATTTTATTTCAAAAAAGAACAATAAAACGTAAAATATGCGAATTGAAAAATGCGCTCAAAGCCTCTCTGAATATATAATTTAAAAGACCTTGCAAAAAACCTGAATCATCATTTTATTTGTTTTCCTTTTCGCATCGCACTTTACTTAATCAATAAAGCTTTAAGAAGAAAACGATATAAGTTGTGATACCCATGGACCTGACAAGCAAATAAACCAAGAAATATAAATCTTTCGGCTATCGTGGTCACTTCAAGTTTTTTCGCAATTCGCATTGGGCGCAACTTATAATATACACTCAAATGTTATCCCATAAAAGTTGCGATCTGCAATTTGCACAGATTGCATTTCGCAACCTTTAAGGGTCAAGTATCATGAAATATTATAAGGAATGATTGCGATTTGCGTATTAAATGAATTCAGCGTGTGAAACAGCTCATGTCATATCAAATGGAATTTAAGATTTTAACGACTTTAAAACGGTTGATATATCTTACGTGTGAAGCCATGTGAAATATTAAATTAGGACTTATGAAAGATGATTGATAGATTGATATATTCTCACGTGTGTTTGAAGTAAATGATTGATTTACTCTTATGATGCTCCTTATGTGTTAAATTCACTTTGCTCTCAAGAAACCAATTAATGGGTTGAAGAAGATCAAAATGAGCAAAAGGGGCAAAGAAATTTCTCAAACGTCGTCCACAGAAGACACATATATGTCTTCATTATTTTCAGATACCATCTGCAACAAATACTGTGGTAGTTCTACGTGGGAGGCAATGTATAAACTCTTTGAAGACGAAGGACCAAGGGTGATAAACAAAGCTTCTGCAACATACACTTCTTTTACCTCTGATGCAACCCTTTTTGAAGTTGCATGCTCATACATTCACAGGATAGTTGCGAGACCAAAGATTCTTCCTTATACAGACATGGTTAAGTGGGCAATTGACCACTTAAGCATTGAAGATATAATGTTCAAGGATTCGAGAGGAGAAACTATGGGTTCTTTCAAAGCAGAGGATTTAGCAGCAATGTATCACCTACCAACCCCATAGCAGAAATACGACAATAAATATGTGCATAATTTCAAAGAAAAACATCTAGATATTATCAAATTCATCCATGAATGGAAGGAAAATGAAGGGAAATTGAAGCAAGATTAGTCTGGTACGTACCCAATTGCACAAATTCCTAATCCTTATTGTTATGCCGCTGGTATGTTATGTAGAATATTTTCCAAGCCTGATAGCACTAGATTTTCAAGAGATTGGGTTCCCCTAATTGACGCAATTTTCAATTCATCTATCTTAAATTGGGCAGACATTTTATCCAAATACCTAGCCAAGAATATAATTGAATATAAGAATAAAATAAGTGTTTCATTCAGAGAAATACCTCCTTTTTATATGTCTGCTTATGTTATGGACGCTATCTGTTTTACTTCTAATTTTCCTACCATGGGTTGGAAATGGACTACCAAGGACCCTACCCCAATTCACATCTACCACAGAGAACTTTGGGATTCAAAGTTCCACTTACACTTCTATAAAATTTGTTATGGAGTCATATTTCCCATACATCAGATGATTTCAAAAAATGAGCTCCTAGGGTTTCTAAAGAAGCCAATGTAGATATTCTTCCAATAGCTAGATGGTTTGCCAAAGAAAAGTTTACATATATTAGAGTATTTGGGAGTTATGCTTCTCCCCATGTTTTACCTTACTATGTTCCCAATAAATTACTTGCAAAAGAAATAGCCTATCAGCTTGTCAATGGTGTCAAGAAGTAGCTGAAGGATGGTAAAAAGGCTTTTTGGCCTAATTTCCCTCTACAGTGTGACACCTTTTCTCTAGCTAATATCAGCGATACTTACAAAGAGGTTCCCAAGATTTAGTTATTGAAATTGGCATTTATGCCAGGAATATTATACGATCCCAATGATGTGATTAAAAATTTCATCACAGAGCTTAAAATGAAGCCTTTTGTAAAGGAAGCAGATGGATTCGATGACCTCTTCCAGGGCATGGAAAATTTCTCTGATATTACCAAGTACATTTCTAGTCAACGAAGTCAAGAGGATGCTGAAGCTTTTCAGGCATACATGAACAAGAGACTAGAAAACATTCCTTTGAATTTGTTGACTATTGAAGATGAAAAACATACTCCAAGTGTTAGTCTGGACGATGAAATGAAATATATATATGAAAATGAATCATGTCAATCACAACAGCAATCTGATAATTCAGATTAATCTGAAAATGAATCTGAATATAAGAAAGCAAACTCAGAAAAGACAATTGACCAAGTTATTCAAGAGATAGAAATGCTGGAGGAAACAAGGAATAATGGGATAGAATCAAATTCCGAAACAGTTCAACAAAGTCATAGCATGCTAGATCAATTCAAGTCATCATAAGCAAAAGATCTTATAAATCAATGGGAAGAATTTTCCGAAGCAATAAAGACTCCCAAAGAAAATCCCAATATTGATCAAGCAACAAGTTTCCAAACACCAGAACCTTCACAGAAAATAGTTGTCACTGTCAATCTGCTACAAAGAGTTCTAGCAATGCATGACAAAGAAATCATACCAGCCTACCCTACAGATCAGATAGTTCTACATATTGAAGATATTCCTTCATTAGATACTTTCTACAGTCCTAGTTACAAGGATGTAGTTAAAATAAATAAAAGAAGAAGGATTGATGAAACAACTCCAAAACCAACAAATGAATCAATTGATGTACTATGGAAAGATTCCTCAGGTGATCCCACTGAACATATAACCAAATTATCACAATATGTAGGGGCATATGCTACTGCTACTGTAGACAAAGCTACTGAGGTCAGAGTATCATTGAAACAAAAGGAAGCCAGAGTACAAGAATTAGAACAGTTGTTGAATGAAGAGAAATCCAATTACATTGAGCAAATCAAAATAAGCACAACCCAATTTCATGAAGATATTGAAAGCCTCAAATTGAAGTATCAGACAGAGCTTAACGAAAAGCAAGCACATCTAGAAATAGCAATGGCTAAGTTACAGATTCAACCACAGTTAGAACAATTCATCAAAGAAGCACCTGATGTAAACACCAAGCTAAAGAAAGAACAAGAAATTTTTTGTCAACAAGCTTCCATGATTGATTCTTATTGTGATTCCAATAAAATAATGATTCAGTAAATAGCAATTCAGAAATTGGAATGTGAAAGACTAGAAAAGAAAATCAAATAACACATTCAGTGGCAAATTTTAGATACAGGAAAGCAAGCTAATCTACCACAAATAGATAAGCTTCACAGAGAACTGTTATTCACAGAATGGGGAGCACAAGTTAATGAAGAAGAGAAAGCAACGACCAAGACGTCAAAGAAATCAAATGAGATTATTCAGTCTATATGTGATCAACTATTTAAAAAAGAACTTCTTAAGGAAAACACGTTTGATGTGTTTTCGGTAACAAGAGAAGTAGAAATAAAATGGAGACAGAGAGAAGATACACAAGAAGAAATGATAAAAAAAGTAAATAATTTTGATTAGGAAAATTACTGGAATTTTCTCATCAAACCTTACCATCAACATCAAACTCTTTAGTCTCATACAAATTCAGCAAAAATATCTCAGTCAGTAATCTCAAATGTTATTTTCAAGGGACAGAATCGAACACGGATATCACAACTAGCTCAACTCAAAGAAATGTTAGATATTTGTCAACTTCGTGATCACATTTAGAAAGAAGGGCAGGATTTGCAAAATCAGGATTGTTAGTTTAAATTCCTAGATTGTTGTTTAAGTTAAGCTTTTAGAGGAAGGTTTTTTGAAACCTCCTCAACATTTTTGTAATAATTCAATTTTAGTTTATAGTTAGTTTAGTATTTAAACCCTTCTCATGCATTTAGAGAAGGGTCCAGAAATTTTTCAAAAACATTTGCAAAGAATGCACTACTGTAAGTTTGTGAGTGCTTTAATGAATTAATGGAACATATTATGTTATCTTTTAGCAATTAAAGCTCTTTAACTGATGTTTCACTACTGTACTCTTTAAATCGCTTGAAAGTGGGAAGGAACATATTCATTGCTCTCAATTTGCAGAGTAGAACTTCATACATATGGTACTTCTATTCACTTGTGTTAAGTCGTATCTCTTAAATTGATAGTTATACTTTTATTGCATTATTTATTTGAAAGGTTATCATATATAAATATTACATGCACTTATGTTCTAATATTTAGCCATGGTTTCTTATTGAATATGTAATCACATTTTAAAATGAGATATGTTTTACACAATTCTTCTATGCAAATTATTTTGTTAGAAGAATCATTTTACATAATTTTCATCTCTTTCGACTGTTAAATGATCTATATTACTAATAGTTGAAGATATCATTTTAGATTGCATAAAGGAATAACACCCCAACCGGATGCTTCACCTCAACAGAGTTCACCATCTCAACATCACCAACCTTATGTTGACCCTTTACCTTCTTCGCCCAATATTTCTTCCTCCCTTTCTTCCTCTTTGCTTTGTAAAATCCTTGACGCTAGTAACCAAGTGGTTAAGAAGAAGAAGAAAGGGAAGAAGAAGAAGAAGAAAAATAAGAAAGAATTCAACCAACCAACCATGACTGAAAGTGTTAGTAATGTTGAGGAAACCTCCAACATGCATCGTAAACCCAAATTTCCCGACCACTTCCTTATTAATTGTCCTGGTATTCCTAATGTCTTGGAAGTATGGTAAAAAAATCTCATAAACTTTCTGTTGATCCATCAACCAGTGATAGTCAGGCTCCTGGGAAAAATGGTAAAGTTAGGTTTCCTTGTAGGTTATGCAAAGGGAATCATCAAACTCACATTTTCCCTCACATGGATGAAGCCTCAAAATTTTTGGAAAACCTTACTGTTCCACAGCAAGAAATTCTAACTGGTTACCGTAAAATTTCTCCCAACCTACTGTCAACTGACAGAGTGATTGATCTAATTCCAAGTACAGTCAATCCTACTCTTCCATTGGAGAGTGAAACTGATATCACTCAGGTTGATGATCCATTAGTTGATCAAGTGGTCAATTTGATTTCACATTCGGTCGATCCCACTCTCCCTGAAGAGAGTGAACTTGATACCACTCCGGTTCTTCTTGTTACATCAGATATCAGTATGGTCTTCTGAGAGTGGTTGGTTGATCGTGACATGATAGAATAGTGAAATGGTGAAAAATTTATCCTAAGGATAATGAAGGCAGTGAGATTTCTAATACTCACAATATTCATGAATTTTGTTTTTAGAAATCTAAGATAAGTATTTAGTCATCTACAAAATAGAAAAAAGTTACTGATGACTAACAGTGGCTCCACTTGGGGAGGGCAGCTCCTTTTCAGGAGGTGTCCAGAACATCAGATATGAAATCTCTGAGTTTATGAAGACCAATGGCTCATCCATTGGGAAGATTTTTCTTCTTTCATTTGTTGTTGTTTCTTTTGAAGTTATGATCTCAAGAATCTAAAAAACATGATTACTTAAACTTCATCTCTACCTACCCATCCTACTTACCTAGCATTTTTTCTTCCTTGGGTGCACTTGGACTAGCAAACCCTTGACATTCTTTTCTTTTGAAAGAAAAAAGAAACTATCTAATTGTACCCTTATTTCTTCCAAGAGTTCGGATTATGCTAGTGAACTCTTTCATTCTCTACCTAGTCTATCTAACTGTCAATATTAAGCTGTTTGATAGACTTCATTTTCTAATCTATTGATATGAAATTGAAAACATGGCTTAAACCAGGATTAGGCAATCTGATTTACCATGGGTTGTGGCATTAGGACAAGCTGCACATAAACATTATTTTTGTACAAACAAAACTAGAAATATGAGGGCTGTGATCTATCATTTGTTAAGCCTCCCCATCTTTCTCTTTGGTTCAGATTTGAGCATGGAGAACCAATATCTGTTCTTCCTAATCTATTCTTACTGACAAGTCAAGTTTAGATATTTTGACAAGCTCTTTTTCACTAACCTATCAGCACAAATTTAAAACATGTTCAGCCATGATTAGGCTAGATGACTGAAAAAGAACTTCATTTTAAACAAGTAGTGGCAATTAGGCTTGCACACTTTCAGTACTACTATTTTTTGGGTATGGGGTTGTACCTCTTTTTCAAATCTTCCCTCTTTTCCATTTTTCTGTTTTTTATTTTTTTGTTTTTTCTAGATCAACATTCTAAAACTAAAAACTAGAAATATGCTCATAATGTTGAGCTTATTTTATTGCCTATCTATCCTAATCTAACCTGAACATGATATACATTCAACTGGTGAACTCTATTTTCCAATAAAACCAATTAAGCATATGATTCCATGAGGGATCTTGGTTTAGCTCTTTGAGTGTTTTGAAAAAATCAAAATGCCACTCCCACCTCACTTTTGTTTGAACAATAGTGCCTAGAATGTTCTTGAAACTCTGCATCAAACTTCTCTTGACATGTTTTACTCCCTCTTCAAATGTCTCTAACAAATTAGTAAAGGGTTCTTGAAACAATACCTGGCTTAGAGGATTTGGGAGATAAGCTTGATCCAGGACTACTTCTTCCTCCACTTGGCCGAGCTTAGGAATCTTTTGGAAAGAAACCCTTCCTCTTCCTCATGATCATATGAACTGGGAGACTCATCATATATTGTAGTTTTGTCCTCTTGCAATCCTGATATGCCTTGATTGAGTGGAATGAATTCTGTGTGAAGGTCATCATGTTGATGAGCAGGAGCACTCTTTGGCAATAGATCTTCTTGAGAAAGAAGTGCAGCAACTCTTATGTGATTATCCATTTCTAAGCCTTCATCTGTAATCTGAAATTCAAGGGAAATTGGTGGTTGCAAATCTGGATCTGAGAAGGAATATATGTCATCAAGGATTTCCTCAACTATGTCAGGAAAAGGCTTCTTACTGACAACTTGCTGAAGAAGTTCACTATTTTCCTCAACTTCAACACCAAACCAAAAAGGCTGCTGATTTCCAATCACATGAAATTTATTTCTGATGGACTAAAATGAAGTAGAGAAAAGAGTCAGAGATCCATCACTTACTTCTAAACTTTCAAGGCTTTCCTCATCAGTGTCATAGATGGTATGTATTGGATGACTATTGTTTCCAAGTCGATGAAACATATCTTCCTCCCACAAACGAACTGTTGATGGCTCTGCAAGGTTAGCTTCTATTTGGAGCACATGACTGTCATCATACCAATCAAAATTTGGAAAATCAGAAAAATAAGTAGTGTTACCAATCAAGCAAATTGGATTATCAGATTGTTTTTCTTAGAATTGATCAACAAGTTTACTTTCTGATTTATGGTAAATGGGATTAGTAGGAGAAGGAATAGAAATGTTTTGTTCACATGAAGGTTTAGAGGGTGGTTGTATGTTTAGAATCTGATTTATTTTCTCTTCAATTAAAGAAGGAGGCATTTTTCTCTTTCTTTGGATAATACTACAACAATTCTCTTTCTCTAGTGAAGACTGGTTCTAAGGCTGAATGTATTCTTGAGCCTCATCTAGTAGGGGTGATGAATCATCACTTTTGTCTTCAGAGAGAGCCTGTGGATTTTCTCCTGCTTCTTGATGGATTTCATCCTCAATAAACTCTTCTTGGCTGTCATGATAGTTATCTTGAGTATGAAATGCATGAACTTCCTCTAATAGATCTTCAGGATGCCAATTTCCTAAATCTTCATCAATGTTCACAAGGTATTGTATGATATCTTCATATTGATCAAAAAAAAATTCAGCTAATGATAGATATGGATAATTTTCTTTATAATGCTCATAGAACGCCTTGTGGATATCCTTTAAGGAAAACAAACTACTTGGTTTCAGACCTTCATACCATTCTCTTGTCTTACCCTCTAATGTTGCCATAAACATTTTCATGAGGCAGTACTCGTGCCATTCAATTTTTAACCTCCATATATGTATATGAAATTTGATGAGATGTAATAAGGGGTTATCAAATTTTTCATCTTGAAATATAGGTAGGTTTTTTATCCAATTTATCTGAGGCATTTTGTGTGGGAATCCAGGGATATGATCTATACTCATTAGGGCATATCTTTGTTGTATTCTTGGATCCATGTTTGTAATTCAAAAAGGGGTCACTATATATTTTCAACCAGTCTATAGTTCTCTACCAGTGGAGTCTTTAGGTCTATTGAGAGTTGTGGAGTTGCCAGGTGGATGATTTCAACTTTGCTATCCACCATCAGCAATACTAGGATTGATTAATGCATTCCTAGGGGAGTATTTGAGAACTAGTGGGGTCAACAGGGCTACTGAAGACTAGTGGAGTCACCAGGTGGAGGATGTACTTTTTTTCCACAATCAACAACTAAATACCAATCTAAAGATGTTTGTGGATTTTATTAGGTCCTAAGGAATACTTAGATTGTCACTGATTCAGAAGGTCCCACTGTGATCGCCATTATTTTAGTGTCCTGTGATTTAGCAGATTGGTAGACCAAATGCATAGGGTAACATCAGACCAATATTTGGAGTCCTAGGACCCAGCCTTCCTAGAATCAGAGAGGGCTCTCTCTATTTTATGTAAAGGATGTGAACTTGTTTGCTTTTAGGGTTTGATTTTAGGCTAGTGGTTAAGTGTAGGGTTTGTTTGATTGTTTTGGTTGGGTAAGATGGTCAAGTAGAATAGATGGAATGAGGAAATATTCAATTCATTGGGCTATGGAGTCTATAAAAGTCATGTAAAGTTCAATAATTGATCAGGGAGCATCACAAGGAAAATCTAGCATGGTCAAACGGATTTTCAAGGTTTATGGGAAATGAGATGAACATCAAGTTTGTGAACAAAAGTAGGGCAAAGGGAAATCAAGAATCCTTTGTCAAATACTTAAACAAGAAGGGACTTCAATACAATTAGCATAAAGGATTAATCATAAGATAGGGAAAACCAATAAATCTTTGATTCAACTCAAGCAAATAAGCATTCAAGACAAACATTGCAGTGAACTATAGAAGGTGAGAAACTCATTTAACTTCTAGTGATTTCACCTTCAAGGTTAGAAAAACATTTAAGATAACATATAAATTTAATAAAGGAAGAGGGAACTCATAAACATCATTGATTACAGCCATAAATATCTTCAAAACAACTTTTCAAGCATGGAAAAAGGGTATGATCGAAACATAACCTCTTTGGCAAACCTAAACTGTGGTACATTAAAAAGTGACCTCAAGAATAGTGTTTTAGTAATATCAAAGAAGCATGACTAACCATAAAACATCTATGGTATCTACTGTATTAAACCATTCATGAGATAAACAAGCTTGGGTGGGTCTAGAGAGAAATTAAGGGTTCTCTAAATTGACCTAGCGGAGGCAAACATAAAGGCAGTGAAGAACAAACAGAGCTAAGGTGCCTTTAAAGAACATTTATTAGTCTAAATCCTTTGTCCTACTGCAACATAGAATGATGAAACAAAATGATACACAAGAAAACAATAATTGAATAGAAGCACTTCACCATTTGTTACACCATTTTTTGGTCATCTAACCTATTATTAGATGGACCCAAGTACACCATGTAAGACCAATTTTACCCTAAGTAAAATTGCTTTCACTATGTGAAATAACTTAGTAAAACACCTTTATTAAGTCGTTTATGGTCTAAACAGGAAACCCCAAAAGGAAATAATAAACAAATCTATATTTGTTTATATTTCCTGGTCATATTTAACCCAAAACAAGGAAATCAATTAAATAAATCCTTATTTATTTGATTATTTCCTAGGAATAAGTTATTTAAATCCTTATTTAAATAATATTCCTAGTTAAATTTAACTAAATCATTTATAAATAATTAAATAAATCATTATTTATTTAATTATATTTCCACCATTTCCTTAAAATAATAAATAAATCATTTATTTATTTATTATTTATAAATAAAGGAATTGACCCAAGTCAAAAATCCTTTTCCTTCCAACAAATATAATAAAATATTCCTAAAAGGTGGTTCTAGAATTTGATTAATAATATTTTATTCATGCACCAAGTTCTAGACCGCCCTAATATTTTGTTATAAATAGAAGGCTTTTCCCATTCATTAGTCACCTTTTCATTGTATTAGATCACTCTGGATCTATACTCTTGGTCTGACATTGAGCCATTATCATTGTCACATTCTCCATCATTTGCTTTGTGAGCTCCCTTTGAGTTCTATGTTTGTCTGGGTTTCCTACACCAACAAGAGAGAGAAATTTTAGATCTGAAATGCTGAGGACTTTCAAGAACCCATCCCATTGAGGAGAATTGGAAACACCTTTCTTTTTTTCCTCTCAGGTGCCCCTTTTTAATATAAAAATTCTTTCAAATATATTGTTCTTGTCTTTTCTATTGGATGCATGGAGCAACGTTTTATTTTCACTGCTTAATGTCTTTTATGCTTAGATCTGGATTCGTGCAGCTTTATTTGGATCACCTAACTACAGATTTAAAGATATTGGCAACCATAATTGATGTTAGGGCTATTTGTTATGCGTAGCTAAAGTGGTCTTTTTCCGACGAAAGATTCATACTAACAATTGGTGACTCCACATGGGTTTTATTTTGCGACCGCTGTCGTTTTATATATTCCTGCATATCCAGCTATTTCAGACCCTAAGGTTTCTCTTCAGTTTTTTGTTTTTCCTATTTTTATAGTGTTTTTCACCTCTAAAACCCTTAAACATTAAAATTTTTAACTTCCATATGTTTCTGGACCTATTGCGCAGGTGATAGACATCAGTCGCAGTTGAGACGAGAATTTTTTTTCTGAAATCTGCCGTCGAGAGTGCCGGAAGTGTAGGTCGAACTTTTTGGCCCAAAAACTGTGTCCTAGAGCTTCCAGTAGCGGAAAAAAGTTGAAAAAATGCGACCTGAGTGAAAAACAGGTAAAAAACTGTGACCTGGAATTTTTTCTGGAATTTTTCTGAAATTTTTCTGGGTTTTGTCTGAACCTTTGTTAAGGTTGTCTGACCTCCGTCTTCACTCGTTTAGACCTATTCTTTCTCTTTTTTACTCAACTAAGTGGGAATCTAGCCCCCTAGGGCTTCAGTACCCTCCATTTTTTGTGGAAGAGTTTTAGTTGCTGTAAGTGTCTAAATTTTCAAAGTTTCAGCCATTTCTGATACCTCATCTTCAGATCCCTTTAAGATCAGCTACTTTTCCTTTAAAATCACCTCATATAATTTTTTTTGGGTTTGCCTCTAGGGTCACCTCCTTGTCCCTTCTACCTTTAGCTGATTCCCCCTTTTGTTGCAGCAACCTTGCCTCTGCCTCTTTGCTGTTTTCTGCACCTCTTTGCAACAGATTTCTCCTTTAGATCCCTGTCCCTCTCGACCTTAGATCTATTGGCCTCTTCTTAGTGTGTTTTGATTATATTTTTTCCCTCTTTTAGACTAGTTTTGAGAGACCCGTCTTCTTGGGTTATATCGATGCATTGTTAGTTGTTAATTTTCTGTTATTTCAGCCTTATTCACTGTTCTCTGCAGATTTATTTTCAGTTATGCAACACACTTTTTCTTTTACTCTCAAAACATCTAGGTTTAAAAATTAAAATTAACACACGCCACACACTGAACCTAAGTGAAGAAGATCCTGGTTAACACCGCCTGGCAAAGACTTTAAAATCCATTGAAACTGCACCTCTCTGCCCTTGTTTCGACATTGACCTCTCTTGATTCTGCACCTCCCTGCCTTTGTGGGTTTTTCTTCTTCCCTTTGTGCCATCATCTTTGTGCCCCCAAGGCGTATATCCTGGAGACGTCTTGGCCTTCACCCTCAGTTTTCGGTTGGTCGACCTACTCCTTCCCGCTGTCGTCGAGTTAGTCCCCCTTCGAGTCCGCACTCCAACTCCTTTTCTGATTCTTTGGGTTCTCCCCCTACTTCTGGTTCTCTCCCTGTTACCTTCACCATGTCTGGTCTAGGGCCTAACACTAGCGGCATCCCCAGCCATAATGCTGGGAATGTTACTAGCGGAACCGACACGGGAACTGCCTCGACTGCTCCCTTGCTCCCCTTCATGGCAGGCCTCAATCTCCCCGATTTCAATCAGTTGATCAATGATCCTATCCGCCACGATGTTAGTTGGCCTGCTATGCCAACCAAGCTCCCCTATGACATTCCCAAGTTCGAAGGCCTTGCTGGAGAGGATCCTTCCAACCATATCCGATCTTTCCACATGTGGTGTTCATCCCATTCCATTATTGATGATTCCATCCGTCTTAGATTGTTCCAACGCATGCTTATAGGCGAAGCTTCTAAGTGGTATGTTGATCAGCCCACTTCCTCTCATACCACCTTTGCAACTCTTGCCCGGGATTTTTTATCTTACTTCAAGCTTCCCCTTTGTTATGACATTGGTATCAAACTTTTGACTTCTTTCCGTCAATCATCTGCGACCCGCCTATCCGATTATGTTCAGGAATGGTGGAGAAGAAAGAGCCTATGTCAATCTCCTACCTTATAAGACCATGTCTACATGGATTGGTTCCTTAGATCTCTATTGCCCCATATCGGGAAAGATGTCGCATCACATTTTCCTCAAACCGAAGAAGCTTCCCTCCAAATGGCGTTAAAATATGACCTGATCTACGCTTAGACGGGTTATGCTTATACTGTTCTACCTGATCTCCCCAGACCCGGTGATGCCAATGCACCGGGGGCACCTCATGCCGCCAACGGTAACGTTGGAGCTATCTCTCATACATACACCCAACCTCCCATGGGTTATGTTTTTCCCGGGGGAAGAGGCAGGACCTCCTGCACTTTTTCCCCTCCCGGTAGCATGTTTCTAGGATATGGCATGCCCCCTCTTTTGGCCCAACCTCCTACTTACCACACTGTTTCCCAACCCCCTTATTATCCGTCTCCACAGCTTGGTGCTCCAGCTCCTCCAACGTCAGCACCTCCACCTCCCTTGCCTTCTCAACCCCCGCAACCGCAGTCATCGCCCCCTCAAGAGCAAGTGGATGCACAGCAGGGATTTGTGGCTACCCAACCACCTAACGGATAGGCGGCCACTCAACCTTCCCCTTCTGGTTCCTTCGATTACCAGATTCTCATGATGAACTCTGCTCAACCTTTACTTGTCGACCTTAACCTTCAAACTCGGTCTCGTCAGTACCCCAAGCCTCCCGCTCCGTTTGTCCCTGCGTCACCTTCTTCAGGTTCTATAGAGCCTCTTTCGACATCTAATGGTCCCTTGCATATCCCTCAGCCCAAATTTGAGGTTTATACTAAGATTCCTAAGGGCCCATTACGCCGAAATGATGCTTTTGGTCGAGCTGCTCATTCGTATAGCATAGTAGATGATTTGGCGCAGTCTCCTGCTGCCATTTCAACACTGGAAATCCTCCAGTCGTGTCCTTCTCAAAAGAAGGCTCTACTATCTGCCATGGGTGCTGTAGATCCTGTTGATGACCAATTGATTGTTTTTGATGCTCGTCAATCATAACATCCCCCCCTTCCTGCTTCTGTTGCTTTCCAAATCCCAGTCAAAATCTGAAATGCCAACGTTGCTCGGTGTATTATTGATGAGGGGGCATCTACATGTGTGATGTCTGCTTTGGTTTGGAAACAACTCGGATCTCCTGAGCTAGCCCCTTCCACAATCACCCTTCGTGCGTGGGATGGCCATGCTTCCTAGCCCATTGGCCTATTCCGTAACTATCCTATCACCCTTGCGGGCAAGACTATTTGCGTTGACGTTGAAGTTATTGATGCCCCTCTTGACTATAAAATTATTTTGGGGTGTAGCTACACCTATGCCATGTCTACCATCCCATCCGTCGTCCACCGCAAGATGTTTTTCCCTCATAATAGGAAGATTGTCACCATCGACCAGTTTTCATATCATGAACCAAAATCTCAGACCTCCCCTGAGTCCACCATCTCTGCTGTCACCAATAAGAAAACTATTGATTCTTTGACCAATGTTTCCCTTGGCATCTACAAAGACTCCTCCTTGCTTGGAACCATCCTGGGTCCTCCCCCTCCTCCTGTCTCTGATCCCAGCTTAGGGAATGTTTGCATGATGCAATCATCTCAGGCTAACCTTCCACAACCTGCTTCGGCTAATCAGCAACCTTAATCTTGCCCGCCACAACTTGCTCCTAGCCTTTCGCCTCAGCTGACCGAACCTCTTCCGCCTGGACCTTCCCATCCACCTAGCACTCAGGAACCTCCCTACCCTCCCGAGTTAGTTCCCCCAAGTCTCCACCATATGGGAGCCATCCCTCTTGGCCATTACCCCACCGGTCAGATACCTTTCCTTGCTCCCCCTCCCAGAGTCTATTCGATTCCCATCATGGCCACCCTCTCCCTCCCCAATTTAACCCTGAGCATACCCGTCTGGTACCTTGACCCTCCAGCCACTACCCCGCCTCATTAACCCAAACCTTATCTTTCTTTGACCCCGATTCAACCAGTCCCCATAACTTCTCCTGCTGCAATAGTGCCTCTGTCACCTCAACAGAAACCACCTCCTGTTGCGACCGCTTCGAGTAAGAATGACAAAGCTCACACGTGGGCATCAAAGGACAAGGCCGCCTCGAAAAACACTGCCCCTCCTCAGCCTCCAAAGCATACCATCCAGTGTGCTTTGTGTGATGTTGTCGTTCACGCCACCCATACCTATCCTGAACTGCCTCATCTCAAGCCCGTGGTTAATGTTGCGTTCCCTGAGTCCACGGTCCTGGAAGCCTTTGTTTCTTCTGCGACCACGGCCAAGAACCCCAAGACCCTTCACACCAACCACCCCTGTGCTTTGTGTGATCTCCATGGCCATTACACCCACCTTTGTTCCCGCCTCAAGGACTTCTGCACCTCTCTATCCGTGGTCTGCCAATTCGAGGCCATGCACAACGAGTCCACCTCTCCCCTATTTGCGCGTTTTGCTTCGGTAGAACTGCTAGACACGATGGCTCCCATTGACATTCCCCCTCCTGATGTCACGATGATGGAGCCTTCGTCCACCATCTTCTACCTATCATCATACATGAGACCCTCGGGGAAAATTCCCTCTGAATCCTCCCCTGTTGTTTCACTTGACCTTCCTTCAGCGATCACCCTAGGCTCAACATCGGTAGATCCTTTATCTTCTTACTCTTCTGTCACCCCTTGTGACGATGCACATGTGAACCTCTCTTCTCATGATGATGAGTCAGGTAGCTTCGCTGCGTCAGGTGGTCTTTCTTCCACCAGTCACCCCATCTTCTATCACGATGACGACATTATGGAAGAAATCCACGCCCCTAACTTTATCTATTACCCCTTACATCGAACCCATGCGTTCGCACCACATACACCTCGTGGCCATTACATTGAAACCCCATGTTTGGGTAAGGGGGCACCCATATTTGAGAGACCAGGAGAAGTAATTCTCCACAACTCTCCTAGTGTATCTAGTCATGTCGACTTTAGTATCATTATTCTTCCACATTTAGACGAACCTCTAGCGTCTCATATCACTTCAGATCACTCTAGGGATGATACCCCTTATCGTTCCTTTATCTTAAATCAGCAATTGAGTCTCTTAGACATTGTTGTTGACCAGCCTATGGGTTTTCTAGGAGAGCATCAGTTCATTATCTCCAAATCCTCTCTTTAGGATAGTGACACCAGGTATGCCAACCCAGAAACTTAAAGTCCATTTGATTCATATATGCAGTACTAAAAGAGATTGGTAATCCTCCATTTCCTTTCTCATACTGCATAACCATGACGAAAACAAATGGCACACCACATCATTAAAATGTGTTTAGATTCCCCTTTATACATTTTGGCATGACCACAACATGCTTGGGGGCACCTACGCCCCTCAACCATCACCCTCCTCAAAATCAAATTTCTTCACTTGCAACACTCATACTAGGGGCACCACTTGGCCTCCATACTTGTCCATGCTCGTGTTGATGTTCGTCGTGATTTACCATCTTGTACTCATGTTTTTATGGTCCCCCATTAGACCTTTACTGTGTGGCAGCACCATCATGTCGCCCTTGTTTAGATCATCCGAGTTGAGTCATCATCACATTCATGGAGTCTATCCCGAGTCCCTTTGTATCCCGCTATAGTCCTCCATCCTTCATTGTTTGGTCCCTTTTTCGTGTTGCACATTATGGCCTTCAGTCCCATTGTCCCCTATCCCTCATGATATTGGGTCAGTCGCTGCGAAGCCATTCATGCCCTTTATGCTCTAACAAGGGAAGTCATCCATCCACTACTCAGTATCCCCCATTTCATCATCATCATTAGGTCCGTCTGTTAGTCGCTCTACTATTTTCTCTCGTGCCTTAGTTGGGGATCCCTTCTTGCCTCACCTATGGCAAACCTCCTTCTGTCGACATCAACTCATTCACTCCAGAAGACAAGTCTAGAGGGAAGTGTACCTCGGTTCCAGCTCCTACACTTGTTTGGTGCCTCAGATTAGGAAAAGGGATTTCTCATTACCCTTTGACTTGATTGGTTCTTAGCTTCAGCTCCTTTCAGCATGATCAAGATCTGTACACTTGATGGTCTAGTGATGCAGCAGCAGCTATTGGTGATTCTCGAGTGTGTGTGAGATGTCTCAACCCTCATGAGGGGGTGGCCCTGCAGGTAGCCCCCCACATGCTCGGACGACCTCTTCATTTCAGCCTTTGATGCAGCTTCTTATATTTGATGATGTCGACCTTAGCCGCTTGTAGCGCCTTCTCGATTTGCATGTATCAGTTGGATTTTGCGAGCCCTTCCCTGTTTATAGGGGGCATTTGGGTTGTATTTGTATCTCATGTACTCAGATATTATTGTATAAGTCCTGGCTGTTATCCCAGGCACAACATGTATGTGGGATTCATCATTCTATTTTTCTGGCTTGCGTTTATGCCAGCATGTACTTTATAGTTCGGTTCCTTATTTACTGGACACACTATTCTTTTGTACTTTTTCTCAATAGGCATAGGTATGCCTCCCCCACCGCCTTTAGCACAGGTACCATCTCATAAACTAGAGACTTGTTGCACCTGTAAGTCTCGTCTCCTCGGGGTCTAGTCGTTTAGCACATTGGACTACCTTACATTTCTCTCTCTGACTTCCCTCTTGATGTCTAGTGATTGAGTTCTTACAACATACTTCGGTCATATGATTTGCTCCTAACACTTGTACGCTGGGGGGCAATATATTACACCATTTTTTTGTCATCTAACCTATTATTATTAGATGGACCCAAGTACACCATGTAAGACCAATTTTACCCTAAGTAAAATTGCTTTCACTATGTGAAATAACTTAGTAAAATACCTTTATTAAGTCGTTTATGGTCTAAACAGGAAACCCCAAAAGGAAATAATAAACAAATCTATATTTGTTTATATTTCCTAGTCATATTTAACCCAAAACAAGGAAATCAATTAAATAAATCCTTATTTATTTGATTATTTCCTAGGAATAAGTTATTTAAATCCTTATTTAAATAGTATTCCTAGTTAAATTTGACTAAATCATTTATAAATAATTAAATAAATAATTATTTATTTAATTATATTTCCACCATTTCCTTAAAATAATAAATAAATCATTTATTTGTTTATTATTTATAAATAAAGGAATTGACCCAAGTCAAAAATCCTTTCCCCTCCAACAAATATAATAAAATATTCCTAAAAGGTGGTTCTAGAATTTGATTAATAATATTTTATTCATGCACCAAGTTCTAGACCGCCCTAATATTTTGTTATAAATAGAAGGCTTTTCCCATTCATTAGTCACCTTTTCATTGTATTAGATCACTCTGGATCTATACTCTTGGTCTGACTTTGAGCCATTATCATTGTCACATTCTCCATCACTTTCTTTGTGAGCTCCCTTTGAGTTCTATGTTTGTCTGGGTTTCCTACACCAACAAGAGAGAGAAATTTTAGATCTGAAATGCTGAGGACTTTCAAGAACCCATCCCATTGAGGATAATTGGAAACACCTTTCTTGTTTTCCTCTCAGGTGCCCCTTTTTAATATAAAAATTATTTCAAATATATTTTTCTTGTCTTTTCTATTGGATGCATGGAGCAACATTTTATTTTCACTGCTTAATGTCTTTTATGCTTAGATCTGGATTCGTGCAACTTTATTTGGATCACCTAACTACAGATTTAAAGATATTGGCAGCCATAATTGATGTTAGGGCTATTTGTTATGCCTAGCTAAAGTGGTCTTTTTCCGATGAAAGATTCATACTAACACCATTAACCAAGCTTAGGGATCCTGCAAGCAAGCCTTCTCCATCAACAAGAAAAAGAAGCCATTCACAAGCTCCACAACACCAATTTCTCTTCAGCCTCCAAAAAAATATGTAATGCTCCAAAGAGTCATCAAATGCCAACATTTTACAATGAAGCCCTCATGCTCTATTTATCTAGCAAAGGAGGGCAAAAACCATAGATAGGGTTGGAAAATGTCAAAATCATCCATAAATGTCATTAATGCCCAAGATATCATGTAAGGCCCAAGGCACAAAAAATCCCATGAAATAAATGCCAAAATAATTCTTAGCACCTAAAATTGGAGTGATTTTCCTCAAAAAACATCAAAATATCATTTTGCAATTAATGAGTGTTTTTTGTTGAAATTTGGCCAAAAACACACAGTGAGGTTTGAACGTGCAGCGCCTTCCCAGGCAGAAAATAGTTCCACTTGCAGCCAAGTTTTGGTGTCCTTCCCGATGTCAAAAATCGCCTCATGATGGACCATTGGAAAGCCTGCTGACTCTAATTTCAAAAAATTCCCTTGGTTTTCTGATTGGGATCCTTTAACTAGTCCAAAAGGAAAATTTACCAACACTGCTCTAGGCGCAGCGCCTGGCCTGAAATTGAGGCAGAAAGGTGCAAAATGAGGTGTTTTTTGGCATTTTGAGGGGTAAAAAATGCTCCAAATGCTCTGAAATTTGGTGAAAATAATGTACTATCCATGAGGATTCCAAAAATTAAAATTTTTCCCTTTGAAGTTTCCTGAGATGAAAGTGTAGCGCTAGGGGTGTTGCGCTTAGAGGCCTCCAAATTCACAAAAAAATAAAATTTGTGAAAAAATCCTCAAAATTGGTGGATGTCTCCCTCATGGAGTTTGAGAAGCCTGTAGAGAAGCTTCAGCCAAGAATCCAAGGTTTTCTTGGTCTTTTCCTCCTTTGAGTGATTGAATTTTAGTGAGGGCCTCTTTGAGCTTGGCACTAGTAAGTTTGCTCTTCAAGGCATAATGCTTGGCCATCTTTTTCTGTAAGCCAAGGTCTCTTTCATATTCTTCATATGCTTGTGCTCATATTTGTAATAATCAATGATGTATTGTGCCATGCCAAGGCTCCTTTGTAGGTCTTTAATATCTGCATTTTTTCTTTGAATTAGTATGATATTGGCCCTCTTTTTATCCTCTTGTCACTATCGACATGGATGAGTTCAAAATCCCTCTCAACCTCATGCTGATATTCTTCTTCCTCTTATACCTTTTCTTTGCCTTTGTCTTTGATTTTTCCCTTGCCTTTATCTTTTTTTTTACCCTTGCCTTTCTCTTTGCCTTTGTCCTTTGGCCTAATAGGAGTAGAAGTCATGACTACTTTCCTTTTAGAGGCACCAAACACATTTCTTTCACCTCTGTGGTATGCCAAGGGAAAGGGTTCAATTTGGCTCATTATGGTGTCCTCCTTATGGCTGTCATAATTGGTTTTCATGTTTTCCTCTTCATCACCCTGACTACTGCTTACCTCTTTACCTTAATCATTAGCCTTACTGCTAGCCTCTTCACTGATTTTTTCATCTTCACTTTGTTGCTCATTATAGCTGCTTGCTCCATCACTGCTGTGACCTTCAATTTGGCTGCCAACTTCTTCATTTTCTTTACTGTCTTCATGACTGTCATGACTTTTGTCATGACAGTCATGAGTATCTTCAGCTTCTTCTCCATTTTCTGCATAGTCATTATCTTCATTTTGGCAGTCATCTTCATCTTTTCCTTCATCTCTGTTTTGACTAAGAGCATCACTTTTTTTACTCTCTCTAGGGCTCTTAGTTTCATTGCTTTCTTCAAGATCATCCTTTGCTTCTTGGTTACTTGCCTCATTTGTGCCCATGCTATCCTCTTCTTCTTCATTTTCAATATGTTGAGGGTGATTTCTGCTTTCTTCATCACTGGTCTCATCATCATTATCCACCTCCATGTTCTCTGCCTTATCTCTGATTTCTTGTTCATCTTTTCTTCACCCATTCCCATTGTCAACTTCCTCATTTTCCTCAATGCCATTACCCTCCTCTGTTTCCATGTCTCCTGCCTCTTGTTGACTCAACTCATCATATCCTTCATCTTTATTTTTATTTGACTCATTTTCACTCTCACCCTCTTTTTCACTTGTTTCTTCACTGCCACTTCCTTCTTCATATGATGCATCAAGAGAAGGGGAGGAAGGGAGGTTTCCTTGAGGAGGGGATATATGTGTAGAGGATGAGGTATGGTCAGTAGGAGGTGATGGAGGAGTAGAGGGAGGAGGATGAGATGATGAGTGAAATTTTGGTTGATGATGGGGCTGTGGGCTTGTGAATACTCCATGGGCTATGAACACCTCCCAAGGTATGCCTTTTTTCTCTAGCTGATGTAGCACCACCATCTTGATCAAGGAGTGGTGGAACAAACTATGCATTTTCTAGGAATAACTCCTGCTCCGGACAATATAAGACATCTTGTCAATACTCCTATAGAGGTAATAGGGTAAATGGAGCATCTTGACCCTAGTGAAATGCATGAGCAATTTGACATGGTAGGAGTAGAGTCTAGAGTACCTCCCCTAATAGGTAAAGTATTTCATGATGACCCTTATCAAGGGTGCATACCTATCCAACAAGTGTGAGAAAGGGAAAATGGTTTTACAACCCTCTTTGTACCTAGGTTTGATAAATGGCTCAAAATAGCTCATGTCCAACTTAGCTCTATTGAACCACTTTTCTCCAACATTAGGTAGTCCAATAGCATGGGAAAAGCTATCTAATGATAGCTCAAAGTCTACCCTTGCAAGATTTACTTTTTTATTGTGTAGGTTGAGGACAAAAAACCTAGTGAGCTCAGGGTGACTATGCACTTGTTTGACCCTTTCAAAAAACTGAAAACACCCCACATTTTGAAAGCATGTGAGAATAATGGGGGAGGAAGAAATCTCCACAATTTCTAGGGGTTCAAATCTGTTAACCTTTCCACCCTTGTGTTTTTGCTTCATAGGCACTTGGCCTCCTTCACTGCTGACACTGCCTTCTTCTCATGACATGGTGATTGGTGTGACCTTTAGACAAACTCAGGCCTGCTTGTGAAACTTAGGTAGGAGGAGTTAAATGAAATGATGGTGAGGGAAACTCTTTTAAATGAGTGATATGGAGGTGGGTTATGGCTTATTTGATTTGGGATTGGAGGATGGTTTAACTTGAACTGATTTGTAATTACCCTAAATCATACTCTCCTTGACTAATAATTGTTTTCTTGGAGGTCAAAACAAGGTTTTTGCCATGAGGGATTAGGGTTTATAGCCTCTAGGGTTTGATTATTCTCTTTTAACCATTAAAACATAGAAAGCACTTGGAAGATAAGGAAACAAGCACCTACCAATTTTTTGAATCCTTTGCAGTGTCTTTGAAGCAGCTTGGAGGTGTTTTACTTGTGTGTTTGGGAAATATTTTGCAAGTGATAGGGTTTTAGGCCTAAGCAGAGAGCCTGCCTACGTGTAGGCCTGCCGATCTCTTGGGCATAGTGCTGCACGACTCGTCTAGGCCCGCCAGTCCCCTAGGCACAACGCCATGCATAAATTGGGCTAGTCGTATCCCTCTAAGCGCAACACTGATCACTTCTGGGTGAGTTAGGTTTTCCTGGGCACAACACTGGTCACTTGTGGGTGATTTGGGTCCTCCTGGGCACAACACTGGTCACTTCTAGGCAAGTCGGGCTCCTCATGGGTGCAGCTTTTCCCACGTGTAGGATTGCTGGGATCCTGCTGAGCGCAGAGCTGCACGATGCCCTGCCTGTCGGGAAATTTCTAGGCGAACGGGTAGCGCCCACCTGTAAGCGCAGTGCGCTCAGATCTAAGCGCAGAGCAATGCATTTTTTCATTGTGATTTCTCCTCTACGCACAATGCTGGGTGCCCTAGGCGTAGTGCTGGGTAACTTTGCCCGATTTTCCCTAAAACTCAGAAAAATTCTCCTAGAAGGATTTTCACTTCTTCGCATATGCATAATGAGTTAAGTGATAAGCAAATTGACCCTTTATAGTCTTAAGAAAAAAATTTATCCTTTGCAAAACCCACTTTATAATGTTTTTTAATCTCTTTGTGGTTTTACTGATATTATTTTTTACCCTTTGCAGTGGGTGACTTAAAAACGTAAAAATGGTCCCTTTTTCTCCTAACCATTTTTCTTTGTTGCTTTTCAGGTAGCTGACATGATGGAATTTGACCTCCTTTGACCTGTTTGTGTCTTTATCACTCTGTTTTCAGATGCTTTGCTTGAGTGTCATGTTTTACTGTGTTTGGGCCATGCTCATGTCTTCCAATCTCTTTCATAGCTTCTTAGGTATTTTGCATGGTGACAACATCCTTAAGACTTCCCTGTTTTACCTTGGAGATCAAATTACCTTTGTTTTAGAGGTGGCTGAGAAACTTATTTTTATCCTTCTCATTTGATCCTTAGGAATGCTTAATTCATATTTGGCCACTTGAGGGTAAATGAGTGAAAATGAAGGTTTGAACTTCCTTATACTGATACTCTTTCATGCTTTCCCTTTGAGGCAGTGAAAAAATTTAGCTTGGCAAACCCTAGAAGTCACCTTCAAGAGCCTCTTCAAACTCTTTTTACGCTATCATCATGGAGGCTCCTCATCTTCATTTCACCCTCTTTGCCTATCTTTCCAAAACCTTAGTTTTCTGGGCTATTAGAGAAGAATCATTATTGTTGTCTTCTAAGTTCTCTATATCCCTTTTGAAGTTCATTCATTTCTGTTCAGTTCACCTCACCCTTTTCCATTCTTCATTTATAGTTTCTAAAAATCTTCAATTCATGCTTGGTTGTGCTGGTGTTACTTTATCCTTGTGATTTTTTGCATTGGCTCCTTGCTTGGTTCCTTGCTGGTCTAATCAGTCCTAGAAACCCTGATTTTTCTTGAACACAGGCTGCTTCCTCTAACATTTCCTTGAGTATATCTTCTAATGAGGAGCAGGCCTCTTACCTTACCAAGTTTCCTGCTGATAGCCACCTTGAAACTCCTGCAGAAATGTCAAACATGGACAACTGTCCTTTGTAGAATTTGAACTTGATTAAGGAGGTCTTCGATGAAGGTTTTTTTGATTTGTCTTGGATCAATAGATGATGACCTTATTTCCATTTAATTCAGCTTCTTAGCACATGAAAAACAATGATTTAGAACATCAAAGACAATCCTACAACCTATGAAGCCTAGTGACCTAGTGGGAGGCTCTTTAGACTTGTCCTTTGACTAAAATCAAGGCTTAGGGTCCTCAAGTATGAAAAACAAAGTTTTTGACAATTTGATGTATTGAAGATCAAAAATCCAATGTACTTGATTTATCTAAAGAGCCTACAGAGATAGTTTTGGGACCACCAATGCTTGAGGCATCTGGGAAACATAAGAAGGAGTAAGTTGGTTGGTGATCCTAGGTGGCAAGTGGAGAGGTGAGGCACAAGTAAAACAAAGTGCTGAGGTCATAGGTGGGAAAAAATGATGAAGATGAGTGGCATGAGCGCATGATGGGTCTTCTGGGAGTGGTAGGCTAATCATGACATGATAGAATAGTGAAATGGTGAAAAATTTATCCTAAGGATAATGAAGGCAGTGAGATTTCTAAAACTCACAATATTCATGAATTTTGTTTTTAGAAATCTAGGATAAGTATTTAGTCATCTACAAAATAGAAAAAAAATATTGTTGACTAACACTAAATTTTGAGGCACATATCAGCTCTAGATCTGATGTATAATCTACTGCTGTTGCAGAGCCAATAAAATAACGCTGTAAGGGCTTTCCAGCTTTTATATATGGTTGCAACACCTCATATTGAGGGATTTTGTTCATTGGAGACTTTTATTTCATGTTATGCATCTTATGGCCCATTTTTTATGTACATTTTGCTGCTGTAATGAAATATGAAAGGTCTCCATATAGGCCTCTTTCTTTATAAATGATGATCTACAACGTTGTTTCATTATTTTGCAATATATTCCTGCTTTTCCCATTTGGGAATATTACATGAGCCTCGAATTTTTTTAAATGTTTGAATGCTTTTGATTTTTCTTCTAATAGAATGATCCAGGTGGCCCTGTTAAAATCATCAATGAGAAACATAAAATACCTTTCTTGATCTGAATGGGAATATTAGTGTTTTCTGTGCTAAGATCCAATTCAAAATATAAACAACGTGCTTGAGAATTATGAGTTAAATTGCATTTTTTTCAGGAGTTTTTATGTGAATTTATTTAGAAAATTAACATAAATAAAACATTGAAAAATAACATCTAACATACATGAACATAACCATAAATAGTAACACAACAACACATGATGAAAAAGTTCACCCCATCTGGGCTACGTTTCCTTGGTCCAGCTTCCAATGGCTTGGCCCTCTTCTATTATGTTCAAAAGTGTGATTACATATGTTTACAATAATCAAACAACTCTGAAATCTGTTGCATCAGCTCCATAATGCCAAAAAATTCTTGTGTAGCCTCTTTTTGCATCGAATTTGGTAAAAAACTGAGTAAGTTATGACTTCACCAAGTTTTGGCACTAATCGCTCCAAAAAATCTCAAAATCCAGCACCATCCTACAAATCCGCACGAAATTCTGCTTTTTGGGGACCAATTTCGTCAAATTCCGACGCAAATTGTGGGTGTCTTAATTTGTCCAATAAGGCTTAAAAGCCAATTTATTTATTTAATTTATTATTATTATTATTATTTTAATATTAAAAATCCTGCGGTTTTTCCGCTAACCATCAAACTTAACACCAAGTGGAAACATGGCGAAGGTTGGCATATAATGCTGTGGTGAGTGGAGGCAGCTAGCAGGGTGGCAAATCTAAACCATATCGGCAGTGGAAAAATGGGGCTGATGGGTTATCCCTTAACGGTTATGGACCATTGGGGAGGGGGGCACGAGGCTAGCCTCTTGCCCATGGTACTGTCTCCCGCGGTGACTAGGGCTGGGGCTAGACCCCAACTGCTCCCCCCCATGGCGGAAAAGTTATGATAACAAAAATATGCGGCAACCATTATATATCAAGGAACAAAGCATGGGTGCAATGGTAATGTGTTAGGATTGTGGTAGTGAGGTCTTGTGTTTGACCCCCATGGGGTGCAGTTTGACCCTTAACATAATTTTGGTGGCCCTTGGGTTGGCACGTGGTGGCCCCTGGTTGGGCCACATGGTAGCTTGTGATTGGCCACCAAATCAACCAATTAAAAACTACCAATTAGACCCAATAACAAAGTGCCACTTGGCACGACCCTATTTTTTGAAGACAATCCATTGAATAAGTCAACTTGCATAGTCACCCTACCACGTAGGCATGCCTAGTCAACTGTACAGACTACTCACTAGGCTATCTTACATTTTTTTTTTTTTTTTAAATTTGCATGTTTGACAAAGTGGACAAAACACATTTCTAGGAGATAATTGTTGGACGGATAAGTCATTCTTGTGGAAAAGACAAAACTCCCAAGTGTCCTACGGATAGCTAGCAACAAACAGACAATTAAATCTATCTTTCTATAGATATATCATGATTCATAATTAAATGTTATAAAGGCTTGACGATCTTACCTTTGATCCAACGCTTGTTTGTAGTAGTAGTCCTTCAGTCGCCCAAAAGAGTTTCCTTCGAAGATCTACAATCACAAACAAACAAACATCAAATAGCACATGCATATCATATATTCATAAATGATATCTATTATGGTGATCAAGAAATCCATAAAATAAGCCAATCAATTGACAGCTTATTTAGAAAAACAGACTTATTTGTATTAACTTTGAATAGTAAGAAAAACCTTACAACCGTGTCCGCCTTGATGTTGTATAGGTCTTCCCGGGGTCCAAAGAAGGAATCTCCTTTACTCTAACAAGCCTTGCACTCTTCTAACTGAGACACATACAGGTTTGTAATCTTTCCCACACAAAATGTCAACTAAAAGGGTCTAAGTTCCAACAACATCTCACCTCAAATAATACTAGCTTCCACTCCCTTTAAGGCTCCCCTATGCCTCTTTTTATAATGAAAGAGAGGAGGTTACAGCTCCAAACAAGAAGCGATAGAATCCACTTTCAAAGGGATTAGCTCCTTACATCAAGGGGTTAGCTCCTTAATGGATGGGATACATGAACCTGAAAAGAGTGAACTTCCCACTAGAAGATTGTTTCTAGAAGCTTCTAAAAATGACTCAAACTGAGCATTTATATTTTACTTGTGCCTTTTTTACCTTTCACAGGGCTCCGCACTTTTAATGAAGAAAAAATGCGGTACGTACCGTAGTTTTCCTTTACAAAAGGTGCGACACCGCAGGTAAAGCTAAGAGAAAGTGCAGTACAAGTGTTTTAAGGAATTTTATGAGTTTTTCTCTTATTTTCAAGGCTTGATATTAGGAATTGATGTGTTTAGACTTGCAAGGGAGAAATGTATGAGTGATAATGAGCTCATACAGACAACAAAATGTCAAGGTGACAATTTTTTAGTGTAACAGATTGCCCCCTAATGTGCGAAGTCTGTAATAGATGAAGAGTGAGTCTGTAATATATGAAGAGTGAAGTACTTTATCATTTCTAGGATCAACCTGTGGACACCCTAGTTGGAGTCCTGTAAAAACATTCAATGCAAAAAACACACACAAACACACACACACACACACACACACATATATCATCACTGAGGTAGGCATTCCCATACTCAGATCAAAACTAGCTAAACTTGTTCTGATACAGAAATGATTTTAATATCGATTCAATAGTGTAGAAACAGCATGGACGCAACCATCTATAATGAATAGTCTACTGCATAATGAATAATAAAACTACTCGCAGCCTGGATGGTGGAAACTAGATCCAGGGTCTTGATTTCTGCTTCCCGAACTAGTACGATTCTATACATGCGATTAAATGTGTTGAAGTCGAAAATGGTAGAACCCACTTGATTACTAGTTAATGATGTGAACTCTTAACAAGTGTGAGAGAAACCACCAATAATGAAAATGGCTCTCAAAGTACACAGTACAATCCATAAAATGTGAATAAGTGATCTGAAGTCGAACACTTCACGGAATCATTCGATTGAAGGTCAATGATGCAACATGTTGTCAAAGGCGAGAAACCTTCCATTAAGGCATGCAGATTTCAAGGTACCGATGGATTCTAGATCAAATTCCTAGATGATGAGCTGTCGTTGATAGAAAGTGATCCATCGTAAGCAAGCTCACAACACGAAACCATAGATCAAGTTTTGAAGAATTTTTTTGCAAGGACTGACTCAAGGATGGTCAATGCGAATGGAGACAAATGTTTGTAGATGAATGGTTTTTTTGACTGTCCTCTTGAACACATAACAACACTGCAGATGGTTTGGTAATAGTTGCCCTAAGATAATACCCAGAACCGGTTGAAGACCTTCAATGTGGTTTGATTAACTGATAGGAAAAGGATTTTCCCAACCCAGGCGGACAAAAGTGTCGTGTTGAAGAGTGGTAAACGACTTTTCGAAAATCAAAATGTAACAAACAGATTCATTTTTCTCTCTTTTCCCCCACCGTTTTTGGCAAGTACCTCTTTATTTTTAACAAGCTTGAGGAGGATAACATTTTCTTGTTTATAAGCTCATCCTTCGGATGAGTCCAACTTAGTTTAAAATTGAACCCTAAGAAGGAGTGGTCTATTTGTATTTAAAATTGACAGGTCCTTTACTGTTAAATTTTAACGAGTCCAGTATAGGAGAAACTTGGTGTTTTTCATTTTTAGGGAGTCAGTAGAAAAAACTTAAGAAAACTCCATCAATGTACTTTTTCATAAATTTAGTCTCTCAGGCCCGAAAAAGGATAAAATAATGTGGGAGAGAACTCTATTGACCATGATTAGTCAATGTATACCTTTTTCATAAATAGTCCATTTCAATCTGGAAAAGGGGTAAAATTATACTGAAGTGACGACTGTTCATTTCCTTTAACGAGTTCGAATAGTCAAGTACTCGGCAATCTTTTCATGTTTAGAGAGTCTGAAAAGGGCTTAAAAGAGAACTCTAGGGTTTCCCTTTTTCGTAATTTTCAAGAGACCGAAAAAGTGATAAAAGTATACTCATCTTGTTTCGCTTTCTCTTAAGTTTTAACGAGTTTGAAAAAGGGATAAAAATGTACTCATATGGCCGACTTTCAATTTAATTTACGAGCAGGAAAAGACAGAAAGAACTCGACATTTTTATGTATTTTACGAGAATGAAAGATAGAAAAATAATCTCGGGATTTTCATGAGTTTAACGAATCTTGAAAATAATAACCGAAATCGACTCAAGATAGTTTCATTTTTACAAAAGCTTGAAACAGAGAAAAACTATGCTTTGGATAGGTTTGTTTCATTTTTACACAAGCTTGAAACAAAGGAAAAATCATGCTTGAGACGAGTTTCATTTTTACACAAGATTGAAACGTAGGGAAACTATGCTTGAAACAAGTTTCATTTTTACACAAGCTTGAAACGTAGAAAACTTTTCTTAAAAGTGTTTTTTCTTTTAATGGCCCCCAAGCATAACTTGCTAGAGCGCATGCCCCCAAGCTTCATTTCATTCAACTAAGTAGACTATCGGTTACTAAAATTTGGATGGAATGAAGGTTCATTTAGGAGATCATATGAAAGACTTGACTTAAAAATATAAGAAAATGGTGCAAAAACTGAAATAACTAACCTAAATATACGACTTAACATTTACGAGATCTAGTCAAAGACTCGACTCAATTAGGAGAGGGTTTATTGCATTTTTTAATGAGCTTGACATAGGAAAATAACTATGCTCATAGACGACTGTTTCATTTTTTAATGAGCTTGACACAAGAAAAGGAAATATGCTCATAGCTAATTCATTTTTTATCGAGGTTGACCTAGTAACATGAACTATCCTCTAAATGAACTGATTCATTTTTTAGCGAGGTTGACACAGGAAAAGAACTGTCCTCATGAAATCTCTCAATATACTCTCTAAAATACGCCTACCTAACCTACTGATTCATTTTTTAATGAGGTTGACACAGGAAAAGAACTGTCCTCACAGACTGATTCATTTTTTAATGAGGTTGACATAGTAAAAGGAAATTTCCTCATCTACATGTTTCATTTTTTAGCAAGGTTGACACATTAAAAGGAACTATCCTCATGAACCACTGATTCATTTTTTAACGAGGTTGACACAGTAATAGGAACTATCCTCAAGAACCACTAATTCATTTTTTAACGAGGTTGACACAGTAACAGGAACTATCCTCAAATACCTTGATCACGGCTTCCAACTAGAAGAAACACATGTCAAGGGACACACTCCGATCATGGCCTTCAAGGGGTCTTCATCAGATGGAAGAATAGTTCTCTGGAAGGAACACATGTCAAGGTACTCAATAGGGATAAGAACATCACATTCAAATTCCCCCATAGATTTTACCATGTCAATTACCAGATCTATGTCAAAGGAAGACGAGAAAATAGTGAGAGGCTTGCTTGCATCAGTAACTGAAAACATGGGATTGATTGCCACATAATTAACCCATGGCGGGGTAGATACCACTTTAGTATAAGGAACATTTAGGGGTGTTGAATTATTGGTAGTCGAATCAAAACTAGCGAATGAAATTTGGTCAACAGTCACAATGTTTCCATTGTGAGGGAAAGACATTACGTGAAAGAGTGTCGATACGACAGCTTTCAAGAGTGCAAGCTTATGTGATCCATAACATTTTAATTTCTAAATATTCTGGGAAATCACATGAATTTTTTTTGGAACCGACGTGTTTCGAACTACCAACTGTAGTTCATCATCCGGATGAACTACAGTTGGTAGTTCGAAACGCGTCTGTTCCAAAAAAATTTCATGTGATTTCCTAGAAGATTTAGAAATTAAAACGACAACTTTCATTACATAGACATAGTCTCGCCCAAGGAGTAAATTGAAATCCAAGGGGCCTCAAACTACCATAAGATCAATACAGATAGTTTTTCCTTCCAAAGTAATAGAAAACTTAGGAAGGATCCCTAAAGGTTCACTAATGGTTATGTTAAAAGCTTTTAGATTCTATGTAATAGGCACAAGCTGAGGGGAACCCAAAGCTTTCCAAGCAGTTGAGGATAAAATACTAACAGAAGCACCTTCATCTACATGTGTGCGACACACATTCTTACGACAAGCCTGCACAATTATTTGTAAAGGGATGGAAGAAGGAAGACGAGGTTCTGTCAGTCTATTCCAATCAAAGGAAAATACCTCGATACTTGGAGGGGGTTCTGTAGAAACAGGTGAAATGCCCCCTGACGTAGAAGAATCTGATGTAACAAGAAGAACCGAAGCGGTATGAAGTTCACTCTCTTCAGGGAGAGTGGGATTGACCGAATGTGAAATTGAATCGACCACTTGATAAAATAATGGATCATCAACCTGAGTGATATCATTTTCACTCTCCAATGGAAGAGTGGGATTGACTGTACTTGGAATTAGATCAATCACTCCGTCAGTTGATTGTAGGTTGGGAGAAATTTTACGGTAACCAGTTGGAAGTTCTTGCTGTGGAATAGTAAGGCTTTCCAACAATTTTGAGGCTTCATCCATGTGAGGGAAAATGTGAGTTTGATGACTCCCTTTGCATAACCTACAAGGAAACCTAACTTTACCCTTTTTCCCAGGAACCTGACTATCACTGGTTGATGGATCAACGGAAAGTTGATGATATTTTTCTGACCATGCTTCCAAGACCTTAGGAATACCAGGAAAATTAATAAGGAAGTGGTCGGGGAATTTGGGTTTACGATGCATGTTGGAGGTTTCCTCAACATTACTAACACTTGCAGCCATGGTTGGTTGGTTGAATTCTTTCTTATTTTGCTTCTTCTTCTTCTTCCTTTTCTTCTTCTTCTTAACCACTTGGTTACTAGCGTCAAGGATTTTACAAAGTGAAGAGGAAGAAAGGGAGGAAGAAATATTGGGCGAAGAAGGTAAAGGGTCAACATAAGGTTGGTGATGTTGAGATGGTGAAATTTGTTGAGGTGAAGCATTCGATTGAGGTGGAAAAATTTGAGTATTTGGGGCCAACGAAGTTGAAAATAACCATATCGGTAAACCTATTGTAAATCCAGGTAATGACAATGTAGCCATATAAGGAGGACCAAAATTTCCAAAGCAAGGAAAAGTACTAGGATTCTTGTTAAGAGGGGTTCCTTTGTTGGTAAATTATGGAGAAGTTGCCATTAGATTCAACTTCAGTGAATTTTATTAACAATTTAAAACTAAAATTAACAATTCACAATTCACACCTAAAAAATTAAAATTCACAATTCACACCTATGGTCTCTAAAATTAAAAACAAAGAAATGAACACATGCTATCAAATCTAGGAGTAAAACCACACACAAACAATAGATTCCCGCACTAAAAATAGTAGTTGGTGATGAAATCCAACATCGTATAATTTTAATGTAGAAATGGCGGTTGGAACAATTACCCCGACAATGTGTTTAATGAAACAGACCGGTGCAAGTTTCTCCACTAAACCATATTGAGTGAAGAGAACCCTCCGGAGAGTCCAGGTGAGTCTAGTCGAAGTCTGCTCCAGGTATAGAGAGATCTTTCCTCCACCGTCACCCTAGGAAAAATCTGAAGTTTATGGACACTAAGGTTACCAACAGCAACAAATACACTTGGGGGAACAGTCTATGATCCGATATACGTGCAAGGGAAGAGTAACAAAGCTCAATCCCCTTGAAGGCTCCTCGATATGGTCAATCCGAGGTTTACCGACAAGTGACCCCAGGCTCCTTGACAATGGTCAATCTAAGGTTTACCGTTTATAATACGTGCACATCTTCTATCTTTCCCAATGAGACAGAATTGATTATCTCACTGGTTTGGACATGATCTCGTGCTTGACTTCTTTAAGAGAAGTTTCTCAGAGCATACCAGTTACAATTGGATTTTTTCCTACCACAAGATTAACAACTTGTTTGTTTTAGTTATCTTGGAGAGTTAATTACTCCCTACTCAAAGATACTAGCCTAAGCTATATTGGTGGAAAGAGCCCTAAAAATGTAAAAATTTCTAGATGAATTTTATTAAGCGCTGTGTTATTTGGGCTGTTATTACTCAAAGGGTAAATGGATATGAAACCAATGGTGTTATGACCCGACCCAAAATTGAATTAAATTGAATATGATAATGTAATATTTTCAATTCGATGAATCCTAACTAAAGTAAGGAGAGAGTTTCCATTCACTTCCAACAATGCAAAATTGATAAATAAGAGAAAATATAACAAATTCTCTAATGCAATAATTTCAATCAAGAAAAACTAATGCAAATCAATTCAATTTTTTTTATAAATTTTATGTTTTAAAAACAAGCATAAAAACATGTAAATTAAAATCAAAGAAACTGATCTAAATCTATGATTGATTTTCAGAATGTAAACTATGCAATTGTAATCTATGCACAATTCAATTGAAAAATATGCAAATGTAATTTATGCACATTTTTCATTCATATTCTGAAAATGAGAATTCTAATTATGCAAATGTGATCTATGCAAGAGAATTCTCAAACACAAGATGATTCTAATGTAATCTAAGAACCAATCAAGTGTAAGTAAAGAAAATTGGGTGAGAGTTCCAAAGATCAAAAAATAAAACACTCAAAGGCGATTAACACTCAGACACAATTTAGCCTCCCCCCGGTGAATGAGGGGGAATTTTTTTTCAAAAAAAAAAGCAAGAAGACGAAAAATTGTTAGGAGACTGAGACAAGCCTCGAAGTAATGACCAAAGGAAATCAAATTAAAATTTCTCCAAAAAAGAAACTCAAAACACCTAATTAACTTAACGAAGACTGATGAGATTGTAAAGAAATTGCTGAAAGAAATTCACACAAGGCTTTCTGATAGAAAATACAAGTCTGGGTATACACTGAGAATCTAACAAGCTGATCTAGAAAAGAGAATTTTAAGGTTTTCTAAAAATTTTCACAGGGGCCACAGGTTTTAGTGTAAACAGGTGCAGTCTTGCACTGTTTATACAAGGAAAGAGCGTAGATGCCAACACTGTTTCTAAAATAAAAGTGGATACCAGAAAAATAAAAGAGAAATAAAAAACTCTAAAACATTTGTCAGGGGTTCTACAGGGATAAACTACCAAAGCCAGTATAAACCAATAAAAATTATAAAAAATTATTTCTCAAGTCAAAACAAAAGGAAATCCAAAAATCAAAATCCTTCCCCAGCGGATTCGCCAATTTGTTGGACGGATAAGTCATTCTTGCGGACAAGACAAACCTCCCAAGTGTCCTACGGACATCTAGCAAAAAACAGACAATTAAATCTATCTTTCTCTAGATATATCACGATTCATAATTAAATTCTATAAAGGCTTGACGATCTTACCTTTGATGCAACGCTTGTTTGTAGTAGTAGTCCTTCAGTCGCCCGAAATATTTGCCTTCGAAGATCTACAATCACAAACAAACAAACATCAAATAGAACCTACATAGCATATATTCATAAATCATATCTATTATGGTGATCAAGGAATCCATAAAATAAACCAATCAATTGATAGCTTATTGAGAAAAAAAGACTTATTTGTATTAACTTTGAATAGTAAGAAAAATCTTACAATCGTGTCCGCCTTGATGTTGTACAGGTCTTCCTGGGGTCCGAAGCAGGAATCTCCTTTACTCTGACAAGCCTTGCACTCTTCTAACCGAGATACATACAGGTATGTAATCTTTCCCACATAAAATCTCAGCTAAAAGGGTCTAAGTTCCAACAACATCTCACCTCAAATAATACTAAAGCTTCCACTCCCTTTGAGGCTGCCCTATGCCTCTTTTTATAATGAAAGAGAGGAGGTTACAGCTCCAAACAAGAAGGGATAAAATCCACCTTCAAAGGGATTAGCTCCTTAATGGATGGGATACATGAACCTAAAAAGAGCGAACTTCCCACTGCAAGATTGTTTCTAGAAGCTTCTAAAAATGACTCAAACTGAGCTTTTAGAATTTACTTGTGCCTTTTTTACCTTTTACAGGGCTTTGCACTTTTAATGAAGAAAAAGTGCGGTACATACCGCAATTTTCCTTTAAAAAAGGTGTGGTACCGCAGGTAAAGCTAAGAGAAAGTGTGGTACAAGTTTTTTAAGGACTTTTATGAGCTTTCCTCTTATTTTCAAGGCTTGATATTAGGAACTGATGTGTTTAGACTTGCAAGGGAGAAATGTATGAGTGATAATGAGCTCATACAGACAACAAAACTTCAAGGTGACAATTTTTATTGTAACACCAATGTTGTCGGTTTTCCCAGAAACGAGTTGTGCTGGATTTAAAACAACAATATCTACGCGATCATTCAGGTTCCACACAATTCTGAAACCTTTAATTTTTTAGCATAATTTTGAGCACCTAGTCACTCCTCCCCACTGGAAGCTTTTGGACCCTAAAATATCACTTTTAGTTGTAAAAAAAATGAGGGTAAAATCCCCTCACCTTTCGAATCTTGATCCATTTGGCCTTGCTTGGATTTGTGCCTTTGAGGCCCACGTGAAGGTAGTCTACACTCCCTCGTTTTGATGTCCTTGTTCTTCTATCAAGAATTGCGTCTTCCTGAAGCTCATCAAGGTATTTTGGAGAAAAATATTCAATGGAAGGAATTTGAACATGTTCTCCTTGATCTTGAATCAATGGAGGCTCATACAACCTCAAGTTCTCAACATTAACAATAGAGTAAATTTTCATGTATGAAGGCAAATCTAACTTGAAGGCATTTTCACCAATGTTTTCCAAAATTCTGAAAGGACCATAATGTATTGGTTTTAGTTTTTTACCTTCTCCTTGAAGTCTCTCTTTGCTAATGTGAAGCCAAATTTCATCTCCAACATGGAACTTCTGATCTACACGATGCTTGTCGTGCCTTGCTTTGTACTTTCCTTGGCTCTTTTCAAGCCGATCTTGAACTGTTTGATGTATCAATTATATTTTTTCCATGAAATTCTTGGATTTTTTTATGTCACTATGGCCATCAATAAAAACATCCTTCCCAAAAATTAAATCCAATGGGGATCAAGGAAAGTATCCAAGACATGCCTCATATGGCGATGTTTGTGTCAAGGAGTGTTTTTCACAGTTGTAAGCATGCTGAATCTAGTGCAAGTTTTCATCCCACAACTTAGTGTTGGCGAAAAAGGGTGGCTTCTGGGCAAGACCTAGGTTCAGGTCTAGGGCCAACAAGATTTCGCTGTATTCTAGGACAATGCTAGCATTTTCACCCTGCTCAAGAGAGCAAGGAGTCTCAACCGAGGCGTGTCATAACCTTACTAAGATAAAGAGCTAGAACCATACTAATGAAGAGAGAGACTACTAATAGCTAACCAAGAATTAAAGTTATGCAGATCACATTCATCGCATATGAATCATGACACAAGCTACCATTTAGAAATTATCAACAAGAACATCAAAAATTTTGAAATCACTGAACACACAGCTAAGAAGCTAACTATAATACACATCATATAATCCAAAACATGGAATTTCTCTATTATACTATATCATCAACACATTACATTTTATACTCCGTAGTGTTCATCATAATACAACACAATACATTTCAGGCTCTATAGAGCTCCCAAGACACAAAACTCAATCTTCTTCCCAGAACAGTTTCCCACCCGTAGCTCATCAAGCACACTCTCTTTTCCCTTGCTTATCTACCTCTGCTGAATAGAACTATTAGTCTTCGCCCCTTCTTCGATCGACTATTCTCCTGTGCTCCACTGCTTCCCATATTCTTCCGCGGTTGGCTCTGCCTCTGTGAGTCCTTCTATTTGTTCACTGTCCCTTGTTTCTGCCATTTGTACTATTGCCTGTCTATGCTCCGCCACCTGTATGCATATTCTTCGCAACCACAACAGTTATTTTACTTTAATAATGGTGCTCTTCCACCTATTATTCCTACCACTTAGCCTTCCACAACTCAAAATTTTCTTAATCAAAACAAATTCCCCAACAAGCCCCGACCACAACTTATTGACTCGTACCAAGTCAATTTTTTTCCCGCTGTTGTGGTCCCTAGTTGACCATTGGCTACTGTCTTTGGCTGATCCTTTTTGGATGTCTCCTTTTCTAGCTCCATCTATTTTGACTCCCCCTCCTCTAACAAAGGCCCCAACTCTAGAACCTTTTTCATGGCTTCTGTCCTGATCTCCATGAACTCAGTCATCGCTTCTTGCCATGTTTTCATCACAGAGTCTGTTTCACTTACCACCTTGTCGGCACACGTGGCATCAATTGGCTGGGGTAGATCAGTAAACACTTCCATGAACTTGGGGTCTTCTTTAGAAAAAAATTTCTATATGGTCTCTTCCTTCTGTTTAACTGGCTACCTGAGATCTTGGAGGAGCTGCTTCATTCTTGCTGAGTTGTTCTTCAATTGTTTGTATTTTTAGCTGAAGCGCATTGGCCTGGTCATATATCTGGTTGCAGCTGGCTGGATCAATTGTTCCTTTAATCTCAAAAAAAAATTTCCACAGTTTTTTTGAGACGGGTTGCACCTTCATTGTGAGTGAGTTTGAGCATTCATGGATTTGCTCAAGAATATTGTATGCTTTTGTAACAATGTTTCATAGTGTCTCCTTTAGCTTATGCATTTGATCTTGTCTCTGCGTTAACTTTTTTGCGTACACTGTAGAGTGGTATGGTAGTGTAGGTTTGGATGAAAGGGCCAGGCTTAGTTCCTGGTTTGTATTGCCCAAATTGGTACATGCCGTCTTTATATGGATGGAGCATTCGACCACTGGGCAAGCTGAAATGTCCACTGGTACAGCTTCGACTACACTAGTGATGGTCAGCCAAAGCTCTTGGAAGTTATCAATTATTTGGTCGAGCTACTGTTGGAGGTTGTCCCTCTCTTGTCATAATTTATTTCGCTCATCAGTGAGTGTTATGACCTGTTGATGTTGCTGCTCGTACTTCTGAACAAGGTCATTGTGAAGGGTATCTGCTTGTCGAGCTGCTGCTTGTATGAAACTAAAAAGTTGTTCGGGTCCCCAAATCTGAAGATGTCCACTGCTTTTCATCTCAGGACTAGGATTCCTCTCTTTGAGAAGTTGCTCGCTCATAATGGAGTTCTCAGATTGACCTTGTGCAGAGCCGGGTTGACTCGGCAGAATAGTTTACGGTTCAGGAATATGATAACTAGCGGATGGTAGGTGAGACGGTAGGAATGACTGTAGTGATGGCATGGATTGCTGAATTAGATTATAGGAACTCTCAGCGAGTGTATAATTAGAAATGGGCGAATAAGTATGAATGAGTCAATTTAAAAAGGTTCCCAGCTCTATTGTAGCTGAGTTAACCTCGGTTACTTGTGTTATACCTGAGTTAACCTCTACGTCAGTGTCGAAAAACATTATGGTGTCATGGGTATTGCATCAAAAATAGTGGTGGAAGTGGATGGAGTGTGGGTCCAGTGATATTTGGAAGTATGCGATGTATGTGGTGACTAATTTTGAGTAGTTGGCGATAAAGAATCTGGTACACTTTGTGAGGATGACTAGTTGGATTGTGGTATGATGGTGGAGGTCTCAGTGACTATTTCTGGTCCTTTGATGATTGGGATTCCGGTGGTAATTTGATGCACATGGTCCTTGTATGTGAGATCCACTATCTGATCAGACCTCATAATTTTGGCTCTCTTCCCTTTAGGTGCTAGGATGGGTGGTTTGATTGCTTTTCTCTTGCGAAATGGGGCGATGGTTGGATGCAGATGTGAATGGAAATTGGTGGAAGGGAGTATAGTAAGGACAAGGGTTGTCAACGATGGAGACCTGAAATTAAGTGTTTGAAATTCAGAAAATGAATGAAATGTAGTAAACTTTGCTCCAATATTTCCCATTGCCATATTGAAAGCTTGTGCTTGAGTGTCTAGCTTTTGTTTCAATGTATGGAGCTGCAACTGTGATATCCTTTGGGCCGTTTCTACTGGCGTCTCTCCCGGTGGAGGGTACGGAAGCATAGCGGTGAAAGAGTATTTGTGATCTCCATCTCTAATTTCTGCTGCTACTCCCGACCAAGATGAGACTTACGTGTGGAAAGATTCCTCCATCTGTTTAAATTTCAATGGTTTCTTATGAAAGGTGTCGGCCACAACATAGATGTCGAACCATACTTGATGAGAATACTTATCTAGAAGAGTCTTGGGGACTCTCTGTTGCGTTTTGACAACGTCTATAATTTTTCTGTACCACTTTGTGAATGCTTCCTCGTTGATCTTTTTGTTGCTAGGGTCCCCAGACACTCTCCATGGGGTGTACCTGAGAGCCATCGATTGATCTTCACTTATCTCCACAAGAGACCACCTCCCTGGTGGACTCCACTTCCAAATAGCCAAAACCATGATCAGGTACCCATATATAAATCCCGTAGCCCTCTTGAAATTTTCCACGCAAGCTTTGAAGAGTTCTTGCAACAAGAAGGCACACCAATTTAGCTGTGCTCCCTATATACAATGCTCTGCAACTGATATTATGTCAAGGGTACACTCTCCCTTAGTGTAGTGCCTCATCATCTTCCCTGCAATTAAATAACATGAAAATATAACATTGGAGACATTGATAAGATCTCTATTTTCCCCCTTTCCTCCTCTTCTGGTCTCATATTCATGTAATAGTCACAGTCTCCTATTTTATTTGCTCTTTTGGATGTATTTTGAAAATAAGTCAATACATCGTTTCCCGTTGCTAATAATCCGGTAAGCCTGTAGATATCCTCGGCGTTAATTGGAATTTATCTTCTGAGCCAAAGCAACCCGTTATGAATTTTGCTGATGAGAAGTTTCGTGCATTGCATCGCCGCTCCTGTTGTGCCAAACACTGGTAAGCTTCTTAAGTCCAAGATTATGGACCTTTGAATTCCTTTGAAGTCCGGGTGGACTCTTGCCACTTCAATTCCACCCTCCTTTACATGGTTCTAAATATATACCTTCCTCTTTAGAGCTGGAAATTGGAAAGATTCAGTAAACTTTGTGTCTATCAAGGTAGCTTTATCATACCTTCCTACAAGTGGCTCTAATTTATGAATTCTCCCATCGTGTTCTGGCTCAACCACTTCAACTACCATCTTCTTCATCCTTCATCTCCTACAATATACCAGTAATGTTGCTGGTCTGCGGTTTTGATCTCTTGCTGCTCTAGTATGGATAGCCATTATTACAGTTTCCTTTTCTTGCAATTCAAAATTCTCCGACACTTTTATTTTTCCCTTCTCCATACAAGTTAAGTAGGAATGTTGGCACGAAGGATTTTGATGCGACTGAATAATTGATTAATTTTCCCTGGTTCCCTCCCCAACTAAAATCGTGTGGTTAGTTACTAGGATGAGGTGGACTCTGATGTTGCTAATGGTGGCTTCGAAATTTGGGCGGACGTGATGGATAATAATTGTTGCCTGATGTGGAAAATTTATTACGGAATGGTGTTACTAATTATGGTAAATATTTTCCAAATTTTGGCTGACACTACCAAATGACACCTATATGATGGCTCATTATGACTAAATGATGGCTAACACGCTTGGTCATACAGTCATTGTAATATCCCCAACCACAATTGGTTGCGGTATGGTCCCTATGCCACAATAGGGTGACGATTGAATTTGCATGACATATAGCTTATTTTATTGAGACTCCTAACTTGTTAGCGAAAATTGACCTATTTTATTAATTGAATGATATCCTAACCTATTGAATCATCTTGGTTGTGAGAGAGTTATGTACATATAACCTACTAACTCCTCTCGGGCGTGAGAGTTATTGAAATTAAAATTTTCTTGTTCATTCATGGCAGGGTTTCAAGCGTGCGCCATTCACCCAACCTGGTAGTATCTCTCCACCCAATTGTGATAGCTTGACCACTCCCAAGTTGCAGATCTCTATGACGTAGAACGATCCCATCCAATACATTTGGAGTTTTCCTAGGAGTTTCTGGAACTTGCTGTCATAGACCAGTACTTTTACGCCAATCTTGAATGTATTTTGTTTGATGTTGCGGTCATGATAGGCTTTCTATCTTTGTTTCTCCACTAATTTCTAAAAATCTAAAATAAATATTTCTTCTTCTAATTCCTACAGTTCATGAAGGCATGTTTAGATGGATTCTGCTTCAGTAAGTTGTGTTGTTGCAGCAATTAATAGGTTGGGTACAATAAACTCTACTGGCACCACTGCTTCTTTCCAATACACAAGTTGAAATGGCGTCTGGTTGTGTAATCCTTTTATAGTAGTCCTATACGCCCATAATGTGGCTGGTATTGTTTCATCCCAGTCATCCCGATTTGCATTGCAGATCTTGGTTAAGACCTTTTCCAAGATTTTGTTGAAAGCTTCAACAATTTCTTTTGCATGTGAGTGATACAAACTGCTCTTGTGGTGCCGTATCATGAAGTTTTCCAGAAATTATTTGACCGTAGCATTAATAAAGTGGGTGCATTGATCACTTGTCAGGCTCCTTGGACAACCAAATCTGATAATGATTTTTTCAAAGATAAACCTAGTTGTTTTATCTATTGTACAATCCTTTACCATTGTTGCCTCCACCCACCTAGTCAGATATTCAGTTGCGGTGATTATGTATCTTTCTTGTGAATGGCACGCAACTAGTGTAATGGGATATAAAAATTCGATAACCCATTTTTCAAATACATGCGTTTCTCTTATGGGCTGCAGGGGTAGTTCATCACAGTACGAAGGTTTCCTTGTTCTTTGACACACATCACATTTCTTAACATACTATTTGATGTCCGTGTGCATTGTAGGCCACCATAGCCTTGCCTGCAATATCATTTTTGCGGTAGGCTTTGCTCCCACATGTCCTCCCGCAAATCCACTGTGACATTCCCAGAAGATATATGCTCTTTCATGGTCTAATACACATCTTCGTAGTATTTGATCCAAGCCCATTTTGTATAATTGACATGCTATGAGTTGGTAGTCAGCTGCTTTAACAATCAAATTCCTTCTCTGAATTGCTGTATATTATTTTGGGCATTGTCCTGTAGCTAGGTACATGGCTATTTTCTCTATATAATTGGGGATGACTTCTCTTCGGAAGAGGTCTGAATCTGGTAGCTGGTCATCAAGTGGTCCTACATTTTCCCCATTCTCCAATCTTGATAGATGATTGGGCTTGACATTTCGTCTCCCTAGCTTTATTATGACCTCAAAGGTAAACTCTTGGAACAGTAGAAGCCACTTGCATATTATGCCTTCCAGAACAGGTTTATTTGCTAAATAATTTAATGCAGAGTGATCTATAAAAAATTTAAAATTACCTCCAAGTAAATAGTGGCAGAATTTCTGTAGGGAATAGACCATCACCAGAGCTTCTCTTTCAGTTGTTTTGTAATTATTCTCCACTGTCAACAACTTCCTTCTTGAAAAATATACCAGGTGGTCTATGTTGGTTTCTCCTGGTTACACTAGCATGGCCCCAAAAGCAATGCCTATAGAATCAATGTGCACATGGAACTATTTATCCTAGTTAGGATGAGTCAGAATAGGTGCACTTTCGAATTTCTCCTTTAGTGTGTCCAACACCCTGCTACATTCGTCATTCCATGTAAACAATTCTATCTTTCGCAAAAAAATTTCCAGTGGTGTTGTCATCTGAGCATTGTTGTGGATAAACCTTCTGTAATATCTTGTGTCCAAGAAATGATCTCAATTATTTAACATTATATATGGCATCCATGTTTACAATTACTTCCACCTTGGCGGGGTCCACACATACTCCTTGTTTATAGATCACATGGCCCAGTAATGTTTCGAATGGTACTGCAAATATGCACTTCTTTAGGTTTAGTGAGATTGGAAGTTGTCTGCAATAGTCGAACATTATCCGAAGGAGGATTGGGTGGTTCTTCAACGAACTCTACATTGTCCAGTCATCAATGTACACTTCTAGAAACTTGTGGATATAATCTTTGAAAGTTGCGATCACTATTCTTGAAAATATTGTCGGTGCATTCTTTAACCCAAAGGGAATTACTTGATAAGAATACGAACACCATTCAATCGTGAATGTGTTTTTATTTTATCCTCCTCTACTATTTAGACTTGATGATAGCCATATAATCCATATCTAAATGAATATGCTTCATTTCCTTCCACGTTATATAAGACTTCGTCGTCAAATGGTGTTGGGAAAGGATTATGGATACATGCATTATTTAGACTCCTGCAGTCTACACACACTCTTATTTCTAGCTTCTCATTTTTATTCCATATCACTATTGTACTAACCCACTCTGCCTCCTCAACTGGGAAAATCAATCTCGTGTTCAACATCTTGTATATTTATACTTTGAATTTCTCTTTCACCCTTGGGTTCAGGTGCTAAGGTTTATGCTTTATTGGTATGACATCAGATTTTAGTATTATCCACATCCCCCCCAAATCTCCCTTGATGCCTTTTAGTTCTACTACCGAAGATGGGAATAAATATTCGTATTCCTTTAGCAAATCAAAGATTTCTTTTGTAGCCTTTTCGTCCCACTAGTCCCCTATAGATTCTATCTTGGGTTTCTCTTAGCTACCAATATTCTATTTCTTTTTCCTTAGGGGTAACAGGTGTAGTCCTTGAGTGGTAGTTTCCTCCTATATTTTATGATCTCCCTCCTTTTCTTCAAATGAAAAATGTCTGAGATTTTCCAAATCATCATCATCTATTCCCTGGTCTATTTTCCCACATGTTACTACTTTCTGATAATTAGACTCAGGTATCTAGTCTGACACAAGTGTTTCCTCCACTTCTACAAGTTCTGAACAGAATATAATTCCTTTGACTGCCTGCAAAGTCTCTGTAATCTCTTCACTATCTCCCTTGAAATAGAAACTTTGTGTAAATCTTTCCACTATTGTCTCCCAGCTACCAGTTTGCCTCTTCTTTTATTCTGTCAGGTACCAAGCTTGCGGGATGGTATCTAATGAATGTATAAAGTTATGAAACCACAAGGATTTCAGGTATCTTTCCGTTTCCCACTTGTATTCATAGCTTTTTATATGTATCGGGGACCCAAAACTCCTTTGTACTTATATTCTAGTTTCAGTACTAAATATGCTTGAAATATTATTTTCAAAGCCTTTACTACCTCTTCCCATCTATGGAGAGAGTTGCGGTGATTTTCCTACAACCTTGCTGAAGTATATTGCAATGCCACATCCATGAGAGGAACCTTATGCTCCCCTAGCACGTTATCTTCAATTTTCATAATAAAGCTATTCATAGTTTGCATGTTAGTAAGGGCGGGGTAACCCCTTACCTCTATGCAGATCTAATTAACTCCACAAATAACATCACATCTTTTGGAATTGATCTCGTATCTGCCTTTCTGCCAATCGTCCCATGCAAATTTTGATCCGACTTTGAAACTTTGAACACTTCGCCAACTTACTATTCCTCCTACCGTAGGGTTAATGTAATCTTCTCTTTTTCCTACTATAATTTGATAAAGTTGGTCGAGAATTTTTGCATCTTCCCTAGTCTCGACGGTTTCTGTATACTGGGGTCCCTGATATGGATCCAATGGTTGGATCAATTTGACTTCACCATCTTTGAATATCATAAGCTCCTTCTTCAAATCAATAATTGCATAATTTTCAAATGCCCAGTCTATCCCCAATAAGGCTAGGTATGGATCCTTATTTCCCATAATGTCGATCACTTCAAAATCCATGTAATTTTTTACTCCCACGACATCTACTTCAACCTCTTCTAGCCTTCCTATCGGTACAATGCAATATTGGTTCACCATTCTAAGTTGTATAGGGAAATGTGCCAACTCTGTCTCTCCTAATGCTTCCCATATATTTCTAAGAAAAATATTTACATTTGATCCTAGATCCAACATTTTGTCTCTTATTTGAAATCCCGAAACTTGAGAATTTATGCGAAATTCCTTTCCCGTTCTTATTTTCTTTCTTTGCTCTCTCCTTATATACTTTTCTCAAAGGTTAGTGTTAATTGTGTCCTCATGCTTTATCCCTCCTTCTACTACTGTTTTCAGATTTTACTTTAACTACTCCACCATCTATCCGTCATTTACAATCTTCAAGAACAATCAGAACCATTCTTCTATCGATGTTCCTATGGTATCCGTCTTCCCTCCTTCCTTGGCTGGTTGCATTAGTTCCATATCCTTGTGGCTCTCCAGCTTTGAGAATGTTTCTAGTTCTTATTTAAAGTATTGTTTATGTTGCTTTGGATTAAATAACTTATTTGGGGACCCTAGTTTGATTAGTTTTTCTGGTTCCATCTTTCATTCATCCTCCCCGGTTTTCTTCCCTCCTGGTGTTATTATGGCCACACTCGGCATAGGCTCTGTCTCGACTGCTCTTGGCTCTGCATTGACCAAATTGTATCCTCGTTGCCTAGTTCTCTCTTCCCACATTTTGATTAGTTATGGACAAACTTCAGTGACATGTGCATTCAGTCTACACTGGGAACACCATGGTCACCTTGGTAGCGAGCACTCTCTCACTACCTGGCATTCTTGATCATAATTGTAACATATCAAAGGTCATCTTTATCCGGTTCTTCCCCCTCACATTCCTAATCCTCCTCATCCTCTCGGAGTTTCATTTACTCTGTAGAATGATCTATCCAGTCGATCTGCTAATGCATCTAGGGCTCTGCACTGCTCTGTATGATAAGTTTTTGAAGCGCAAAATTCACAGTAGACGTTATTTGGGACATTTGAATATTTTTGTAAGATTGGGCATAAACATGGAGGATGACCAATACCCTTAAATATTTCATAGTATTCTATTGCTATATGAATTTGATGGTTAGGAAAACCTGGGAAATGGGGTTGTGCCTGGTATAGTCCTTGAGTATTTACTTGCGTAACGCCTCCCACTGGTGGCGTTCCTTACGCTCCTGCCGCCGAATTCCCAACATTGGCTCCCCACAACCTCGGGCACACTGTAACCACATGTCCTTCCAACAGAAAAAGTGTACACCACACATTGGGTCATGCTGGTCATGCTGAATGAATATCCTAGATATTTTCTATCAAACTTGCTATTTTATGTTGCAATCCCAATATGGATGGATCCTGGGTGGATACGCTCCCCTAAATTCCTGTGGATAGCCAACCATTGCTTCTATATTCATTTCTTGCTCTAGTGCATCTGAAAGGGTATCAATCTTTTGTTGGTTAAATGGTGTTCTTATCAAGGGTAATAGTGCTTTAATGAACCAGTGGCGTTGGTGATTTGGATCAATCAAGTAACTCAATTTCCCAATTGCATCTTTGAACCTTCTCATTAGATCCCAAGTTGTTTCTCCTTCCCTCTCTTTAATCTCCTATAGTTCGGACAATCCTTGCTGATTAGTTTGAGGGAGATTGAATTCTTGTACAAACTCTCTTTTAACATCATCTATAGCTGGGTTTTGGTGTACTTCCGAACATTTAATAAATCATCGTAATTATCTTTCCCTTAGTGTGGTTTGAAATTCAATTAATTTAACTGCATATCGTGTCTGATGAGCTCTCAAAATTTCTTCACACAGATACCAATGCTGATCTACATCATCATTACCCTTTCTAGAAAATTATGGATATCGAGTAAATGATCCTGCCATTTATACTTGTGTGGGTGGAACTAATATGAATCCTCTACTTCCTCACTAAGAAATTTTACTGCTAGTACTACTGCTAGTGGCTAACTTCAATTTATACTGAACACTCTCAAACTTTCTAGACTTTTGAAACTTTATCAAAAAATTATCTGGTGGGTGTTAAAGTACCAGGGGAAGGTTAGGACAAGTGCTACTTGAAACTTGGGGAATATTATTACCTTGTGTTATGGTCGCTGACCTCTCTTGGAACAGTTGTTCCATCACAACATGCAACTCAACATCAGACTCATCCTCGGGGTGCTTGTCCTCCTCTTCATTGGAACTTTTTCTCTTCTCTCTCCAGGATGGGCTCCTGTGAACTTGTCTAACTTCCTTAGTGGACCTGTCAATTACTTTGGGTCCTACTTCATCTTCTCTCCTTCCTGTCATTCGTGACATCCCTTCTCCTTGATGTGTACTCCTCTTCTGCTTCTCAAACTCCCGTATTTCCCTTTACCTCCACTTCTAAGCAATTAGCGCCCTCCAATGTGCTCTTAACTCCCTCAACCTACTAGAGGTCCTGACGTCCATATCTCTATTCCCATTTTCCCCTTGTTCATAGAATCTCTCCCTCAGGCCCTTCCCCTAGTACTAGAGGTTTAGGATTCCATCGTGGGACTTTGGAAAAGCATTAGTCCCTTGTCCATCATTAAAGCTTTAATCCATAATGAGATTTCTTTAAACAACTTTCCCCACAATCCAGAATTAAATAACCTTCTGCTTTTGTAAAATATTGATAACATTCAGCTACAAACTCTATGATGTATCCCTCCAAGGTAGTCTACACTCACAAGTCTACTGCTCGGGTTAGCTATGTATCTAGTCTGTGTAATGCTGTTAGGTTTGTATGCATCCAATTGCGACATGATCAACTCAATCCTTTAGGAAGTGCTTTAATCTGGAGTCTTCACAACCAGTTATGGATCTCTTCAGGAAATTTTCCCCAGAAAATTTTGTACTAATCACTCGTCGAATCAGAAAACAGAAATTGATCCTTGATAGTACTTTCCTTATGATGTCCGAGCTCCGCCTGTTGCGATATGAACTGATACCATGATCTAGCTCTATGGTAAATTTTCAGGTCCCGAAAATGCAACCATTTGTTGGAGAAAAAAGGTGACTTCTGGGCAAAACCTAGGTTTAGACTCAGGGTCAACAAGATTCCGTTGTAGTCTAGGACAATGCCAACATTTTCACCCTACTCAAGGGAGCAAGGAGTCTCACCCGAGGTGTGTCATGGCCTTACTAAGATAAAGAGATAGAAACATACTATATAAGAGAGAGTCTACTAAAATCTAACCAAACATTACAGTTATTCAGAACACATTCATTGCACATGAATCACGATACAAGCTACCATTTAGCAATTATTAACAAGAACATAAATTTTTTTGAAATCACTGAACACACGACTAAGAATATAAATGTCATACACATCATATAATCCACAACCTGGCATTGCTCTATTGTATTATATAATCAACACATTACATTTTATACTCGACAGAGTTCAACATAATACGATGTAATACATTTCAGGCTCCGCAGAGCTCCCAGGGTGCAAAACTCAATCTTCTTCCTAGAAAATTTTCCCACCCGCATCTCACTGAGAAAACTCTCTTTTCCCTTGCTTATCTACCTCCGCTGACTGGCACTATTAGTCTTTGCCCCTTCTTCAATCGAATTTTCTCCTGCGCTCCGCTGCTTCCCGTCTTCTTCCGCGGTTGGCTCTGCCTCTGGGAGTCCTTATTTTTGTTCACAGCCCCTTGTTTCTGCCATCTGTGCTGCTACCTGTCTATTCTCCACCACCTATCTGTATATTCTCTAAAACTACAACATTTATTTTCCCTTCATTTTGGTGCTCCACCACCTATTCTTCCTGCCACTAGGCCTTCCGCAACCCAAAGTTGTCTTACTCAAAACAAAGGCCCCAACACTTAGGATGCTTGTTGCAGTATCCTCGAAGAATATGTATGACTACTTGATTGACCACCTCGTTTTGACCATCTATTTTTTGATGAAAGTTTGTTCTCTTCTTCAACTTGGTATCCATCAAGTCCCCCAAACTTGACCAAAAAATCCCAACAAATCGAGAATATCGATCACTAACAATGGATGTGGGAAAACCAAAATGAAACCAAACATGCTGAAAGAATAAGTGAGTTGTTTTTTCAGTTGTGATTTTCTTTTTACATGTAATTAATGTACACATATTGGTGAACCCATCCAAATAATCATGACCTATTTTTGAAAAATTAATACCTCCTACAAAATCCATAGAAACACTCTCCCATGGACATGAAGGTACAAGAAGTGGTGTGTACAATCCTAACTTCCTATTGCTAGGCTTACCGAGTGCACACAATGAACAACCTTTAATGAAACGTGACACACTTTCAAGCATACGAGGGCAATAAAAATAACTTTGAAGATGTGCCACTGATTTTCTTACATGAAAATGTCTAGCAATAAGATAAGTGTGCGATTCCCTTATGACATTCACTCTCCCCCCCGTGGAATACAAAAATTTCCCAAATGATACAATAATTTATTATGTTCATGGTAATCCAATTCCTCTACTTGGTTTCCTTGACTCAAGTTTGCATAGACATCTTGAAATTCATTATCAAATGCATATTTATCAACATAAATTTCATGAAAAAAAGAATTATTCTTGAGTAAAGTAGCTTCACTAATAATAGCCCTAGAAAGCATATCATCAACCTTGTTGTATATACCTTTCTTGTACCTGATGAACAAGTGGAATTTTTGTAGGAAACCCATCCATCGAAAGTGCGCTGCAACGTAGTTTGAGATTGCAAGTATTGCAATGGTTAGTGGTCGGTGTGTATGATGGTTTCCTTTCCCATCAATTAGTGTTTCCACTTTTTCTAACTTTGAACCAACGCATAAATATCCTTGTCATAAGTAGGATAGTTAATCACTGCACCATTGCAATTTTCTGAAAGAAATGAAATGGGCTTACCATGTTGCATAAGGACTGCGCCCTTGGCATAGTAGTTTGTATAAATTTGAATCTCAAAGGGCTGTCTCAAGTCTGATAGTGAAATTACTACTTGCCTCCCCACTGGAAGACATTTTTCACACTAGTCAATGCATTTAAAGGAGCTATGATAGAAGAAAAGTTAGCAATAAACTTCCTCCAATATTAGGATGCTCCCAAAAAAATTCTTACCTTAGTGACTGTCTTGGGCGATAACCAATTCATAATGACCTCAACCTTAGAGGGGTCTATCCTCAACTTACATCCTCCAACAATAGGCCCCAATTAAATCAAAGACGTTTTACCAAACTCACATTTTGACATCTTCAAAAACAATTGTTATTTCCTTAAGACATCAAGTACTTTTCTTACAGGCATGACATGTTCATCAAGTGATTTAATGAAAATTAAGATATCATCTAAGTAGACAATGAAAAAATCATCAAGAAATGGCCTCAACACATAATTCATCACATGCATGAAGGTAACATGAGAATTACATAAACCAAAAGGCATAAAAAGACATTCAAACAAACCTTGATTTGTTTTGAATGTTGTCTACGAAATTCCATGTTTAGGAATTCTAATTTGATGGTAGCCACTCCTTAAGTCCAACTTAGTGTTGTGCTATACAACAACCCCCATTTATTTTAATAAATGGGGACCCTTTAGAAATAAACAGGATATTTTTTTTTATCTTTAACACAGCTTAATGACCAACAAATTGAAGCACCAATATCATTTTTCAGTTCCAATTTACAAGGTGTAGAAATAAATTACACATCTGTCAAAAATCAAGAATTTTATTTCTTTAAGGCTATAAATCATTTCAGGCCATTTCTCCTAAAAAATCACACCAAAATCATAGTTCCATTCTTTGTAGTGAGACAACTATTAATGCAAAGAGAATTATGAGAGAAAAGAGCTAAATGGGTGACTGCTTTACAAGAATATGATGTAGAAATTAAACCCTCTAAAATTGTTAGAGGTCAAGGTTTTTGCAGAATTCTTACATGAGCATCCCATCTATCATTAGAGGAAGAATCAGGTAACAATGTGTAGATATCAGAAGTAAGCCTCAACGATGCATAATATCAATACGCTGATTTTACATTCTATTTGAAGAATGGATATGCTCTGAATCAACTTAGTTACAAAACAAAAAAAGATTTAAGATTAAAGGCCAAGAAATATGAATTAATCAATGATGTATTGTTTATGAGAAATTTTGATTCTATACTACTAAGATGCTTAGAAAAATCTGAAGCAGAGGAAGTCTTGCAGGAAATCCATGATGGACCTGCTGGAGGACATTTTAAAGAAAATATGACAACACACAAAATCCTGCATGCAGGTTACTATTGGCCTACACTTTTCAAATATGCTCATGAATATGAAAGAAAATGAAAAGTGTGTCAAAGTGCATTTGGAAGACAAAGGAAACCAACCTTCCCATTACAACCAGTCAATATCGAACAACCATTTGAACAATGGGGATTAGATATAATTGGTGAGATTGTTCCTAACTCTTCCAAAAAACATAGATATATTCTCACAACTACAGATTACTTTACTAAATGGGTGGAAAAAATTCCATTAAAGGTAGCCAACTCTAAGAATATCATTGATTTCATCGATCAAAATATAAAATTAGATCTGGCTTACCTACGGCTTTAATGTTTGATAATACATCTTATTTCTCAAGAACTGCTATGATGGAACTTGCAATTAAAAGAGGTTTTAAACTTAAGTATTCTTCTAATTATTACCCGCAAGGAAATGGTTTAGTAGAATCTACAAACAAGAATTTGATTAGAATAATCAAAACAACTGTTGATCAAAACCAATGAAATTGGCACAAGTCATTAATCTTTTCTCTTTGGGCAGATCGAATAACTTAGAAATCTCCTATTGGAACTTCTCCATTCAATATTGTTTATGGAAAAGAAGCTATAATTCCTACCAACGTAGTTATTCCATATCTTTCCTTAGTACAATTTATTAATGAAACTCCTACTTCTTCTTTACAACTTAGACAATGTAAAATTCTTATGTTAGAGGAAGAAAGAGAAAAAGCTAAACAGACTCATGCACATCATCAACACATAGTAAAAGTCTCATTTGATTCAACTTTTGTTACTCCAAAAAATTTTCAAATTGGTGATCTGGTATTGAAATGGGACAAAGCCGCTATGAGGAAAATGTAAACACATGAAGTTTCAAAAACTATGGCTTGGTCCATTTCAAATAATTGAAGAAATAGGCCCATCAACATTCTTATTGCAAGATCTGTCAGGAAAAAGAGATTCATTTCCTGTTAATGGGCATATTTTGAAAAAATACTTTTCATAGGAGGTAACCCCTTATATTCCTTGTATACTAGTGTTTTTTTCTTTCCATTTAGAAAAATAAAAGTTGCTTAGTATAAATTTTTGGCTTTTCAAATAAAATCTCAGATAATCCTTTTTGATTTATTGCTTATAGAAATAAGAAGTGTTAAGGAAAGAATCGAAATACTTGAAAGACAAATAGATTTTATTTTCATTGAAAGATGCAATTTCACTGAAATTATTTATTCTCTGATGAAATATCATCCTTATATAACATGATTATTCTGTTATCAGTCAATAAAATAATGTTTAACATAGTAAAGTTTCTTTTATAGATAAGCAATATAAAAATCGCCATTAACATCCAAAATCCTCAAAAGAACCAATGATTCACCCCATCCGGAAAAAAATTATTAATTTTTGAAATAATTTCAAAAAATATTATAACTAAAAAAACTTGAAAGATAAAAAGTCTCATCATGAGTTTGTTTACCATGTTCATAGGGAAATAGTTAAACTGAAATTACGAATACTGCCTACCAAAATAGAGTAATGACTCGAGATTATATCAAGAGAACAACGGGTCTCATCAAGAGCCAACTTAATCAGTGTTATTACAATTAGTGAATGGAATTGTCATCATTTGGTTACCAAGCCAAGACAATGGCTTTTAAATAAATAAAAATATGATAAAAAAAAAAAAATTTCAAAATTAGAATTTATTTTTGGAAATGATAAGAAACAATGGATGGGAAAATTAATCATTACTGGGTAAAAGGTAACCGTGCCTGTTAGCCACCTATAAAATTTGTTATATCAAAAGGTGGCTAAGAATTTTTGAGCCTTCAAGAACAAATTTTATTACTAAAAAGTGTTGGCTCTTGAAGACTCTTGAAGGCCTCATGCCTATCCTCTATCTGAAATTCACTGCTATTCCCATTTTACACTTAGAAAATCCTACTGATTTCCAAGCCAGAATACTGCTGCAAGCACCTTTTTCCCCCTTCCCTTCTTCCAAAACTAACCTCATTTTAACCCTTTCATCTCCCATGAAAAATCCCTCATTTTCATAATTTTTCCCGTTACCCTTCATCAAAACCCCTTGACAAGGTTGAAAACTCCTTTTTCGCCTTATCCGAACCTCTCTAACCCTTTGAAAATCATTGAAAAAATATAAAAACCCACATTTTGGGCATATATGGGTCGTAGCCCTTTTTCCCATTGACCCTCGGTCACATCATTTCCCATGCGCCCACTGCCCCGCAATCGGGCGCCTATCCGATTCAAATAAAATAATTCCCGGCCAAAGTTAAAACCTTGGTTATATATTAAAAATTGTCGATTTTATTATTTTATTATTTTTCCACCGGTTCAAATTTTAAACCATTCTGCACCGTCGATCTGATTTGAAGATTGGACGGTGCGGAGTCCGTCTCCCGGTGGTCCCCAAATTCCACTCACCTTTCCAAAAAACCGCACGGTATTCATCGCACCGCCTTTTGGCGATGACGGTTTTTTCCCGATCGGCAGCGATTCCACTCATCGGTTGACATGCGTCCTGGGCACTGTTCATAAAACTACCGTCCATCGTGCGCTAACGTTCGGATGTGGACCCCGCGCGATATCATTGTACATCGTCCGATCTGGGGCGAGCCATCCAACAACTATCGCTCACTGAAGATGCCCGACAGTTAACCGGGCTATAGCACGACATTCAATAAATCTCCGTCGTCGATCTGATCTGCAGATCGATGGTCCATATTCCATCACCCTGATTCGATCACCCAGTCAACGTTTTCTGCTTTGACTTCCTGTTTCCGCTCCTGACCGTCGATCTCTACGTGATCGACGGCTCTGATTTAAACATTTCTTCTGCTTTCACTACGACTTCTCCTGATCAATCCCGACCGTTGGATGATGCCATCCAACGGCCACGATTCCTCCACGTGTCCTCCGCAGCAATAAACCTATATATGCAGGATTTTTTTTTATATTTGTTTGTATTTTGTAGGGTTTAAATGGTTTTCTCTCCATTTTTGAAAAAAATTCGAAGGCAGAGGATGACAATCTTCCTGCCTTCGATTCACCAAAGAAAATCATCACAGGGGTTAAATCCACGTTTTCATCAATCATTCATGAAGCATTGATGCCACATAACCCTGCGCAGCCCTGCATACTAGCAAAAAACCATGAATCGGGCGCAGTCAGAGAGTATCAGTGAAGAAGACCAAAATTTATCAGAACAGAGGATTAAAGACAGATTTTGTGGGGATTACGGCTAAGAATGTTTATCAAAAGCCTAATCCCCGATTTAAAACACAGTTTAAAGAAGACCTTAAGGGTTTTATCAACAGGAAAGCTTCCACCACCACATATGAGGCAAATTGATTCCTCCCAGCTGCTGAAATGCCACCTGTGCCTCAAAGTATTCAATCAGGAGCCGAATTTATTGATTAGGATCAGATATTTGTCTCAAAACACAGCCAAAGAGTAAATTCTGCCAAGGAACTTAATGACAGACATCTGCAGAGTTACTTCGACGCCACACAGAGCCTCAAAGGTCAAAAAAGGCTCCCACCGAGCTTAAATCTTTATGTAAATCATTTAATACAGAGGATATGTATGTAAGTTTATTCATTGAGCCCCTCAAAGGCCAAGAAGCCATTAAATTTGTAGTAATTGTAATTGGAGATCTTTTATCAGATCTCACCTCCTCATTCTTCTATATATACTTCTGCAGAAGATGAGTGAGGGGTTGGTTGCAGAACTTTGAAATACATTTGAGCTTAAACTTCTGATTGTAAATAGTGTTGACTGGCCCTTGGAGCTCTGCTTGTGATAGATTAGTTAGGCTCAGATGTGCTCAGATGGTTGCTAAAATAAATATTTAGACTTAAAGTTTATGTTGGTTTGGAGCATCAATACAAGATGAAGTTATGGGATCCTGGTCTATGTTGACGGTGATGTTTCTCACAATTGTAACTTGTCATTTTGTTTCTTTTTCAACATGTTTCATATTCTCTTATAAAGAGCGCATGCATAAGAGTTAGGATCTAATTAATATGTGATGGCCTTCTCGTGAAAATCTCTGTATATGTTTTCTTCTGTCTGTGTTATTTAGGAATGATTTAATTCGGTTTAAGCATAGGAGTGCTAACGTTCCCTCATCTTATTGCCTTGTTGAATATTATTCTTGATCTTATGTTCGGTATTAGTTAAGTAGAGATGGTATGGAAGATATGGTGAGCCCTGGTCCCAGTTTTATTCCCACAACTATCTGGATGTTTCCCTTGGAATGTGTTAAAATATGGCTAGTTTAAAAGTACTTACCAGATCTTAAGCCATTCTGTGTTATCTTTGTGTTTGTCTTGAAAGTAACCAAGTAAAGCAGAGCTAGGAGAGCATTTGTGGTGAGCCCGGCCCGCTAGTTTCTTCTCCAACGGTTGCCTTCAAGTTTCCCTTTGTTTTAAAATGTTTTCTATTGAAAGTGTATCAAAGGTTGGCTAGTTTAAAATCACTTACCAGATCCTAGTTTTCTTTTATGTTTTTCTTGAGTCTATGTCAAAGGTTGACTAGTTTAAAAGTACTTATCAGATCCTGGGCTGCTCTTTGTTCTGCATCTGTTTATTTCTCCTTATTATTGTATCATTTCATTCCATAAATCAAACTTCAAAGATACCCTTAAACATATATGACTTGCCCCTTAGACCAATCTTGCCTCTTGCTATTCCAATTAAACCCTATTATGACTCCATAGCCCAATGGACTAAAACCTGCAATTATCTATCTTTTTGGCCGAAGCTTACTCTGATTTCTTGAAACTTCTCACCTTTGAAACTCTTTGCATTTGGGACTTTCCACCTCAAACAGTAATCATGCTCAACCATCCAAAAAACAAACAAACCCTTGGCCTTAGTAACTAGCCTATTATTATTACCCTAAATTTCAAAGACAAATCCATCTTTGCACTTATTGGAGAGATCCCTCTCCGGATTCAGGAGGGCTAGATCGTAGAATCCCAAAGTTGGTTGAAATAATGTTGCTTCTGCAGTTTTAGTCTCACCAATCTGCTAAAATTACAGATTCCTAACATTTCTGGCAACTCCGCTGGGGAACGAAACCCAAAATATTTTCATTTTTATAAAACTTTGAGAGTAAAGAGCAGCCCTTTCAAGCACTACCTAAGACTGGTAATCATGATAAAACTTGTTTGAATCAGTGACAAACTAGGTAAAACCTAGGATTCTCTTAAGTCTTTATCTAACCTTGAAAAATCAGCTGGCTTAGCCATAAGAATATACTGTCTTTGTCTCATAACCGTAGCTAAGTTTTGAAATAGAGTTAGAATATTATTAGAAACCACAAAATTGAAAAATAACTCAGAAAACATCAAAAATATTTTAGATTGGTATCTAATAAACATGTTGGTGGACCATAAAACCTTTTACTTACTTAGGAGCTAAAAACTTCCACTTGGCGACTCCACAATCCTTAGCAGACCTTAAGACTCCACTGGGAAGAACCCTCATCATTGTAACATTGGTCAAACTCAGTTAGAGGATAGTAGGATTGAAATTTGTGTAAACAGATTAGTTAAGCTCTCAAAGATTGTCATACCTAGTTAAAATTTTCTTGTTTATTTGGGTCTGAAAAACACAGCATAGTGGCTCCTAGAAAGATTCACACTAGAGCTTATCTTGACCCTGATCCATCTGAACTAGTTGATAACCCAGAAAGTATCCTTAAGAAGTCTCATAGGATTAAATTATCAACTATTTCAGACCACCCTTGAGAGCTAATTCAGTCCCTAAAAATCTTTCAGCTCTACAACAATCACAAGTTGACTTAGTAAATCCTTTTAGAACTAGGTCTCTTGGTGATTTAGATCGATTGAACACAGTCTTCACTTTCATCTCCTGAAACAAGTGAACATCTGCGAAAGTAGAGAAAACGACACCTCTGATTTGCCTTTTTCCTTTATAATTTAGGTGTCTCTCATCCAAGATCAGCTTAGCAATCTATTTCTAGTCCACCCACTTCTACTCACCCTACATCCATTGTTCAAACCACTCCACTTCAGCCCACTTTCCCTCTTGTTAATCCACCTCTTGTAAATACACCCCCACCACATATCATGGCAGCATGATATGCTCCCTTAGTCCTTTCTGCACCATTAGTCAATCTTCCATAGGACTATCAGTCCAAAATTCCATTATATGATGCTAGCAATGCTACAACTGCATCGCAACATGTGGATAAGATGAATGACTACTTTGAAAGAAATGAAAATGATGATGATTCTGTCAAACTTAGATTATTTGCTCAGATCTTAGGGGGAGAAGTAAGAAAGTGGTTTAAATGTTTAACTTTCCATAGTATTAATGATCTCCAAGCCTTCCATCAAACATTCTTAAACAAATGGGAAATGAATAAAAACCCTCTCCAAGTCCTTTCTGACTACAAGAACCTCCCTAGAAACACTGGGGAAAGTGTGCAAGCTTATTTTACTAGATTTAATAGTGTGTATAATGCACTTTCCCCAGAACTAAAACCTCCATAGGGCTCAGCTTTAAACAAGTTTCCTAAAGGGTTTGACTCTGACATGACCTATCAGCTGAGAGAGAGAGATTTTGCAACTCTTGAAGATATGCAAAAAGGTGCTCTTTCTGTGGAAGTCAACTTGATGGAAAAGAGAGCAAGAATGAAAAATGAAAGAGAGTGTCCTTTAGAGAGGAATCTACACTCTCTACTTCCAACTCAAAAATTGAGAAAATGATGGAAGAAATGATGAAAGAAATGAGCATAATTAAGACAGCACAAGCAAGCCAAAACCAAACTGCTCCTCAAAATAGAAATCAGAACCAAAACCTGAATTTTAGGAGAAACCAACCTCCAAATAGACCTAGGGAAGATGATCAGCAGATCACTCCTCCCTTTTAGCAAAACTATGTAAGTGAGGTTGAGGAAACATATGAAATAGCAGAGGAGGATGATATTAACATGCTGGGGATAAACAATGATGACTGTGAGATTCATTATGATAGAAAACAAGGTTTATATATACCTTATGATGACAAAAGAGATGATGAAAATTATTATCAAGACATGGAAAATGTCATCATAGAATCTCAAAAAGAATATGACCTTAGAAGCAGAACCAGTCAACAAACCCCCAACAACAAAACCTCTGATAAATATTCACAAAACAGCACTACAACCAAGCCTAGAGTTGTCAAACGAAAGGATAAAATAGTGGCTATAAATTCTGGTAATGATAAAGAGAAAGAAACTCAAAACAAAGAAAAACAAAGTGTGGACCTTAGTAGTACTAACACTTTAGCTAGTACTCCTGTGAAAACAATTTTGTCAAGTGTAAATAAAACAAATCAGTAAGCTGATATTGCTGATAGAGTGACAGCTAATAAGGCTGAAGCCAACACTTCAAAGAACCATTTTCATTTTAGTTTGGAGCAGGAAATTTCAAAGATCAAAATCTTTGTTCCCTTGACTGAGTTAGCCGCCCAACATGTATACAGAACCCAAATTTTGAAGGCTTTAAACATTGAAAAAAATGAGGACACAGTGAATCTTGATGATGACCAACCAGAGCTGATTTTTGGTCCTAATATTGAATTTAGATATCAAGAGGGACCTGTTCCTCCCTTTTATCTAAGTTTAAACGTTCATGACAAAATTTTTCAAAACACTATGCATGATTCCGGGGCTTCTCATAATTTAATGTAAAAAGCTGTAATGGAGAGCCTGGGTTTAGAAATCACCAGACCTTACAAATACCTTTACTCCTTTGATTCCAGTAGAGTAAAATGTTTAGGATTAATCAAAGACCTCTGTGTTACATTAGCCCAAATTCCAGCCAAATGTTTAGTCATGGATATTGTTGTGGCTGATGTGCCCCCAAAGTATGGAATGTTACTATCAAGATCTTGGGGGGCTAAGTTACAGGGGACTATGCAAATGGACATGACTTATGCGACTATCCTTGTTTTCAATTAGAATAGAAGACTTTATAGGGAGTCCCATATGAAATACACAGTTACAAGTCAAGACATACCACAAAACTCTCCTATGTATTCTGTAAATACAGGCCTTGATTCTTTTATCATGTTTAATGAGGAAACACTTGGTGAACAAGTCACTTTAACAGGATTAATGGCTGATAGGGAGGAAGGGGCGAACACCACAGAACTGTCAAAATAGTTTGCTTAACCGTTAAGCATTAACAAACTAAAAAAAGGTCTTAAACTACAAGTCATGCATCCTTTTCTCTTAAACATTGAAAGTCAAGAAAGCGGTCCTGAAACCAATAATATAGCTAAGGAAATGAAACAAATTCAACTGAGTGCTGATACTCAAGAACAATCGGAAAGCACAGTAGTTGAAGAGGACGTTCACCAAACATATGAAATTGAAACTAGTCCTCTGTGGAGTATGTATTTTGATGGATCCTGCACTAGAACTAACGCTGGTGCAGGTGTCTGGATTACCAACACTGAAAACAACCACACAGAAAGCATCCCCTGTAGATTAAATTTTCAGTGTTCCAATAACATAGCGGAATACGAATCCCTTCTCTTAGGCTTACATTTATTGAAAAAGTTAGGAGCCAGAAGAATTAATGTGTATGGGGATTCAAAGTTAGTCATTAGGAAAGTCAATGGGGAATATAACGCAAATCATCCCAGAATTAGAGCCTACTGAAGCGATTTCATGGACCTTTTGAAAACCTCTGAGGAGTCCAAACTGTTTTTTGTCCCAAGAAAAATAAATATTGCGGCCCACAATTTAGCCTTTGCAGCTAAGACATGCTTGACGCCATATGAAACCAAGGACTACACAACTGAGATAAAATTTAGACCAGCTGTACCTGATAATGAAAAGTATTAGTAGGTGTTTGAAAATGATAAAAAAATAGAAGACTTCATGCAATTCATAAATGAATTTGAACTACACATTTCGGACTCAGATTATGATACAAACTGTAGTGAAGAAAATTTCCTTGGTGAAGAAGAACCGTCTCCTGAACCTGTTAATATTAAACTGCTGTCAGTCAAACTAAAAAACAAAACGGAATTGGATGCAGAGTTCGAAACAGATGAGTTAGAAACTCTACACTCTAAATATGAAAGTTTGTCGAGTAGTCTAGCGCCTTTAGAAGAGTTGTTTGATCTGAACGACATGGCCAAAAAGCCAAAACTAGAACTTGTAGAGACTGAAGTAGAAGAATGAAATATAGGCAGTGAACTTAAGCCTATGATGATTAAACTATCTAAAACTTTACCAGCTCACATTAAACTTAAATACATAGAGCTGTTTAAAGAATTTTCTGATGTTTTTGCATGGAGTTACGAAGATATTAAATCCTATGACACTGAAATAATACAACACAAAATTCCCCTCAAAGAAAACCAAAAACCATTCAAACAGAAATTGCGTAGAATAAACCCTGTTCAGCTACCTTTGGTTCAGAAGGAGATCATGAAAATTTATGAAGTTGGTATTATTGTCCCTATTAGATATTATGAATGGGTGTCTAATCTGGTACTGGTTAGGAAGAAAACTGGAGAGATCAGGCTTTGTATAGAATTTAGAGACTTGAACAAAGCTTCATTAAAAGACAACTACCCTTTACCTAAGATGGATCATATTTTACAAAGGGTGGTGGGGTCTAAAAGAATTTCTTTGATGGATGGCTATTCAGGGTACAATCAGATCTTAGTTCACCCCGCTGATCAATTAAAGACAACATTTACTACACCATGGGGCACTTTCATGTATGTGAAAATGCCCTTTGGTCTAATGAATGCTGGAGCAAATTTTCAAAGAGCCATGGACATAGCATTCTCGGAGGAACTGGGCTTCATCATTATATACCTTGATGATGTTACTGTGTTTTCAAAAACAGATGAAGAGCACTTAGAAAATTTAAGAAAAGTCTTCGAGAAATGCAGAAAGTTTGGAATATCTTTAAACCCTAAAAAGACACTATTCGGTCTCCAAGAAAGTAAACTTCTTGGGCACATCATTTCTGAGGAGGGTATAAAGATAGATCCAAAGAGGATCGAGGCCATATTGCAAATCTCTCATCCTCGGAACATCAAAGAGTTGCAATCTTTTATTGGAAAGATTAAATTTTTGAGAAGGTTCATCCCCAACTTGGCTGAGCACTTTAGGAATATCACAAACATGTTAAAGAAGGAGAAAGGGGTAAAATGGACCTTGGAAGCAAAGAAGTCCTTTGAAATGGTGAAACAAGCGTTAACCAAAACACCGGTTCTTATAAGTCCTGATTTTTCAAAAGATTTTTATATTTTTTCATTTGCATCAGAACATACCATAGCTTCTGTCCTTTTACAGAAAAATCCACAAGGACAAGAGTAGCCTATTGCATTCTTTAGCAAGGCATTGAGGGATGCCCCTATGAAGTATAACATCATGGAGAAGCAAGCTTTGCTTTGGTTAAAGCTTTAAAAGACTTCAGAGTATACATTCTTCACTCACACATCATTTCCTTTGTCCCAAACTCAGTTGTTAAAGACATTCTAACACAGGACCTAGATGGTAAGAGAGGTAAGTGGATTGCTGTTATTCTTGAATATGATTTAGAGATAAAACCCACTAAAATCATCAAAGGCCAAGGTCTAGCTAGATTAATGGCTGAATAAAATTTTGAAGTTCTTGATATTAATATGATTAATGCTCTGGATGACCAAGAAGAATTCTCAACTCCTATTGTTGAAGATCATTTTATGAATTCTCCTTGGTATGCTGATATTGTTTATGTTTTGCTTAAATTGAATACACCTCCTGGTTTGACAAAAACAAAGGTAAGATTTCTCAAATTGAAAGCTATAAACTATTGCATTATTGATAGATGTCTTTACTGGAAAAATGCAAGTGGTGTATTGCTTAAATGTTTGCCTGATTTTGATGCAGAAAAGGTTAAATACTAGTTCCATGAAGGAGAATGTGGAGGCCATTTGCACTGGAAAACAACAGCCAACAAAATCTTAAGGGCTGGTTTCTATTGGCCTACTATTTTCCATGATGTGCATAAGATGATCATATCCTGCCATAAATGTCAACTTTTTGAAGGCAAAAGAAAACTGCTACCCCTGCCTCTGCATCCAATCACCGTTGAAGCCCCATTTCAACAATGGGAACTTGAATTTATAGGAGAAATCCATCCACCATCTTTTGCCCAGCATAGATGGATTCTCATTGCCACCGACTGTTTCACTAAGTGGATAGAAGCCATACCTTGTAGACAGGCCAATGATATAGTTATCATAAAATTTATGGAGACTAACATTCTCTCCAGGTTTGGCTATCCTACCAAGATTATCACTGATAATGTTGCAACATTTGGATCAAACAAGATGGTTGATTTCTGTCACAGATATCATATAACATTGGGGCATTCCACGGCCTATTACCCTCAAGGTAATGGACTTGCAGAATCCTAAAACAAAAGTTTAGTGAACACAATCAAGAAACTGTTGGAAGACAACAAAAAGTCTTGGCACACAAAGCTAGTTCATGCACTGTGGGCTGACAGATTGACTTTGAAGAAATCCATTGGCATGTCACCTTTTCAGCTGGTGTATGGTACTGATGCAATTTTTCCAAACAGCCTTGGTGTACCAGTAATGAAGTTGATTCAAGAGTTGCAAACTTAAGAAAATGATATGATCAGAAGAATAAATCAAACCATTCATCTTCAACAAACCAGAGAGGAAGTTTATAACAAATAATTGCAGAAACAGATCAACATTAAAAAGATTTTTGACAGAAGAACAAAGGCCAGCAATTTCAAAATTGGGGACCAAGTTTTAAAGTGGGACTCAAGGAGGGAAGAGAAGGGCAAGCATGGAAAATTTGACAACTTATGGCTTGGCCCTTACTCTATTCATTCAGCTGCTGGTAACAATGCATTTTTCTTGCAAGAGTTGAATGGAGCAGAATTGTTTGGGGGTCCTATCAATGGCAGGATGCTTAAGCATTACTTCTCTTGATCCATGTTATGTTCCAAAATCCTTTTCTATATTTTTTCCACTATAAATATTTCATCCACCATTGCATTCAAAGTTGTAAAAATAAAAAATAAAAAAAACAATGAAAAGAAAGAAAAGAGGGAAGATTGTGAAAACAAGAAAGGTATAGCCCCATACCAAAAAAGAGAAACAAATATGAAAGTGTGCAAGCTCAAATGCCACTCCTGAATAACACACTTCTAGTTAGTCAAACTGTCTAATATTGACTAATTAGCTTTAAATTTTCTGCTGATAGGATAGTGAAATCAATTTTCCAAACTATTTAATCTTGGTTTATCAGTAGATAGTTTAGGATAGAAATTAAAGGTTCAAACATGATCAAAATCTGAACCTAAGTTTCCAAAAGAGATGACTCAAATCTTTTTTATTTTCTGAGTAAAAAAAGAAGTAAATCTGGTTCTAATTAGCTCAAAATCTGAACCAGAAAACAAAGGAGGAACAACTCAAACAAAAGTCAAAACAGAGTTGTTAAAAAGAGAAGGCAGTACTTTGGACTTTCAGATTTTAAGCCTTCCATTTTGATTTAATTTTTTGTAAAATAAATGTCTATGTGCTTCTTGTTTTTATGCCATAGATCACAGCAAGTCAAACAGCTTAATCTTGACTTGACTGTTTCTAAATTTATGTTTTAGAATTTAGAGAATAAAGTATGTTGGACAGTTTAGTCCCAGCAGACGATAGATTAGGTAGAGAATCATATGGAATCAACTGTTTAATCTGGGTCCATGGAGAAATAAGGATTAGAAATAGATTAGATTAATTGCTTTTAAAAGAATAAAATGTTGTAAAAGAGTTTGCCAATCCAAGTGCACTCTAATGAAGAAAAAATGTTAGATCAGTAGGATTGGGTAGGTAGAAAGTTTGTTTTGATGAAGGTCCATTGTTTTCATAGCTGCTAATATGTTTTTAGAACACATCATCCATAGAAATAAAGGCATCCCAATGGATCAGGCACAGGTCAGCCTCCCAGAGAACATAATGGATGTGGCACCAGTCAGCCTCCCAGAGAATGCAAGTCTAAAGTTCTTGATACCTTCAAGAAGGCACCATCCCCAAGTGGAGCCACTGTTAGCCACCTATAAAAATTTTTATATCAAAAGGTGGCAAAGGATTTTTGAGCCTTCAAGGAAAAAAATTTATTACTAAAAAGTGTAGGCTCTGGAAGACTCTTGAAGGCCTCATGCCTTTCCTCTATCCGAAATTCACTGCTATTCCCATTTTACACTTAGAAAATCCTACTGATTTCCAAGCCAGAATACTGCTGCAAGCACCTTTTTCCCCCTTCCCTTCTTCCAAAACTAATCTCATTTTAACCCTTTCATCTCCCATGAAAAATCCCTCATTTTCATAATTTTTCCCTTTCCCCTTCATCAAAACCCCTTGACAAGGTTGAAAACTCCTTTTTCGCCTTATTTGAACCTCTCTAACCCTTTGAAAAATCATTGAAGAACTATAAAAACCCAAATTTTGGGCATATATGGGTCTTAGCCATTTTTTACCATTGACCCTCGGTCACATCATTTCCCATGCGCCCACGGCCCCGCAATTGGGCGCCTATCCGCTTCAAATAAAATAATTCCCGGCCAAAGTTAAAACCTTGGTTATATATTAAAAATCGTCGGTTTTATTATTTTATTATTTTTTCGCCGGTTCAAATTTTAAACCATTCTGCACCGTCGATCTGATTTGAAGATTGGACAGTGCGGATTCCATCTCCCGGTGGTCCCCACATTCCACTAACCCATTCCAAAAACCGTGCGGTATTCATCGCACCACCTTTGGGCGACGACGGTTTTTTCCTAATCGCCAGTGATTCCACTCATCGGTTGACACGCGTCCTGGGCACTATTCATAAAACCTCCGTCCATCACGCGTTAACGTTCGGACGCGGACGCCACGCGATATTGGCATCCACCGTCCGATCTGGGGCCGCCCATCTGATGGCTATTGCTCAACAAAGATGCCCGACAGTTAACTGGGCTATGGCGCGACATTCAATAAATCTCCATCGTCGATCTGATCTGCAGATCGACAATCCATATTCCATCACCCTGATTCGATCACCCAGTCAACGTTTTCTACTTTGTCTTCCCATTTCTGCTCCCGACCGTCGATCTCTGCGTGATCGAAGGCTCTGATTTAAACATTTCTTCCGCCTTCACTACACCTTCTCCCGATCAATCCCGACCGTTGGATGATGCCATCCAATGACCACGCTTCCTCCATGTGTCCTCCACAGCAATAAACCTATATATGCAGGATTTTTTAATATTTGTTTGTATTTTGCAGGGTTTAAATGGTTTTCTCGCCATTTTTGAAGAAAATTCGAAGGCAGAGGATGACGATCTTCCTGCCTTTGATTCGCTAAAGAAAATCATGACAGGGGTTAAATCCACGTTTTCATCAATCATTCATGAAGCATTGATGCCACATAACCCTGCATAGCCCTGCATACCAGCAAAAAATCATGAATCGGGCGCAGTTAGAGAGTATCAGTGATGAAGATCAAAATTTATCAGAACAGAGGATTAAAGATAGATTTTTTGGGGATTACGGCTAAGAATGTTTATCAAAAGCCTAATCCCCGATTTAAAACACAGTTTAAATAAGATCTTAAAGGTTTTATCAACAGGAAAGCTTCCACCGCCACATATGAGGAAAATTGATTCCTCCCAGCCGCTGAAATGCCACCTGTGCCTCAAAGTATTCAATCAGGAGCCAAATTTATTGATCAGGATCAAATATTTGTCTCAAAACGCAGCCAAAGAGTAAATTCTGCCAAGGAAATTAATGACAGACATCTGCAGAGTTCCTTTGATGCCACACAGAGCCTCAAAGGTCAACAAAAGCTCCCACCGAGCTTAAATCTTTATGTAAATCATTTAATACAGAGGATATGTATGTAATTTTCTTCATTGAGCCCCTCAAAGGCCAATAAGCCATTAAATCTGTATTAATTGTAATTGGAGATCTTTCATCAGATATCACCTCCTCATTCTTCTATATATACTTCTGTAGAAGATGAGTGAGGGGTTGGTTGCAGAACTTTGATATACACTTGAGCTTAAATTTTTGATTGTAAATAGTGTTCACTGGCTCTTGGAGCTCTGCTTGTGATAGATAGGTTAGGCTGAGATGTGTAGATGGTTGCTAAACTAAAGCACTGGACTTAAAGCTGTAACTGGTTTGGAGAATCAATACAAGCTGATTTATGGGATCTTGGTCTATGTTGACGGTGATGTTTCTCTAATTGTAACTTGTCATTTTGTTTATGTTTTCACTATGTTTCATATTCTCTTATAAAGAATATCATGCATAGAGTTAGGATCTACTATACAACAGTAACCTTCTCTGACTGAAAATATTTATATATATGTTTTCTTCTAATCTGTGTTATTTAGGAATGATTTAATTCAGTTTAAGCATAGGAATGCTGGCGTTCCCTCGTCTTATTGCCTTAGCTGAATATTATTCTTGAATGTTATGTTCAGTATTAGTTAAGTAGAGATGGACTATGGAAGATATGGTGTGCCCTGGTCCTAGTTTTATTTCCAAAGGTTTTCTGAATGTTTCCCTTGGAATGTGTTAAAATCTGGCTAGTTTAAAAGTACTTACCAGATCTTAGGCCATTCTGTGTTACCTTTTTGTTTGTCTTGAAAGTAACCAAGTAAAGCAGAGCTAGGAGAGGATTTGTGGTGAGCTCGGCCCACTAGTTTCTTCTCCAAAAGTTGCCTTCAAGTTTCCCTTTTGTTTTAAAGTGTTTTCTATTGAAAGTGTATCAAAGGCTGGCTAGTTTAAAAGTACTTACCAGATCCTAGTTTGCTTTTATGTTTTTCTTGAGTCTATGTCAAAGGATGAATAGTTTAAAAGTACTTATCAGATCCCGGGTTGCTCTTTGTTTTGCATCTGTTTATTTCTCCTTCTTATTGTATCATTTCATTCCATAAATCAAACTTCAAAGAGATCCTTAGACATAGATGAATTTCCCCATGGACCACCCTTGCCTCTTGCTATTCCAATTAAACCCTATTATGACTCCATAGCCCAATGGACTAAAACCTGCGATTATCTATCTTCTTGGCCGAACCTTACTCTGATTACTTGTAACTTCTCACCTTTGAAACTCTTTGCATTTAGGACTTTCCACCTCAAACAGTAATCATGCTCAACCATCCAAAAAACAAACAAACCCTTGGCCTTCATAACTAGCCTAATATTATAACCCCAAAAATTTCAAATACAAATCCATCTTTGCACTTATTGGAGAGATCCCTCTACGGATTCAGGAGGGCTAGATCCTAGAATCCCAAAGTTGGTTGAAATAATGTTGCTTCTGCAGTTTTAGTCTCACTAATCTGCTAAAATTACAGATTCCTAACAGTTCCAAAAGCTTAAATTTCTTATTGGAACAGAGGCTCTACCTATGATAAAAGAGTAAATTTTCATAAATTTGATCTGTAAGAGCCACCTGCTTTACCTTTTTTAACTAAGTAAAGACTAATATATATTCTCATACTTATATCTTTAAAAGAGGGATTCTTATGAATTATAATCAAAAGAAATTTCATTCCTTAGTGAGATATTATTTTCTTGAAATTCATTCCTGCAAATATTTTTATTTCAAAAAAGTTAGTTAGAGATAGCTGGTTCTCCCAAGTGAATCGCCAATTGTTGTGCTATACAACAACCCCCATTTATTTTAATAAATGGGGACCCTTTAGAAATAAATAGGAAATTTATTTTTATATTTAAAACAAAAAAACTTAGGAAATCCAATTTTCTTTGATTTTTCCACTTTATTCCTTAGTGCGCATCGCAAACAGCATAGATTACAACCAAAAAGGCTTGTAATCCTCTAAGTTATGTGGGCTTTGAAACACGATAAAACCTTTTCCAAAGTTATGTTTAAAACTTAAAAACACTTCAAATATTGTTATATTTTCTTTATCACATCGCACTTCATTTAAAACGATTAATTTATAAAAGCATTTCGATATAAGTTGCGATTGCGCGGACCCGACGAGTCAACAAAGTGATAAATATAAAGCTCTAAAAGTTTCATAAAGCGCAGCTACTAGAATTTTTGAATGCACATTTTGCGTTTCACACAACTTAACCAAAATCAAATTCATTTACCACATAATAATTGCGATATGCAATTTGTGCATATCGCATTTCTCAGAAGTTATAGATAAACATCATAAAAGGTAAAAGTTATAAGTTGAGATATGCGAACTAAAATGTATTTAATTACTCAAGCATGTGAAATGACTTTTGTCGAATCAAAGCGAAATCTGAGATCTAACGTCTTAAATTAACTATTTCGTGCGAAGGTGTAAGAGATTTTATTCTGAAATAATCATCGATGATTAAAATATCATATTTGATAGATTCATATCTATTTTTGCATGTTTGATTTAAACTACAGATTTTTCTCTCTGTTCTCTATGCTTTTAATATTTCTCTATTTTCTTAAAAGTAGGAAACAATTTAACGGAATAAGGAAGATTGAAATGAGAAAAAAAGGCAAAGAGATTTCTCAAGTGCTGCCTACTGAAGACTTAGACATGTCTCCCTTATTTTCAAATACCACCTGCAATAAAGAGTGAGGTAGTTCATCATGGGAAGCAATGTATAAATTATTCAAAGATGAAAATCCAAGGGTAATAACCAAAGTCATTACAACATGCACGAAAACTACTTCAGATGCGACTACTTAGATGCTGCATGTTCATTCGTCCACAAGGTAGCAGCAAGGCCAAAAATTCTCCCTTACACAGACATGGTTAAGTGGGTAATTTAACACTTAAGCATAGATGACAAAAAATTCAAGGATTCAAATAGAGAAAACACAGGTTCTTTCAAGGTAGAATATTTACAAGCAATGTACCATCTACCCTCCCTGCAGCAAAAATATGACAAGGCTTTTTTACAAAGATTTGGAGCAGAGCATCCAAATCTTATGAAGGTCATCAAAGAATGGAAGGAAGACTAAGGAAATATGAAGCGAGATAAACTCGGTACATACCCAATTGCCCAAATTCCTTCCCCTTATTGCTGTGCTGCTGGTATGTTGTGTAGATTATTTGCCAAACCTGATACCACTAGGTTTTCCATAGACTGGGTTCCATTGATTGACACAATCATCAATTCCTTAATTATGAATTGGGAAAATATCCTATCTGACAGTTTAGCCAAACACATCACATAGTATAGGAATAAAAGGAGTGTTTCATCTAGAGAAATACCTCCCTTTTATATGTCTACTTATGTCATGGGCGCAATATGATTTTCTTCTAGTTTTCCTACCATGGGATGGAAATGGACTACCCAAGACCCTACCCCAATCCACATCTACCACAGAGCCCTTTGGGATTTAGACTTTCATATGCATTTTTATAAAAAAATTCATGGAGTCATGTTGCTTATGCACTAGATGATATACCATAAAAAGGCCCCTAGAGTTTCTGAAGAGGCTAGTACAATTTTTTTTTCTGTGGCTAGGTGGTTTGATGAGGAGAATTTTACATATGTTAGAGTATTCAGGAGTTATGCTTCTCCCCACGTCCTACCATATTATGTTCCTGATAAATTTCTTGCAAGAGAGATAGCCTACGATCTTGTTAATGGTATTACTAAACAACTGAAAGATGCTAAGAAGGTTGTTTGGGCTAATTTCCCTCTAGAGTGCGGTACTTCTACACTTTTTGATATTGGGCATACCTACAAGGAGGTTTCGAAGATTAATCTATTGAATTTGGCAGTAATGCCAAATAGGTTGTATTATCCAAATGATGTAATTAAAAATTAAACTACTAAGCTCAAAATGAAGCCTTTTTTAAAGGAAATAGATGGATTTGATGATCTCTTCCAATGCATGGAAAAGTTTCCAGATATTATCAAGTTTGTAGCTAGTCAACTTAACCAAGATTATTTGGATGCCTTCCTGATATACATAAATAAGGGACTGGAGAGAGTTCCTCTCAATTTGTTAACTATTGAAGATGTCAACAGACCTACTTCAAGTATCATCTTGGATAATGAAGCAAAATACATGTATGAGGATGAATCGGGTCAATCAAAGCATCAATCTCACAATTTGGATCATTCTGAAAATGAATCCGAATCCAAAAGGGATAGCCTAGAAAAGATAATTGATCAGGTGATCCAAGAGATTGAGATGCAAGATCAAAGAGAAAATAATGAAATAGAGTCAACTTCTCAAGAAGTTCAGCACAGTCATGACACACTTGATCAGTAATAAAAGTCACAAATAGATAATTTGAGTAGTGAATGGGATGAGTTTTCTGAAGAAATAAAAACTCTTAAAGCCAATCCCAATGCTGATCTAGTTACCATTTTCAGACACCTGAACATTCCTAGAAGATAGTGGAAACTACTAATCCACTATAACAAGTTCCAAAGATTCATGATCGAGAGATCATACTCGCCTACCCTACAGAACAAATGGTTTTACAAATTGAAGAAATTCCTTCACTGGACATCTTCAATATTCCTAGTTATAAGGCTGTAGTCAAGAGAAATAAAAGGAGAAGAAAATAAGAGACAATCTCAGATCTCAGAAATGAATCTGTTGACGTTTTGTTGAAGGATTCCTTAGCTGATACTAAGGAAAATTTAACTAAATTATCACAGTATGCAGGGGCATATGCTACTGCCACTATTGATAAAGCTACTGAAGTTAGAATGTTGTTGAGGCAAAAGGAAGATAGAATACAAGAACTAGAGAGAATATTAATTGAATAAAAATCCAACTCTAGTGAGAAAATGAAATCAAAGATGACCCAATTTCAAAAATATTTCGAAAGTCTTAAATTGCAGCATCAAACTGAAATCAATGAGAAATAAGCACAACTAGAAGCAGCAATGACCAGGTTACAAATCCAACCGCAACTAGAGCAATTCATAAAAGAAGAATTGGATGTAAATAATAAGTTAAAGCAACAACAAAAAGTATTTTGCCAACAAACTTCTATTATTGACTCTTATTGTGACTCAAATGCCATACTGATCTAGCAAGTAGCTATCCAAAAGATTTAATGTGAGAATATTGAGAAGAAAATCAACAAACACATTCAATGACAAGCGTCAGACTCAAGAAAAGAAGCTAATCTACCCCATGTATGTGAATAGCTGGTGAAATCAGAAGTTATCAAAGAGTACACGTCTGAAGTGTTCTCAAAATTAAAACAGCTAGAAACATAGTGGATGCAAAAGGTAGAAAAGCAGGATGAAGTAATTAAAAAGGTAAATAATTTTGATCAAGAAAATTGTTGGAATTTTTTGATCAAACCTTATCATCAGTACCGGATCCTATAGTATTTAACATATTCAACCAAAATATTGCAACTAGTACTTTCAAACGAAGTATTCAAGGGACAGGTCAGATTGAGGATATCACATCCAGCTTAGCTCAAGCCTATGATAGATATTTTCTCTCTTCGTGACCAAATAGAAAAGGAAGGAAATAATTCATAAATCATATTGTTACTTTATTTTCCTAGACTGTAGTTTAAGTTAGCCTTACGAGGATGGTTGTTTGAAACCTCCTCTATATTTTTGTAATAATATATTTTAGAACATAGTTGGTTTAGTATTTAAACCCCTCTCATGCATTTAGAGAAGGGTCCAAAAAATTTTCAAAAACATTTGCAAATAATGCACTATTGTAAGTTTGTGAATGCTTTGATGAATTAATGGAACACATCTGTTATATTTTGAGAATTAAAGATGTTTAACTGATGTTGGACTACTGTAATCTTTAAATTTCTTGAAAGTGAGGAGGAGAAGATCAATTAATGTTAGTTTACATGAGTAGAACTTCTTACATATGGTACTTTTATTCACTTATATTAAGTCTTACTTTATAGATTGACAATCATATTTTTATTGCATTATATATTTGAAATTTTATGAAAGATGAATGTTACATGCACTTCTGTTCTAATATTTGTCTAAAATTTCTTATTAAATATATAATCACACATATAAATACGATATATTTTTCACAATTCTTGTAGTCAAACTACTTTGTTAGAAGAATCATCTTACATAATTTATATCTCTTTCAACTGTTAAATGATCTATATTACTAATAGCTGAAAGATATATTTTTAGATCGCATAAAGGAAGAAACACCCCAGGTATATAGTAATAAATAGTTTAGGTAGATGCATATGATAGATTAAAATCATTCTCCATTTGCATGTTGTATAATCAAAACAACCTCAAAATAATCCTTACTAGGAAACTGGTCCCATTATCCCTAGTTGGAGCCACTACACCAAACATAAAAGGAGCTTCTTTAAGGTTTGGACCAGGTGGTTTTCCCCGATGTTTTGGTAGCGCAATTCCAAGGCATCAACATTCTGGCACTAGAAGGAGGGCCTTGTGAATGGAAAAAATATCTGATCAATCTAAAGGTCTATCTAAGAGTCTATCTTCCTCTAGATCCCCATCAACTTCTAGAAAATTATCAAGATCCTCATCTTTAAAATATGAAGTTTATCATCCTTCTCCTAAGTCTCCTAGTGATACTCAACCCATACTATATCCTGATTCCCATCAAGCTTCCCCGGAAATTCAGTCTTTGATAGAAAATCTAGAGAGAGTAACCATTTCTTCTAAAAAGCCCGAATCTTCTCAAATATCAAATATCAATATTTCATCTTCTTTACAACCTTGAAGAATATTAACTCGATCATAAATTAAAAGAACATGAATTCTTCCTTTTGAATTTCCCATCGATAGTACTCAAAATAAACTAAAGAGGACTCAATCAGAGTCAATCGCCAGCGAGATCTTATCTCATTCACCTCCATTACCTCCGCTCATTTCCACAACTTCAATTCCAACAATTAGTGTCACTTTGACTAGTTCCAGTACTCAACTACTATCCCTTTAACTAGTCCTAGCACTTAGCCTGCCTCTTCTTCAACTCAAACTCCACCCAACCAACCTATCCAAAATCCAATAGTAGGAAATCCATGGAATAATAAAGGTGTTGTAAATATGCCTAATCCTCTTCATGCTCTTCCAAAATCACCTGAAATATGGTTACCAAAATTCAATTCTGATGATGGTCTTCCAACAAAAGAACACATTCACAATTTTATATTAGCTGTCAATCTAAATGGAGTAGTTGAAGAGGATTGCATTGTAATATTATTTCCATATACTCTAATAGGATCCGTAGGATCCTAGTATTATTTACCACCTTCCCACTCTATAACTAGTTGGAATATGTTCGAAGAAAAATTTCTAGATAAGTTTGGGGATGACAGGACCACTGCTACGCTCATCAATGATTTGTCAAATCTAAAAGCTAAAACAGGTGAGAAGATAAAAGATTTCAATTCAATATTTAATAAATTACTCAATAAAATTCCTGCTACAACATTTCCCAGTGAAAAAGTTCAAATTGAGTGGTATATTTCATCTCTTCCATCTAATATAGCTATTTTTGTTGATAGAGAAAAACTGGAAACACTTGTATAAAACATGAAATAATCTCTATCTGTTGAAAAACACATAACTTCTCTTGAGAAAAAGAATTCTCAAGAAGATATAAAATCAAAGAAGGTATCTTTCAAAGATGATTCTAAAAATAAGCTGCCAAAAGATCCTTTTGACGTAGAAGGTCTTCAAAACATTTTGAAGATTATGACACACAAGATGGCAGATATCAAGAAACAAGTCGCTGAAAATTCTAGCTCAAAAAGGACTTTCAGAAACATTAAGAAAGGAAAATCCTCTAATACTCAACCTCCAAATATTATATCTAATGTTGAATCTGATAAAGATACAGAGGAAGAGAAAACAGAGTGAGAAGAAGATGACAAATAAGAAGAAGTTGAACTAAATGGAATGTGGGATTTCATCCTACCAAATGAATAACAACATGAAGCTTTACCTGTGAGCACACAGAGAAAAAATACTAATGAAGAAACACAACCAAATCAATAGCAAAATATTTCAACTCCTACTAAAGATAAATCAGTAAGAAAAAATTCCACTTCAAAGGCTACACAAATGTAATATTCCTTTTCAGGAATTTCAGCAATATCTCCAATGAGGACGCTGTATAAGAAAACCAGTGCAAGAATAATGCAGTCCAGGGCTGGGATCCTCTAAAATATGTTGTATTTAGCCTAAATATAGAATGGCATCAGAAAAAATAACTGTAGCTACGTTAAATAGATCTCCCTAGCTCAAACATGCTAAAAAGCATCACAACCCCAGTACATCATAAAATAGAAATGTCGGAGGCAGCAACAATGTTATTTTGATTATGAAAACTACAAAAATAGATGGGATAACATATATCTGGAGCTTTCATTCATTATAAGATCAGAAATTAGAGGATTGACCTCTTTTACAAACATATTAGGACCCCCCCGGCAAGGGTTTTCGGAAAAATAACAACACAAGATACAACACTGCAGAAAATAATGTTGTACCCAACAACTCTGTATTGCGAAATATCTGATATGCTCAAAAAGGGACACACAATACAAGAATTGGCTCATGTCCTCCCTCAATAGAACTCCTGGAGTGCAAATCACCGCCTCCTCTTCTGAAATAAGCACAAATGGATAGACACAACCCCAGCTACTGCAGAAATAACACACTCACTAAAAGTGACTGCGCTGTCAAGGTCAGAGGATGGATTTCATCAAGATAGTTGATGAGAATGGAACTCAAGACCTCCTCCTTAGATCTCCCAATAAGCTACAACAATGATGAAACTAGAATTACTGCATGAGAACTCTTGCACTAAACAGTGCTGCAACTCCAGCTAAACAGATGAAGCTTGCAATCAGTCATAAGACTAAAAAAAGAAGTATGAATGAATGCCTCCTTTTGCTACTATTCCTCCCTTTTTATCCTAAGTGAGATCCTCCATCTCGGGCCCTACTCATTGGTGATGTAGCTTCCTTGAGAAGTTTCTTCCTTCAAAACTGTGCTGCCCTAGTGGCTTTCCCTCCCTTGTGACAGCGCTTTTGACTTGGTAAAATATAGCTAGATCCTTGATTTTGCTCCTCTTCACACTCAAGAAGCTTTATTTTATCCTCCTACCTCAATCCCTTTTCACATTGGGATAGATTTTATTGTGTTTCCTACTTCTTATTTCAAAAATGGAGCAATTATAATGTTCCAAGTAGCAATGGATAATTGGGAACATTATAGTCCTCCCCAATCAAAATTTTCTTGCCCATAAGCAACAATAAAGAAGGATGCTGCAAGATCTTCTCTCTCTCCCAAGTGGCATCCTCATCTGGTAGATTCCTCCATCGAATCAGATATTTTTTGATGACTCTGTTTCTCAACTACCTCTCCCTTGTGTCTAAGATTGCTTCTAGCTGCAAAATCAAATGGCCCTAATCATCAATAGGAGGAAGTTCTATGTTGGCAACTACATTCCTCCCAATGGCCTTCTTGAGGCAGGATACATGGAAGATATTGTGGATCTTGCTCCCCTTAGGAAGCTCCAGCTCATATGCTACCTTACCGATACATTTGTTCACCTTGTATGGCCCATAGAAACGTGGTTTGAGATTTTCAGCTCCCTTTACCTTGAGTGTGGATTGTTTGTAAGGCTGAAGGTGTAGGTAGACAAGATCTCCCACCTCAAACTATCTCTCTATCTGACCACGGTCTGCATACGTCATCTGCTGGTTCTGAGCAGTAGCAATTTTATCTTTGAGTGCCCTGAGTATGTCCTAGTTCTCTTGAATCCAATCCCTTGCCCTTGGAGCTTTACTTGCCCAAAACATAACATCAGCAAATGAAAGTGCCTCATATCCATACAAGGCCCAGAATGGAGTCATACCAATAGAGATGTGGTGAGTAGTGTTGTAACAATACTCCCCCAAGTGGAGCCAACACAACTGAGCTTTCTGCTACCTTGCCACATAGTTCCTCAAGTATAAGCCTTCTAGCCACTTGTTTACTATCTTAGTTTGCCCATCAGTTTGGGGGTGAAAACTAGTGCCGGGGGTCAAATCAGTCCCCACTAATCAGAAAAGTTCCTGCCAAAAGCCACCCATGAAGCAGTTGTCCCGATCACTCACTACGGTCCTAGGGGGACCATGGAGTCTAAATACATCTCTGAAGAAGAGCTCAGCTACCTGTGAAGTAGTATAATGTATAGAAATGGCAAAGAAATGAGAATACTTTGTTAGTCTATCAACAACAACAAAAATGTAGTCCTTACCCTGCACTGTCGGTAAGCTGGTGATGAAGTCCATAGAGATACTTTCCCACTTCCCATCTGGAATAGGTAGTGGTTGCAACAACCCAGCAGGATAAGTGTGCTCTCCCTTATTCTGTTGGCAAGTGGTGCATTCCTTGACATTCCAGAGCACATCCTCCTTGAGACCCTTCCATGAGAATCTCTCCCTGATATATCTGTAAGTTTTTGTGAAACCTTGATGCCTGGTAAGTGGTGAATCATGTTAGGCCAATAAGATATTCTCCTTGAGCTTAGAATTCTTAGCCAAGTAGATCTGATCCTTGTAATTGATAACCTCATCCATCACTCTAAATCTCTCATCCGATACCACCCCATCAAGTATCCCACATGTAAAGTCAAATTTGGAGTACTCAACTAGGAGTTGAGCCTTCCAATCTACGTCCATGCCCCTCAAGGACAGCGCTGTAGGCTCTATAAAGTGCATCATCTACTATATTTCTCTTTCCCTTGACATATTCTATGTCAAAATCATAAGCCTGGATTTTTCTCACCCACTTATGTTGTCTCTCTTGAAGCTGCCTCTGTTCAAGAAATAATATAAGGCTGTTGTGATCAGTCTTCACCTTGAACTTATTCCCCACCAAATATTGCTGGAATTTGGCTAATGCATGCATGATAGCCAACATTTCTTTATCATATATGGGGTATAGCCTCTCATGAGGGAGAAAATTCCCGCTCTCAAAGGCTATAGGATGTCCTCCTTGCATCAAGACTGCCCCAATACCTTCACCTGATGCATCACATTCTAGCACAAAAGGTTGAGAGAAGTCAGGTAAAACCAAAATAGGACAACTACTCATTACCTCTTTGACCTTATCAAAAGCTCTCTGCATTGTAGGTGTCCAATGGAAAGCCCCCTTCTTTGTCAAGTCTGTAAGTGGTGCTGCTAATTGTGAAAACCCTTTCACAAGCTTCTGGTAATAAGTGCATATGCCCACAAACCCTCTGAGTTCTGTAACATTCCTAGGTTCAGGCCAATCTCTGGTAGCCTGAATCTTCTCCTCATGTACCCTCACTCCATCCACTTCTATGATATGACCCAAATACAACATCTCTATGAGGTCAAATTGACATTTGGAGAGCTTGGCATAGAATTGCTGCTCCTTGAGGATATGTAAGACTGTCTCAATATGCTACAAGTGCTCCTCCTAAGTGCAGTTGTAGATCAAAATATCATCAAAGAAGACCAATACAAACTTTCTCAAATGACCTCGGAAGATATGGTTCATACAGGATTGGAAAGTTGCTGGAGCATTATTCAATCCAAAGGGCATTACCAAAAACTCAAAATGCCCATAGTGACATTTGAATGCTGTCTTGGGGATATATTGCTCCCTCACCTTGATTTGATGGTACCCGGACCTCAAATCAATCTTGGAGAAATATTTGGATCCCCTCAGCTCATACATGAGTTCATCGATCTTGGGTATAGGGTACTTTTTCTTTAAAGTCTTCTTGTTCAAGACCCTATAATCAATGCACATCCTTAATGTGCCATCTTTCTTCTTTACCAAAACCACCGAGGAAGCAAAAAGACTAGTACTAGGTCGGATGTGCCCTAGTGCTAGTAGCTCTTGGATAGCTCTTTCAATATCATCCCTATAGGCCTTGGGATGTCCATAAGGAGTGGTGATCACTACTTGTACCCCTTTTTCTGACTCAATGGTGTGTTCAAACCCTCGGTCAGGAGGTCTCGCTGGTGGGATATCCCCAAATACTATAGAGTACTGGTCCAAAAGAGATTGAACATCTGGATGCATCGGTGAGTCCTTGCCCTTCACCTCGGATATATGTAGCTCCACTACCCATGCAACATCTCCTCTACGCAGATCTGCCTCCATCTTATGTGCTGAAACAACCGGAGGGGGATTATGTTCATACCCTTGATCTTTTGTTGCTGGCCATCCTCCCCTCTAGTCCATTCCATCTCCAAAGTCCTCCAGTTAGTGGTAACTCTCCTAAGGGTGACTAACCATTGGAATCCCAATATGAAATTGGTGTCTGGAATATCTACCACAAAGAAGTGATCTGTCAAGGTATAGGTACCCATAGTAATGGTCAGTTCTGGAACATACTTGGCACATTGCAGAGTCATGGCTCTTGGGACCAAAACTGAAAATCCCTCAAACTCCTCCATGGGAATTCCTCTCTTGTGTACTAGATGTGCATCAATAAAATTATGAGTGGCTTCACTATATATCAATACAGAAACTCTTTGCCCCATGATGGTGCCTCTCACCCTCAAGGTTAGATACTTTGGGACCCCTCTTAACGCTGCAACAACTCCTCCTCTTGGAGAAAAGTCTTCTATGGGTTGTACAACGCTAGCATCCTTATTGGAGAAGGTCTTGATAGGATGTGCTTCCCCTATAACAAATTTCTCCTCCAATTCCTGAACAAGGTTTGTCTCCCTTGGCCTTGAGTGGATCTTCTACTATAAAAAGGTTCTTGCCCCGAGTAAGATGTGTTGTATATCTCTAGCTTTCTCCACAGCTTCAAGGAGTGTAGTTGGTTTGGTAGACTTGACCAACCCTTGTAATGGTTCAGCCATCCCATTCAAAAACGTGAATACCTTCCTTCTCATAGTGAGGTTGGATACCATCACTAAAAGTTGCAGATACTCAACAATATAATCCTCAAGATCTCCCTCCTGCTTGAGCTTGGTTATCTTGGCAAAGTGGGCTTCCGGATCCCTTGGATCAAAACTCTCCACTAGCTTCTTGGTGAAAGCTGATTATGAAGTGATATGATGGTGCCCAAGTGTGGTCAGTTCATGAAACCACCAATCCTGAGCCTCCCCTTCCAGGTGCAACACAACTATCTTGATAGCTTCTATCTTAGAAACCTTGTGGAGCTGGAAGTATGTGTCCAGCTTCTACACCCATGCTTTTGCTGTGTACTTAGGTGTCCCATCAAATGTGGGCAAGAATAACCCTACCATACTATGTTGTAGGGCTGATCCCTGCATCAATTTATCCTCCCTTTGATGAGGATCATTCCTCCTTCCATCCTTGATCCAGAAAAACTCCTGAAAGCTCCGGTGCTCCTTGAACCTTTAAGAATGGAGCTCATATTCTTTAAAATATTCCCCTAGAGAACCCTAATTATCTCCTCCAGTTAAAAATGAAGGCATGGTGGAGCGTTGTGATGTATTTGAATGTCCCGTGACATTTGCAGTGCTGGTGCTTGCCTTATGGAAAAACCCTAAAGAGTCTTCTTTCTGCCTCATCTCCCTGAGATCCCTTGCAATGTTCTGCAGGGTTTGAAGTACGAGCCTTGAGATGTATTCCTTCTCCATGCTGAAGATAAATCTCCCCCCCCCCACAAGCTGAGCCAAGAGCATATCTCTGATACCACTGTAATATTCCTTTTAAGGAATTTCAACAATATCTCCAATGAGGACACTGTATAAGAAAACCAGTGCAATAATAATGCAGTCCAAGGTTGGGATCCTATAAAATATGTTGTATTTAGCTTAAATATATAATGGCATCTGAAACAAATAACTGTAGCTACATTAAACAGATCTCCCCAGCTCAAACATGCTAAAAAGCATCACAACCCCAGTACACCATAAAATAGAAATGCCGGAGGCAACGACAACATTATTTTGATTATGAAAACTATAGAAATATATGGGATAACATATATCTGGAGCTTTCATTCATTATAAGATCATAAATGAGAGGATTTACCTCTTTTACAAACACATTAGGACCCCCTGGAAAGGGTTTCCAGAAAATTAGCAACACAAGATACACCACTGCAGAAAATAACATTGTACTCATCAAATCTGTATTGAGAAATATCTGATATGCTCAAAAAGGGACACAAAATACAAGAATTGGCTCAAGGCCTCCCTCAATAGAACTCTTGGAGTGGAAATCACCTCCTCCTCTTCTGAAATAAGCACAAATGGATAGATACAACCCTAGCTACTGCAGGTACTATAGAAATAATGCACTCATTGGAAGTGACTACACTGTCAAGGTCAGAGGATGGCTTTCCTCAAGATAGTTGATGAGAATGGAACTCAAGACCTCCTCCTTAGATCTCCCAATTAGCTACAACAAAGATGAAACTAGAATTCCCGCATGAGAACTCTTGCACTAAACAATGCTGCAACTCTGGCTAAATAGCTGAAGCTTGCAATCAGTCATAAGACCGAAACAAGAAGTATGAATTAATTCCTCCTTTTGCTACTATTCCTCCCTTTTTATCCTAAGTGAGCTCCTCCATCCCGAGCCCCACTCATTGGTGATGTAGCTTTCTTGAGAAGTTTCCTCCTTCAAAACTGTGCTGCCCTAATGGCTTTCCCCCCCTTGTGATAGTGCTATTGACTTGGTCAAATATATCTAGCTCCTTGATTTTTCTCTTATTCACACTCAAGAGGATTTATTTTATCCTCCTACCTCAATCACTTTTCACATTGGGATAGATTTTATTGTGTTTCCTACTTCCTATTTAAAAAATGGAGCAATTATAATGTTCCAAGTAGGAATGGCTAATTGGGAACATTACAACAAACACGTCCTATTACTTTAGATACTCCACCTGCATCTAAGACAATGGTAGTCTTAGACACCATTGAGTATAATATAGTTGAAGATATGAAGAAAACTAGGGCAAACATTTCAATCCACTAGCTTACTAAATTAAAGAAGCAGCATAAAATCTTACTTAAAGAATTAAATGCGGTTCCTGCTTCAAAATTACCTGCCCTAGTAATAGTACAAGATGCTAATGAAATGGGTAAGCCACCTTCTCCTTCAACAAAAATATACGCTACAGACTTGATTATGATAGGTGATCGATCCATTTCTCATACTCCTCCATTTCTCTTAACCTGTGAGATCTATAAAAAAAAACATTCATAATTGTTTAATAGAATCAGGGGCTTCCTCTAATATAATGCCAAAATCTGTTTGTACTAAATTGAACAGAACTCCTCATATTTCCCCTGTTCATATAGTACAACTTGATAGAACCAGAGTAGAAGTGATAGGAGAAATAAATTCTATTTCCATCAGATTGTCATCTAATCCTAAGGTTACTCAAATAATCAATATACTAGTCGCTGATATTCCTAAGTTTTACAGTTTAGTTTTAAGTCTAGATTGGTCTGAAAAAACTTCATGGATATTTTGCAATAGACTAGTCACATATGTGGTTACCATATAATGTAAAACCAAAGCAAATTCAGATATACCTTGAAAAGTTCATGAAGCAAACAGTCACCAATATTGAAGGAGTTAATGAACCATTAGCTTTCAATAACAACATTATTGGAAACTACTTAGCAGAGTCATTTTTGTGAAATTTTAATGCTCAGCCATCGCCTTTCTTTGATAACGCAGTTGTTTCTCAGATTGAGAATTTTTCCTAGCTAGATAATTCCAAATGTATAAATTTTGAAGATATAAAAGTAGTTAACTCTTTGTTTTGGACTCTTTATTTTAACAGTTCTAAATCTGAAGATGGTGGAGGTACAAGTTGTATTTTAATAAACCCAGAAGGAGAAAAAAACCACGCTGGTCTGCAGACTAAAATTAAGTTATACAAATAATATAGTTGAATATGAAGCATTAATTCAAGGTTTGTACAAACCCATTGATCTTAATACCAAATATCTGAAGGTTCTAGGCAATTCAGAAATCATTGTTAGACAGGTAAGAGACACCATTCATTGTAATTATAGACATTTAAAGCATTACCAATTATTAGTCCAAGAATTAACCATTCATTTCTTAGCCTTCAACATTTCTTTTGTACCTAGAATGCAGAATGCTAGTGTAGATCTACTGGCTAATGTAGCATCAAAGTTAATCCCATCCCAAGAGTTTATTCATGATATATTTTCTATTGAATTAATTTTTAGGTCATCTATTCCTGATAATGTTACCAATTGGAGAGTATTCAACAATGATTCAAATATCATAGATTTTTTAACATCTGAAGGACCTTATGATAGTCAAATTTTGGATAAAAATGAACATGACATTCAGATTAAGAAAGAACAAGATGAGAATCATATTCCTAAATCTATTTTCAGGTTAGAAGACCTGTATGACCTGAAACATAGGTTTAAAAGAGTTACTAACTGTGGAAGCCTCGAAAATCATTGCAACAACATTGGGGGATAACCACCCGGTTCGGAACTTATTACAACTCCTTTTCCATTTATGATAGTGGCTCCGACTGGTTTAACTAGGTCTAGTTAACTTTTCCCTATCGCTATTGGTTTACGATGTATCTTTAACTACCAATAGACATGGATATCAAATCACTTCTTCTTGCTAATCAGGCAAGAGAATGACCCTTAAGCTAATTTAGGTTTAGCCAAACCACAACTAAGATCTTGCCTCTTTGAGAAGAGGACTTAAAAGAATGTAGAACTTAATCTAATGCAAACTTATTCTATAATGCAATAAAAAGAAACTAATCTAAATCATATCTTAATTAAGTAGATATAAATCTAACCCAACTAAGAGCAAGATAATTAAATAATGAGAATTCAAATATGTCTGGATTTTAATTAATATCAAGCTAACGAAGAAATTCAATTAGCATGACATTTGTGAATACCAAAACACATCCTATTGAGACCATTTAACTGAAATAATAAATCAACAATACTCCAGAAGAAATTCACAAAAATGATATTGATTGTCAAATCAGACAAGCCAATAATTAAACAATAACATGTGGAAGAAATTTGCAACACATTACTATTTAATAAATCAGTTTTATAGGACAGATTTATGAGTAAATAGTTACTCAGAAATCAGAGTTAATCCATAAGAACCGAGATACATAAAAATATTGAGACAAATTATCCATATCAACAGAAATGCATAAACATGAATAAAACGAAACAACAATTTTATTATCATAAAATTGAAATTGGTATTTGATACAGAAATGCCAAAAATATCATTCAATTGAATCCGCTTCTCTGATCCTGGTCTCTAATAGTCCTTTACATTACTTGAATTTCTGTTTTCAAAACTAGAGCTACAGAAATGAAAACTCTGCCATGCAAACTCTGCCCATCATACATCATTCAAGATATAAAGAAAAACCCTCAAGAATGTTCAGATCTGAATTTTTCTCTCCTCCCTTCTAAAACTCTAAATTACTATAACATAAATGCTTTTAGAAGTCCAGAATTGCAGAGAGAGAAGCCCCATTTTTCACATTCTACAATCTTCCATTTATAATATTTCCAAAATAATTTTGAGAGGAGAGTCTGTTGAAGAAAAATTTGCCCAATCCAATTTTAATTGCTCAAAAATTCCAATCTTTAATTGTTGGAGTCTTCTCATTGATTGATATCTTTTTCTTCATATCCCTTCTATTGTTTTTCCTGCAAAAAGAAATCAAAATGAATTAAGATGCAACAATAAAATCAAAATACCATTTCTGGCATTAAAACAAATCCAATCAAATTCTATTTAAATAAATAATTGAAAATAAAATACAAGCTCTCTATTGATGCCTGGAATGGTTTGATTGGCCAAGGATATCATTGATGAGCGAATCTACAATTAGAAGAGGCTTTGGGCAAATGAAAATGAAGAAAGTAATACTCGAAAAATTGATTTTGTTTTAGAAATTCGGAGCTTGATTTTCTGCCTGATTTTTGACTTAATAAATGACCAAATCTGTTAGTGAAACCTCCTCAGAAATGTTCTCCTTGATTTTCTCTTTCCAATGAGCCATCCCGGGCCTCATTTGGCCAAGTAAAACTCAATCTATGAGCCTCCAAAGTTGATAAGTCAAATCTGATATAAATCTGGAAATTCTATTGCTGGGCTAAAAATCAGAAATTTAATTAAAAATTTAATTGTAAATTAGCTTTAATTATCTAATAATTAATCCTAATTTAATTTTTAATTATAAACTAAACTAATTATTTAAATTAATATTAATCTATGTAACTAAACAAATTAATCTAATTAATAATTAATTATGATTTAATTAATTAATTAGATTCTACATATTAATTAATTTAGCTAATTTAAAATTATTTAAATATTAAACACTAAATTTATTATTAAATAAAAACTAAACTAACACTAACTAATATTAAAATAATATTAATCTAACATTATACTAACATTAAACTAATATTTCCTGGATGCGGGTGAAGAGGGCAACGTTTAATGCGATGGGACTTGGGTGCAGCGCAGTGTGGAGACACCTGCCCACCCAAGTCACGGCTAGAGAGTGGCATTTAAGAAATGCTACCAACGTTTCTACTGCATTTACTTCTGGCGCTGTTCGTGATCTGACCTCCATTCCCCTGTGCGATTCCACATGCGCCTCAATGCTTCGGCCTTCGGCTCTCATCAATGAGCGATTAATGTTGGGCATTCTTCGATGCAATCTCATTCAGATTGATAACATGAAGAATTTCTCTAGTTTCTCAGACGCTCCTCAGCCGATGAATTGCAGGTGTTCTCCGGCTGCTGGGCTCCCCAGTGTGTGCACTGTGACTGGCAGAAGAAGCCCGCTGAGCTGTTGCTTAGACCTTGGTGATAATATGCACTTCTCACATTCTAGCCTTTGTCTATCTGCCTCGGTCTCTTTGAATTTTCACTTTCCTCAAGCCTCTGTCACTCCCGCTCCTCTGCCTCTTCTCGTGCCCTCTGCAGATACTAAGCCAATGCCTCCCCTTCGCCAACGGATGCGGTGCCGCAGGGGCAGCACCAGAAGCCAACCCCTGCGCACTCCTTCCAGCTCCACCTCCGAATCGTCTTCTCATTCCAGTGACTATTTCTCAAGCCGCTATCCCAACACCAGAAGTGGGAGAGGTCGTGTTCATGGAACTGACCACCGTTTGGGCTCCTCGGATCCTCCAATTCCCACCGCTCTGCCTTTTCCCACGCCTCATATGACCCATTTCTCATTCAATTACTCTCTAAACCATCCTCGAGTCACTGCCTCAATTACTGTCATTTTCCATGAAGAGTCCCAAGCGGCAGAACAGAACACTGGTTCGACGGGTCAGAGTAAAGTTGTTTCCCAGACTTCGGGTCATCAGGAGGGGTCGATGCACACGCAGGGGAAGGAGGCGCAAGGAGATACAGGGCAAGCGAGCGGGTTTCATGATGTGGAGATGGTGCAAGGAGATCCAGGACCTTCTAGGCTGGTTGTTGCTTCCATCATGGACCTGTTAAAAAAATATGGAGACATGGGTGCACTCTGGTGCCGAATCGTGGAAGAAAAACCTGATGAGTAACTGCTCTTTTATTTTTTGGTTTTCATGCCTTGCGGCCCATTGTATCAGGCCTGATTTTGATTATTTTGATGTGTCAGATTATAGTTCTGTTTTAGAATGTTGTAATCAAAGTAACCTTCAGAAGCATCATTTGATGGTACCCCTACGAGGGCAGTGCAACAGTTTGAAAATTGTTCAAGGCTGGTTTCCCTCTATGAGGGCAGTCTTTTTTTCTAAATTTTTTGTCAAGATTGCCATAGGTTGGGCAAAGACTTGGCTTCGGCCATGATATGAATTATTTCCCCTGTTAATAGATTAACCTAACTTAGAAAAAAAAAACATTAAACTAATATTAGACTAACATTAAACTAATATTAATCTAACATTATACTAATATTAAATTAAAACTATCCTAATTAATACTCCACTAATCTACTAACACTCCACTATATTAATATAAAACTAAACTAACATTACACCCATGATAAACTAATATTACACCTACTCACGTATGAGTGAGTTTGAAAGTCAAATAATGTAATACATAAGGTTTGACTTCACAATCGGGGATCAGCAAAACAAAGTCCATCGGGGTTTCTAAGGAATGCATCCTTTGGAAATCCCTAATGCGATATAATTAATTTTTCTTTTTCTGATGCGATGTAATTTATGTTTTATTTTTAATATATATATATATATATATATATATATATATATATATATATATATATTATTTTTTATATATACTTGTTTTTTATATTCAGTTTTAATTTAATTTAATTAATTTTTAAAATTGAGTAATTTATGTTTTATTTTTAATATATATATATATATATATATATATATATATTATTTTTTATATATACTTGTTTTTTATATTCAGTTTTAATTTAATTTAATTAATTTTTAAAATTGAATATTAAATATTAGTTTTTTTGTTTTGGTTTTATTTGAATGATGTTAAATTGTGAATTTATATAATGGATTATTTGTCTATCTAAACTACAACCAATTTGATAAAAATAAACTATAGCCACTTCGACATTTTTAGTTTTCGAGATTAGTAATTTATTTGAAAATAGAAAATTGGAATAAATGACTGAAATCTAGATGTTTTATGATTTGGTTGTATAAGTAAAAATGAAAAATGTTAATAATAACTAACTAGGGGTTAATATTTAAAATGCATTATTGAACTAATTTAATTACAAAAATGGAATATTGTACATTTTATGCATTTTAAACCCAAGCGACATAAATGATTAGACTTAAAAGGAGTGCTATTTACAAACCAATTGACCAAATAAGGTCAAACAAGCATCAATGAAAAGCTTATAAAAAATTGATCGTAACAAAGCAATCAAAACAATAATCTAAAGAAAATGAAAAAAATAACAAAATCATAGGATAATTAACTTAATAAAAATCCTAAAAGCCGTTTAGCCAAAATTTTTATAGAAAGGGTCCCCATTATTTGAAGTGAACAATTCAAAAATGGGGGGGTTGTGTTTTACCACAACACTAACTCAAAAACACAAAGCTCTACCTTAAGATTTGAGTTAGTAAATCTAGGAATTGATGAAAAACCTCAAAATATCAATCTAGGTCTTGGTCTATCTTCCGAAGAAAGATTATCATTTATCAGATTATTTAGAATGTACAAAAGTGTCTTTGCATGGGATTACAGTGATCTTAAAACATATGACACTTCTGTGATTCAACACACAATTCCTATGATCTCAAAAGAAAAGCCTATACAACAGAAATTGAGGAACATTCATCCAAATATGGAAAATCAAATCAAAATAGAAATGAACAAACTCCTCAAGGAAAAAATCATCTTTCCAGATAGAAATTATAAATGGGTGTCAAATTTGGTACTTGTCAGGAAGAAGAATGGCGATATAAGAATTTTCATTGAGTTTAGGAATTTAAACAAAGTTTGTCAGAAGGACAAATTTCCATTACCAACCATGGAACAAGTACTGCAGACAGTAGTCGGTACTAAACTTATGTCCTTTCTAGATGGATTCTTAGGATATAAACAAATTATCATGCATACAGATGACAGATTGAAAACTACTTTCAGGGCTAAGTGTGGAACTTACGCCTATCAGAAGATGCCATTTGGATTAATTAATGCAGGTGCCACTTTTCAGAAAGCTGCGGACATAACTTTTAGGGGACTCATAAATAAAACAATAGTTATTTATTTATATGACATTATAGTCTTTTCTAAACAAATAACCAATCATGTGAATGACCTAAAACAAGTATTTGAGTGATGTAAAAGGTATGGTATCTCATTGAATCCAAAGAAATAATTTTTTGAATTAGATGAAGGAAAAATTTTAGGATTCATTGTGTCAAAAAGAGGAATCTATATTGATCCTGAAAGAATTGAATAAATTAAAAGAATTCCTTTCCCTCATAAGAAGAAAGCTATGCAACCATTTCTTAGGAAAATTAATTTTGTTAAAAGATTTGTCCCTGAATTTTCACAAATAGTTTTACCATTACAGAACATGATTAAGAAATTTTTTGTCTTTAAATAGGGACATAATGAAAGAGAAGCATTTGATTTTATTAAACAATCAATTATAAACACTCCATTCTTGACTACCCCCAATTTTCTTAATCCTTTTAATTTATACACATTTTCATCAGATACATCATACATTGCTGTTTTAACACAACTTAATGACCAACAAATTGAAACACTAATATAATTTTTTCAGTTCCAATTTACAAGGTGCGGAACTAAATTACAAATCTGTCAAAAATAAAGCATTTCATTTCTTTAAGGCTATAAAGCATTTTAGGCCATTTCTCCTAAAAACTCACACCAAAATCATAGTTCCATTCTATGTAGTGAGACAACTATTAATGCAAAGAGAATTATGAGAGAAAAGAGCTAAATGGGTGACCGCTTTACAAGAATATGATGTACAAATTAAACCCTCTAAAATTGTTAGAGGTCAAGGTTTTTGCAGGATGCTTACATGAGAATCCCATCTATCATTAGAGGAAGAATTAGGTAACAATGTGTAGATATTAGAAGTAAGCCTCAACGATGCACGATCTCAATACAATGGTTTTACATTCTATTTGAAGAATGGATATGCTCTGAATCAACTTAGTTACAAAACAAAATGAGATTTAAGGTTAAATGCCAAGAAATATGAATTAATCAATGATGTATTGTTTAGGAGAAATTTTAATTCTGTACTACTAAGATTGTTAGAAAAATCTGAAGCAGAGAAAGTCTTGCAGGAAATCCATGATGGACCTGCTGGAAGACATTTTAAAGGAAATATGACAGCACACAAAATCCTACATGCAGGTTACTATTGGCCTACACTTTTCAAAGATGCTCATGAATATGCAAGAAAAGAAAAAGCGTGTCAAAGTGTTTCTGGAAGACAAAGGAAACTAGCATTCCCATTACAACCAGTCAATATCGAACAACCATTTGAACAATGGGGATTAGATATAATTGGTGAGATTGTTCCTAACTCCTCCAAATAACATAGATATATTCTCACAACTACAAATTACTTTGCTAAATGGGTTGAAGCAATTCCATTAAAGGTAGCCAACTCTGAGAATATCATTTATTTCATCGATCAAATATCATAACTAGATTTGGCTTACTTACCGCTTTAATGTTTGATAACGCATTTTATTTCTCAAGAACTGCTATGATGGAATTTTCAATTAAAAGAGGTGTTAAACTTAAGTATTCTGCAAATTATTACCCGCAAGGACATGGTTTAGCAGAATCTACAAACAAGAATTTGATTAGAATAATCAAAAGAACTGTTGATCAAAACCAACAAAATTGGCACAAGTCATTAATATTTTCTCTTTGGGCAGATCCAGTAACTTATAAATCTTCTATTGGCACTTCACCATTCAATCTTGTTTATTGAAAAGAAGCTATACTTCCTACCAACGTAGTTATTCCCTCTCTTTCCTTAGTACAATTTATTAATGAAACTCCTGCTTCTTCTTTACAACTTAGTCAATGTCAAATTATTAAGTTAGAGGAAGAAAGGGGAAAATCTAAACAAACTCATGCACATCATCAATAGATAGTAAAAGCCTCATTTGATTCAATTTCTGTTACTCCAAAAAAATTTCAAATTGGTGATCTGGTATTGAAATGGGACAAAGAATATGAGGAAAAAGGCAAACACACGAAGTTTCAAAAACTCTGGCTAGGTCCATTTCAAATAATTGAAGAAATAGGCCCATCAACATTCTATTGCAAGATCTATCAGGAAAAAGAGTTTCTTTGCCTGTTAATGGGAATATTTTGAAAAAATACTTTTAATAGGAGGTAACCCCTTCTATTCCTTGTATACTAGTGTTTTTTCTTTCCATTTAGAAAAATAAAAGTTGCTTAGTATAAATTTTTTTCTTTTAAAATAAAATCTTAGATAATCCTTTTTTATTTATCACTTATAAAAATAAGAAGGGTTAAGGAAAAAATCGAAAGATTTGAAAAACAAATAGATTTTATTTTCACTGAAAGATGCAATTTCACTGAAATTATTTATTCTCTGATGAACTCTCATCCTTATATAACATGATTATTTTGTTATCAGTCAAGAAAATAATATTTAACATAGTAAAGAGTATTTTATAGATAAGCAATCTAAAACTCAAAATTATCATCTAGAATCCTCAAAAGGACCAATGATTCACCCATCCTGGAAAAAATATTAATTTTTGAAAGAATTTCAAAAAAGATTATAACTAAAAAAACTTGAAAGATAAAGAGTCTCATCATGAGCTTGTTTACCATGTTCATAGGGAAATAATTAAATTGACATTACCAATATTGCTTACCAAAATAGGGTAATGACTCGAGATTATATCAAGAGGATAAGGGTTCTCATCAAGAGCCAGCTTGATCAGTTTAATTACAACTAGCGAATGGCATTGTCATCATTTGGTTACCAAGCCAAGACAATGGATTTTAAGTAAATAAAAACATGATAAAAAAAGAAAAATTTCAAAATTAGAATTTATTTTTGGAAATGATAAGAAACACTGGATGGGAAAATGAATCATTACTGGGTAAAAGGCAACCCTGCCAAAAGCTTAAATTGCTTATTGGAACAGAGGCTCTACCTGTGATAAAAGAGTAAATTTTCATAAAGCTGATCTGTAAGAGCCACCTGTTTTATATTTTTGAACTAAGTAAATAATGATATAGATTCTCATACTTATATATTTAAAAGAGGTATTCTTATGAATTATAATCAAAAGAAATTTCATTGCTTAGTAAGATATTATTTGCTTGAAATTCATTCTTGCAACTATTTTTATTTCAAAAAAGTTTTAGAAGTTTCAAAAAAGTTTATCAGAGATAGCTGGTTCTCCCAATTGAATCACCAATTGTTGTGCTATACAAAAGCCCCCATTTATTTTAATAAATGGGGACACTTTATAAATAAATATGATATTTATTTTTATCTTTAAAACAAAAAAACTTAGGAAATACAGTTTTCTTTGATTTTTCCACTTTATTCCTTAGTGCGCATCACAAACCGCATAGATTACAACCAAAAAGGCTTGTAATCCTCTAAGTTACGCGGGCTACAAAACATGCTAAAACCTTTTATGAAGTTATGTCTAAAACTTGAAAACACTTCAAATATCTTTATATTTTGTTTATCGCATCACACTTCATTTAAAACGATCAATTTATAAAATAAATTCGATATAAGTTGCGATTGCGCGGACCCGACGAGGTAAAAAAGCTATAAATATAAAGCTCTAAAAGTCTCATAAAGTGTGGCCGCTGAAAATTTTGAATGCGCATTTCACATTTCGCACAACTTAACCAAAATCAAATTCATTTACCACATAAGAATTGCGATGTGCGATTTGTGCAAATCACATTTCTTAGAAGTTATGGATAAACATCATAAATGGTAAAAGTTATAAGTTGTGATATGCGAACTAAAAGGTATTTAATTACTCAAGCATGTGAAATGACTTATGTCGAATCAAAACAAAATTTGAGATCTAACGTCTTAAATCGATTGATAACTATCTCGTGCGAAGGCGTAAGAGATTTGATTTTTAAATGATCATCGATGATAAAATATCATATTTGATATATTCATATCTATTTTTGCATGTTTGATTTAAACTATGGATTTGTCTCTATGTTCTCTATACTTTTAATATTGCTCTGTTTGCTTAAAAATAGGAAACCATTTAACAGAATAAGGAAAATTGAAAAGAGCAAAAAAGGCAATGAGATTTCTCAAGCACTGCCTACTGAAGACTTAGACATGTCTCCCTTATTTTTAGATACCACCTGTAACAAATTTTGTGGTAGTTCATCATGGGAAGCAATGTATAAATTGCTTGAAGATGAAAAATCAAAGGGTAATAACCAAAGTCATTACAACAAGCACGACAACTACTTCAGATGCGACTTACTTCGACGCTGCATTTTCATTTGTCCACAAGGTAGCATCAAGGCCAAAAATTCTCCCTTACACAGACATGGTTAAGTGGGTAATTTACCACTTAAGCATAGATGATAGAAAATTCAAGGATTCAAAGGGAGAAAAAATAGGGTCATTTACAAGCAATGTACCATCTACCCTCCCCACAGCAGAAATATGACAAGGATTTTTTACAAAGATTTAAAGAAGAGCATCCAGATCTTACGAAGGTCATCAAAGAATGGAAGGAAGACTAGGGAAAGCTGAAGTGAGATAAAATCGGTATGTACCCAATTGCACAAATTCCTTCCCCTTATTTCTATACTGCTGGTATGTTGCGTAGATTCTTTGCCAAACCTGAAACCATTAGGTTTTCAGTAGACTGGGTTCCATTGATTGACACAACTATAAATTCCTTAATTTTGAATTGGGAAAATATCCTATCTGACAGTTTAGCCAAACACATCACATAATATAGGAATAAAAGGAGTATTTCATCTAGAGAAATATCTCCCTTTTATATTTCTACTTATGTCATGGACGCAATTTTCTTTTCTTCTAGTTTTCCTACCATGGGATGGAAATGGACTACCCAAGACCATACCCCAATCCACATTTTCCACAGAGCCCTTTGGGATTCAGACTTCCATCTGCATTTTTATAAAATTTGTCATGGAGTCATGTTGCCTATGCACTAGATGATATACCATAAAAAGGCCCCTAGGGTTTTTGAAGAGGCTAGTACAAATATTCTTTCTGTGGCTGGGTGTTTTGTAGAGGAGAATTTTACATATGTCAGAGTATTCGGGAGTTATGCAACTCCCCACGTCCTACCATATTATGTTCCTAATAAATTTCTTGTAAGAGAGATAGCCTACGAGCTTGTTAATGGTATTAATAAACAAATGAAATATGCTAAGAAGGTTGTTTGGCTTAATTTCCCTTTACAAAGAGGTACTTTTGCACTTTTTGATATTAGCCATACCTACAAGGAGGTTTCGAAGGTTAATCTATTGAATTTTGCAGTAATTCCAAAGAGCCTATATGATCCAAATGATGTAATTAAAAATTACACTACTAAGCTCAAAATGAAGCCTTTTGTAAAGGAAATAGATGGAATTGATGATCTCTTCCAAGGCATGGAAATTTTTTCAGATATAATCAAGTTTGTAGCCATTCAACTTAACCAAGATGATTTGGAAGCCTTCCAAATATACAAAAATAAGAGACTGGAGGGAGTTCCTCTCAATTTGTTAACTATTAAAGATGTAAATAGACCTACTCCAAGTATCAGTTTGGATAATGAAGAAAAATACATGTCTGAAGATGAATCGGGTCAATCAGAGCATCAATCTCACAATTCAGATCATTCTGATCCAAATCCATAAAGGATAGCCAAGAAAAGATAATTTATCAGGTAATCCAAGAGATAGAGATGCAAGAGAAAAAAGAAAATAATGGAACAGATTCAAATTCTCAAGAATTTCATCACAGTGATGACACACTTTATCAGTTAGAAAAATCACAAACAAAGAATTTGAGTAGTGAATGGGATGAGTTTTATGAAGGAATAAAAAATCTTAAAGCCAATCCCAATGCTGATCTAGTTACTATTTTTCAGACACCTGAACATTCCCAGAAGATAGTGGGAACTGTTAATCCACTACTACAAGTTCCAAATATTCATGATCGAGAGATCATACCAGCCTACCCTACAGAAAAAATATTTTTACAAATTGAAGAAATTCCTTCACTAGACATCTTCTACAATCCTAGTTATAAGGTTGTAGTCAAGAGAAATAAATGGAGAAGAATTGAAGAGATAGTCTAAGATCTCACAAATGAATCTGTTGACGTTTTGTGGAAGGATTCCTTAGCTGATCCTATGGAAAATTTAACTAAATTATCATAGTATGCAGGGGCATATGCTATTGACACTGTTGATAAAGCTACTGAAGTTAGAATATTGCTGAGGCAAAAGGTAGGCAGAACTGTTGAGTACAAGAACTACAGAGACTATTAATTGAATAAAAATCCAACTTGAGTGAGAAAATGAAATCAAATATGACCTAATTTCAAAAATATTTCAAAAGTCTTAATTTGCAGCATCAAACTGAAATCAATGAGAAACAAGCACAAATAGATGCAGCAACGACCAGGTTACAAAGCCAACCACAACTAGAGAAATTAATAAAAGAAGCATTGGATGTAAATACTAAGTTAAAGAATCAATAGAAAGTATTTTTCCAACAAAATTTTATTATTGACTCTTATTGTGACTCAAATGACATACTGATCTAGCAAGTAGCTATCCAAAATATTGAATGTGAGAATCTTGAGAAGAAAATAAACAAACACATTCAATGGCAAGCATTAGACTCAGGAAAGGAAGCTAATCTACCCCAGGTAGATAAGTTTCATAAGGAAATACTATTCAAAGATTGGGAAGAACAAATAAAGTAGGCAGAGAAAGCAACACCGAAAACATCAAAATTATCAAAGGAAATTATTGAATCTGTATGTGAACAGCTGGTGAAAGCATAAGTTATCAAAGAGTACACATATGAAGTGTTCTCAAAATGAAAACAACTAGAAACACAGTGGATGCAAAAGGCAAAAAAACAGGATGAAGTATTAAAAAAGGTAAATAAGTTTGATCAAGAATATTATATGAATTTTCTGATCAAACCTTATCATCAGTACCAGATCCTACATTATTTAATAGATTCAACCAAAATACCGTAGCCAGTACTTTCAAACATAGTATTCAAGGGACAGGTCAGATCGAGGATATCGTAGCCAGCTCAACTCAAGCCTGTGATAGATATTTGTCAACTTCATGACCAAATCCAAAAGGAAGGACATAATTCATAAATCATATTGTTACTTTATTTTCCTAGATTGAAGTTTAAGTTAGCCTTACAAGGATGGTTGTTTGAAACCTCCTCTATATTTTTGTGATAATCTATTTTAGAACATAATAAGTTTAGTATTTAAACCCCTTTCATGCATTTAGAGAAGGGTCCAGATTTTTTTCAAAAACATTTGCAAAGAATGACTATTGCAAGTTTGTGAATGCTTTGATGAATTAATGGAACACATCTATTATCTTTTGATAATTAAAACTGTTTAACTGATGTTGCACTAGTGTACTCTTTAAACTGCTTGAAAGTGAAGAGGAGAAAATAAATTACTGTCAGTTTACGTGAGTAGAACTTCGTACAGATGGTACTTTTATTCACTTGTATTAAGTAATAATTTATAGATTGATAGTCATATTTTTATTGTATTATATATTTGAAACACTATTATAGATGAAGGTTACATGCACTTCTATTCTAATATTGGTTTGTAATTTCTTATTAAATATATAATCACACATATGAATGCGATATATTTTTCACGATTCGTCTAGTCAAACTACTTTGTTAGAAGAATCATATTACATAATTTTCATCTCTTTCAACTGTTAAATGATATGTATTACTAATAGTTGAAAGATATATTTTTAGATCACATAAAGGAAGAAACACCCCAAGTATATAGTAAAATAAATAGTTTAGATAGATGCATATGATAGATTAAAATCATTCTCCATTTGCATGTTTTATAATCAAAATACCCTCAAAATCATCCTTATTGGGAAACTGGTTCCATTATCCCTAGTTGGAGCCACTACACCAAATAGAAAAGGAGTTTCTTTAAGGTTCGAACGGAGTGGTTTTCCCCCATGTTTTGGTAGTGGAATTCCGAGGCCTCAACAATTAGTAAAATACTTTTCATCTTTTAATTGATCAAGTATGTTAGTGTGAATTCTAATTGCAAGCATACGAAAAAATCCCACTTTAGTTGTGCATAAAAAACAACCCTAACATCAAAGATGGCTTCCAATTTCTTTAGATTTGCAGTTAGTTGACTGAGATAAATGCTACAAAATCCAGATCTATGCAGTAAAATACATTAAACAACAAATAAAAGCAAGAGTTACTCCATGCATCCAATAGACAAGACAAGAATATTTTTAAAATTTTTGTATTTATGACACCTAGGAAGGGAACATAGAAAGATGTTACCAGTCCCCCTCAATGGGATGGGTTCTTGTATTTCATCAGTGATTTAGATCTAAGATCTCTTTCTCTTGATGGTGTAGAAAACCTAGACAAAAATGGAGCTCAAGGGGAGTTCACAAGAAAAAAGATAGAAAAATATGACAATGATGGAGGATCAAAGCCAAACCAAAAGTATAGATCCAGAGTTATCTTTAGGCAACAAAAGGTAGTGAATGAATGGAAAAAACCTTCTATTTATAAACAAATATTGAGTTAGTCTAGATATTGGTGCATAATTAAAATATTATTAACCAAATCTAGATCCAACTTTTATGGAATATTTTATTATATTTGTTGGAGGGAAAAAGAATTTGAATTTAGTCAAATCCCTTTATTTGTAAATAATAAATAAATAAATGATTTATTTATTATTCTAAGAGTGTGGTTGAGCAATAATTAAATAAATAGTGATTTATTCAATTATTTATAAATGATTTAGTCAAATTTAACAAGGAATATTATTAAAATATTGTTTAAATAATTATTCCTAGAAAATAATAAGATAAATAGTGATTTATCTAATTAATTTTCCTGTTTTGGGTTAAATATGACTAGGAATATTAATTAAACTGATGCTTAACTAATTATCCCTTGAGGAAAATCAAACAAATAAGGATTTATTCAATTATTCCTCATGGGGTTTCCTGTTTAGACCATAAACAACTTAATAAATTATGGATTACTAAGTTATTTTTCATAGTGAAAGAAATTTTACTTAGGGTAAAATTGGTCTTACATTGTATACTTTGGTCCATCCAATAGTAACAGGTTAGATGACAAAAAAATGGTGTAACAAATTCCCCCCCAACGTGCGAGAGTTAGGATCTAATCATATGACCGAAGTACATTGTAAGAACTCATCACTAGACACCAAAGGGGGAGTCAGAGAGAGAGAAATATAAGGTAGACTAAAGCGCTAGAGGACAATACCCTAAGGAGGTGAGACTTATAGGTGTGACAAGTCTCTTTTATGAGTGAGTACCTGTTCTACAAGAGGCGGGGGAGGCATGCCTATGTCCGCTGAGATAACAAAGTACAAATAATAATGCGTCTAGTAAACAAGGGTGTTGTAGCCCCTACAACACCCTCCAAAAAAGACCACCATTTCAAATTTTTGGAGCCCCTTAAAACTAAAGAGAAACTATTAAGTCGTCAAGTCGCCAAGTCGCAAAGTTAAATGATTGATGAAAACCGCGACCTTGCGACCTTGCGACCCCAGGTCGCCAGGTCACCAAGTCGTAGGGTCACAGATCCCCAAAATTAACGAAAAATGCGACCCCGCGACCTTGCGAAGTCGCAATTATCCGATTTTAATGAAAAGTGCGACCCAGCAACCTTGCGACCCCACGACCTCAGGTCGCCAGGTCGCAAGGTCGCAAAACTCTGAAATTTATCGATTTGCGACCCAGCGACCCGCAGTAATTGCCCACATGTGCGACCTTCTATATAAGGGGGGTCGCCAGGTCACATTTTACTCATTCAGCGATTTGAAAGAAAACGCCTCTGACAGCTCGACTGGCGCGATTTTCCCGGGTAAGTTGCCATTTCCTCCTGCTGTTTCCATTTTGATGCATTTCTTACCAAACCCATCTCCCCTTAGGCCTTTAAATTGCCATTTTCCTGAGCTTTTGTATTTTTTTGGTGTTTTGTGAAACTGTTTGCTCCACAAATGCCCAAACCTCACCACTTTTCTGATTCAAACCCTCATGGCCTTGTCCCTTGCTCGTAAAACCATCCCTCAGCTCTGCCTGGACCCAGCTAACTTTAAATTCTCAAGAAGAGGGAGGGAAGAAGCTTTCGGCCGCGCGTGCGCGAAAACCCCCCCGGACAAGCATCATCACGACCTGCGACCCAGCGACCTAGTCGCGAGGTCGCAAGGTCGCATATCCCAAAGTTTCAAAGAGTCGCGACCTAGCGACCCAGCGACCTGGTCGCCAGGTCGCAAGGTCGCATTTTTCCTCAGTGTTCGTAATCTGCGACCCAGCGACCCAGCGACCTGGTCGCGAGGTCGCAAGGTCGCGCCTGGACTCTGTTCTTGCAATCCGCCACCCAACGACCCAGTAAACCAATAGCCCAGTTTTGCATGTGGCACAGCTAAATTTCATCACTAAATTGTAACTGGTTTTATATCACCATGTCGTTCTTATCGTGGGATTCCTTTATGAATTTGACAGGTGAAATTCAAGAAGACATAGAGTGCATACCTGTGTTATCAGATTCTAGTGACATGGCGCCCCCGCTATCTCGGAGAAAGGACAAGAAAATAGTGGAAGAGATTGATGAGCTGGAGGTGGTGTCCCCACCCCCAATATACAGAGATACACTATGTACGTTTACAAAAGACGACAGCATGAGATGGTACCAAGTATATCATGAGTTCGCCATACCGGAAGAGGAATTTCCAGAAGATCTCCCAGACCGGGAAATATACTTGGCAGTGAAGAAGTCCAAACTACATCTGGCAGGGGCGCATCCAGCCATATTCCCATGTCCAGAGGTTATAGATTGGATCATACAAAAGACGGACCCCCAGAAGTTTGTGATCCGGGACAGCGAAGGCAGAGCTTTCACTACGTTGGTAGGCGCGGATGCTCACATTTATTACTCACTGCCTCGCCCAGATGAGCATTTCTCTCCAGAATGGGCTATTGCTCACGCCTTTCCAATAGTTGATACTATTAGACAATGGTGGGAGGAGCCTGAAAAGTTCAAGGTCAAGAAATACCAAGAGTACCCAGTGGCGAGCCTGAGGAAGGTTTAAAAATTGGTTGGCGCCATGCTCTGCAGACTTTACGGGCGCCCAGATTGCTCCACCTTCAACGGAAGTTGGGCTACTATCATGGAGTATGTGACAACATATGGCACCCGTTTCAACTGGGCCGGCATACTGATGAATTCGATGCAGACCAACTTGAACGTGGCATTGGCCCCAGATGAAGGAATGCCTGCCGAATTTTACATGGCCTCTTACCTACTAGATGTTGTCTGCGCCAAAGTACAGTTTGAGGGATGGGCGCACAACTGGGATTCCGAGCAGTCGCGCGTAATTCATCTACAACTCAAGGTATTTTTGGAGTCCAAATACAAACAGGATTTAGATCAGATTTCCCAAGTATTTATCCCCTCCCTGTACAGACATTTATTTGGCCAAGACGCCCCCTGCATGTCTTGGCGGGCCAAGGAGACTCTGGTCAAAGTGGCACACTGGTTCCCTTTCCCTGGATACACCTTCATCCGAGTCTTTGGAACTTACAAGGCACCACATGCTATGCCTCGCTTCGTTATAGACAAAATGCTTATTCAGGAGGTATGCTTTCAGATGTCGCACGGCTTCTCCAGCATCCTGTCTAAATGCAAAAAGAATCCGTGGCCCACGCTACCCCTCACCATTGGTGCATACACAGTTAAAGACTTCAGGGAAGTAGCAGCAGAAGCAGAAGCAATGAGAAGTTATCAGCTAGGGGCGCTTGAACACCGGACATATGACCCAGAGAAAATAGTTCCTGAACACTACCTGAGAGCTAAATTCAAGTGGACTTATCAGCATCTTGAGCGCCCGGCGGAAGATGAGAGAAGGAACTAGTATAATGATGAAAGACAACTTGCTCCGGGAGCAGACGTGGTCCAGGAAGACCCAGATGATCAGAGCTTAGAAGACAGAAGTCGTCAGTTAGGAGGGTCCTCTTCTTCTTTACTCAAGAAACCTCGAACCAACATAGGGCTTACTCCATCCATCAAACAAAAGGAAGCAGAGGCGAAAGCCCAGCAAGAAAGAGAGAAGAAGATAAAAGAGGATGAGGAAGCACGCCAAAAGAGTACAACAGCAACACAGAAGAAGAAGCAGGCCAAAGAAGCCAGGAAAGAAAAGGAGGGCAAGGAGGCACGAGCGCGGCGGAAGCAGACGCAAAGGCGGTGGACAAAGGAGGTGAACGCCAAAAAGCGAGCAAGGCTGCTATCAGTGACGAGAAGAAGAAGGCCAAAATAGAAGTGGCAGCGGCTGAACGCCGGCGAAAGAAAGAAGAAAGAAAAAGAAACACAAAGAAAGGAGGATGACATGCGGAGCGACCTGGGGTGACTCCCTTCGATATGCCTGCGCGATGCCAAGCTCTGCGACGTTGGAGTCGCCCGAGGCCAGGAAGAAGCTGTGTTTGACTTTGACCGAGACTCACATTCGATGGGTTTTCTTTCAAAAAATCCGGCAAGAAAGAGAGGTCCGCGCGCGAAGTCCCTCTGCCACATGCCACATCACAGTGGCAACGACGAACATAGTCCTTGATACCGGGGACTAATCTTGTAATGATGGCATCGGTAGTGCGCGCGCGACTACGAGAAGAATGTAACCGAATGAGTGAAGAAATAGTGTCTCTGTACGAAATAGGCCCCGCAAGCGAGCGGGCGCGCGAGAAGAGAGCGAGAGCGAAGCGAGAAGTTCAGCAGCCGAAACCGGACTCCACCGATGGTAGTCTCATTTGGCCATTTTCAAGGAGTGTGAGGTGTTGGAAGTGACCATGAGGCAGGTATATGGTGAAATGTTCACCATCAAACAAACAGTCGCTCCACTGGCAAGAGCACGAGCGGAAACCAGGCAAAGACACGAGCAGCTCAGAGAAGCTTCACAGGCCTTAGACAGGATGATGGGTTGGAAAATACAGTACCCTCAGGCACCTGAAAATTTGCCTAAAAGGGACTGGATTCACACGCAGGATGCAAAGGTTCAACTCCGCATGGCGATACAATCTAGAGACAAACTGTCTAAGGACCTGGACAAAGTAATGTCCTCGTACAACCACCTGATTAGTGGTATCGACTCAATGCATACGTTGCACCACATTCCATCGCTTGGGGCATTAGACGAAGAGAAAACCTGGGAACAAGTGGACCAGGACATCCAATCATTTTTGCAGCCTATCAAGCAAGCCGCTGCTGATCCAGAGCCCTCAGCATCTCAAGAGCATCTGAGTCAGTTTATTGCCACTCCAGCGTGGATCTATACCAAGCTTGCCTCGCTTTCAAATCAGATCGCACATAAAAGGGAAACCTTAGTACCAAATGCGTTGGAATGTATGCATCAATTGAAGGAGGAGGTCCCTCTGGTTTCCCCCATAGCGGCAGAGTACCGGACATGGCAGGATTTTCTCAAGGAGCAACAGGTTGACGTCCCTGACATTAACATTACACATCCATCTCCACAGCCCGATAGCAGCAAGTCATGAGTAGCAGTTAGAGCTAGGTCGCAAGTCACACCAACAGGACAGGTCGCAGGTCGCACCGCTTACCCAGGTCGCAAGTCGCATATACCACACAGGTCGCAGGTCGCAACCTCTTCGAGGTCGCGAGGCAACTCAACAGGCAGGGAGGCGAAAAGTTGGGAAGCCCAAAGGGCAAGTTTGGTGCTATAAATCTCCCTACGGGGAAAGATACTAGGGGGCTTTTCTTTTTGGAATACTCAAGAGCTACATTGTATTGTATTGAAAGACCATATTCTTAGACATATGAATACGAATACTTGCTAAAACCCCTTTGTCGGATGATGTATGTTGCTGTGACAGCACTATGTGTATTTCTTGAACAGTTTCAGAACATCCTATGATTAATGAAACTGCATTTCTAATAATATCATTTATGCATCATGTTTATCTATGCTTGTGTTAATGATGTTCAGTTTTATTGCTTTCTAAATGAATGTTAATACCTTTGTCTATTAGCATTTCGTTTTATCTTTCAGAAGTAAGAAGGAATCTTGCCATTAAGAACTATTTCTTCTGTGGTAAGATACCTTGCAAGCATGACCCCAAAGACGTGCCGTTAACTGCATCTCTTCGGGCGTATGTGTTTTATTCATTCTCTTGCTATGCATAGTGTTGTAGACATGTTCCATGCATCAATCATGTATTTCGTATCCTATGAATAAGTGTGTGTCTGCAGGTTTAATCAGGTTCTTTTGAGACCAGAAGGGAAGGCGTCTTAAGCGGTAGCCGGACCCACACCCCGGATGGGATCCCTACTCCAAACGGTTTAAGGTCTAATTGGGACTTTTTACCGGGGAGATCCCCTACTGTTGGCTGGACAAATTTTCCCGTCAACAGAATTGGCGCTAGAAGGAGGGCCTGAATGGCAGCCTCCCAGCACACAACGAACATCCCATCACAAACTCCCCTAGGGGAGGTCATAAACAATGAAACTGTCCCTCCTCCTCTAGAAGATATTCCAGAGAGGGAGACTCGATATTTTGAAATCACTAGGGCACAGTTGAGAGCCTTGCGCCCAGCTGCCCGCGATCTTATCAAAAACTTACGGTTTACTCCAATCATGGAATACCTTGCCCATACTAGAACTCCGCCCGAGAACATCACCCGAAACGGTGCCCTTGCGAGTACCATACCCGAGCTCGTAAATCTCATGTTGGAAGACCTCGCAAATGCTGTTGAAGAAAATGACCCGATTCTCCAAGAGGGCGAAGAATTTGCTGACACCGAGCCTTTCCCCGACTCCCAGCCTAACCAGACTCGACAAAACAACAACCAGGCACACCCCCCACCCAGGGATGGTGAGGGAGACAGAGGCCGAGGAAATGTAGACGGGGGGAATAGGGCTCGTAGAAATGAAGGAGAAAGGAATAGAGCTCATAGAAACGAAGAAGAAGGAAATAGAGGCCGAGGGGCCGGAGGTAGAGGAGATAGGGGCCAAGGTCAAGGAAACCAAGTTCGCAATCGTCAACCAAACCCAATGAGGCCCCCTATACACAACTTGGGATATCTTAGAGATTTTATGCACCGTGGGAGACACCAAGACGAACATTCCCGTCACGAGTCAGAAGCATCGGTCTCAGGTTCGGGAGGCGAATATGAGCATGAGTTTAGGCAACACCAGCGGGCTAGGAGAGTGCAACCCCTAGCCTGGATGGCTCAATCCCCATTAAATCTTCTGGGCCCGCTCCAAGATCTGCCCAGGCATCTAGAGAAACATCTCCCTAAGTTCGACCCTGAGAAAGGCACCTTAGCTGAAGATCATATCAGCAGCTTCTATTTGTCTCTGCAAATCATGAGAGTCCAGTCCGATGATGTCGCATGTTGACTGTTTCCCCATACCCTCGAAAACAAGGCGGCCACATGGTACCGCTCTCTCCCCAGTGCCTCCATCACTTCATGCGACCAATTCCATCGCATGTTCCTGCATAAGTTTTCAGAAGATAAAACTCCTTCCATGCTTCTCACTGAATTGAGCACCATCAAGTGTCATAAAAAGGAAAAGGTTAAGGACTTCAACCAACGCTTTGCTACCATACTGCAGAAATTTCCCCCAAACCTAGCGTTGGATGACTCAATCACCATTGATTACTATACCAAGGCCCTCCCTAGGGACATTGCCGTTTTCGTCAAACGTGAAGCCCGTGCTACACTTACGGCTAATTATGAGGCTGCTCTCGCCATAGAGAAAGACATGCTTTCGATAGGAGCCATCGATCATGAAGGGAGAGATGATCACAAGCCTAACACAAAGAGAGGTCAGTCCTCCACTCCTAAGACCACCGATAGGGATAGGGATGCATTTGATTTTGAAAGCATGGAAAAAACGCTCAAGCATTTAACGAATGAAGTCACTGACCTAAGGAGAAAGGGCACCGAAACCACAACTAGCACTAAACCACCCAAACCTTTCTTCAGAAAAAGTAATCCCAACACTAACAGACCTCCGTCCAACACAAATACTGCTCTCAATGTGGAAGAGATAGGGAAAGATAACTTCTGTTCTTTCCACCAAGCTTCCCACTCTGAAAAAACGTGCCCTCAATGGATTGGCAGCATGACAGCGGTAGTTAATCAAATTTTAGATGACCAAACTCTAGGGGATGTGACGGAGGATAATGTTTCAGATCACGATGAGGATCCGCCCTCAAACGAAGAACCAGGATCCTCTATCCTTGCTTTTGACGTAATCCGAGGTGGGGACAACCTTACCTCCATTGATATCAACATGGCAGATGCTCCCAAAGATCAGCCCGTGCGGAATTATAGCCTCGGGAGCAAAGGACCTGTTCCCGAGCAATCCTATGAAGACAAGAAAAGGGATTTCCTAAGGAAAATCCTGCCCCCAGGAAACGGAAAACAATCTGTCCCGGAGAAGCACCCAAACAACACTATCCGAGAAAGTCAAAAGAGCAAGCTCCCGACAGAATCCTCTAAGACCTCCACCGAGCCTAGCCCTCAACCAGAGTCTAGCTATAACATTGTTGAAGATATGAAGAAAACAAGGGCAAACATTTCTCTCTATGAGCTGGCCCGCATTACTAATCAAAAGGAGCTCATTCTTAAGGCTTTCGCAAATACTTCAGCTACGAAGACTGTGAGCAACACATCTGCGCAAGCTGGTCCAGATGTACAGTCCATAGTAAATGCCATCAATACCAACTCAAGAGGATCCACACCTCCTTTCCTTTTGTCCTTCGATATTTTTAACTTCAACGTCCACAACTGCCTAGTTGACTCCGGCGCCTCAACAAACGTCATGCCCCTATCCGTCTGTAAAAAACTGAACATTCTCCCAGAGAAAACTGACGCAAAGATTATATAGCTTGACAGATCACAAGTACCAGCCGTAGGAGAGTTGAACAATGTCATTATCCGCTTGTCATCAAACTCTAGGGTCCATCAATGCATTGACATTGTGATTTTCGATATCCTGGAAGCATACGGCCTATTGCTTAGTAGAGATTGGTCCAGCAAATTACAAGGCTACTTCGCCACCAACTGGTCCCACTTGTGGCTTCCTTACAAGGGGCGGAATAATCAAATCAGGGTAGAAAGTGAACCCTATATGAAACACACCATCACTGATTTGGATGCAGTTAATGAACCCATCAGCTTTGCACAAGAAGAGCTTGGCATGTGCTTTCTGGAAGCAATATTCGGATGCTACCAACCCCCTCAGTCTTCCGTAGGCCCCGAAGTCCAATCTGAACTAGCACTTGTCACAGAGGAGCAAGTTATCCCTGACTCACCAGCAGCAGGAACCCCTCCACAACCTAGTACCCCGAAGGAGCCGGAAAGTGACATGTGGACCTTGTATTATGACGGTTCCAAGACCCATGACGGAGCCGGTGCTGGTTGCATATTGCTTGACCCGCACAAGAATAAATACTTAATCTCATGCCGGCTAGAGTTCCAGTGCACCAACAACTCTGCTTAGTACGAGGCATTAATCCTCGGACTTAAGAAAGCGCTGGATTTGAAGGTAAAATGTTTACAGGTCATTGGAGATTCCGAGATTATCACCCGCCAGGTACGCAACACTATTCACTGTTTATCTCCGCATTTAAAGGCGTATCAACAAGAGGTATGGCGATTGATTTCTGGTTTTGATGCATTTGGAATTAAATCTGTCCTTAGGATGCACAATGCAGCAACAGATACTCTAGCTAATGCTGCTGCTAGATTCACCCCTTTGAGGGACAGTTTTTCTATCGAAATTATATATAAACCCTCCGTGCCAGACAACATAACTAACTTACGCGTCTTTGATGATGATCAACAGGTACTAGAGTTCATGTGTAACTCAGAAAAATTCAAAGATGTCGCAATAGATGAAGATGAGCACGACCAAGCTGTGCAGGAAGAGTTTGAGAAACACAGAAGGAATCCCATGCCAAAAGGAGTAGTGTCACTTGAGAAACTCTTCGATCTGCAGAGCCGTTTTCGAGGGCCCCCGAATGCCAAAGTGCAAAGCTCCATTTTGGCCCATCGACAAGTGAACTTGGGATCAAAAGATAATCCTAAGTTCGTCAACCTTGGGAAAGACTGCACCACCCAGGAGGCGCAGGCGTTCACCCAACTATTTCGCAAGTATCGTGACGTATTTGCTTGGACATATGATGACTTATGTACGTATGATACTAGAATCATCCAGTATGTTATACCCATGAAGGAAGGCGCAAAGCTGTTCCAGCAAAAGCTCAGAAAAGTACATCCTACTCTGGAACCATTGATTCTGAAAGAACTCAAGAAGCTCTTGGATGCACGAATTATTTTCAAAATCCGTCACTCCACGTGGGTGTCAAATTTGGTACCCGTACGTAAGAAGTCTGGTGAAATCTGTTTGTGCATAGATTTCCGCAATCTGAATCGTGCCTCAAACAAAGACAACTATCCAGTGCCGCCCATGGAATAGATATTACAAGCCGTGTCTGGGTCTGAAATGTTCTCCCTATTAGACGGTTTCTCCGGCTACAACCAAGTGCTGGTAGCTGAACCGGATAGATTGAAGACCACTTTTCGAACCGAGTGGGGAACTTTCGCTTTCAGGCGTATGCCTTTTGGATTAATCAACGCAGGAGAAAATTTCCAAAGGGCCATGGATATAGCCTTCAAGGGGCTGATAGGCCAAAGTGTGGTGGTCTACTTAGATGATGTCACCGTGTTTTCAAAACACCGGGGTGACCATATCCGCCACCTTAGGCAAATTTTTGAAAGATGTAGAAAATATGGAATTTCACTTAACCCAAAGAAGAGCGTTTTCGCCGTGGCAGAAGGAAATTTGCTAGGTCATATCATAACTAAACAAGGTATTATCGTCGACCCGGAACGGGTGAAAGCCATTGCTCAAATTCCTCCTCCTAGGAGTAAAAAAACGATGCAATCTTTCTTGGGGAAGATCAACTTCGTACGAAAATTTATATCAGATTTCGCACAGATAGTCAAGCCATTGTAGGGAATGATAAAAAAGAATGCTACGTTCCAATGGAACCTACCGGAAAGGGAGGCCTTTGACAAAATCAAACAGGCGATAGCTGAAGCTCCCTCCCTACAAAGTCCAGATTTTGGCAAAGATTTCATCCTATATACTTTTGCTTCAGATTCCTCACTTGCGGCCGTCCTTACGCAGAAAGATGGTAACAACGATGAACAACCCATTTCCTTCATGAGCACCGGTCTACAGGGAGCTGAGTTAAACTATCCAGAAATTGACAAGCAAGCCTATGCGGTCTACAAGGCCGTAAAACATTTTAGGCCCTACATTTTGAAAAATCATGTCACGGTTTTTGTGCCACACCCAGCGGTCCGCTCACTTTTCTTGCAGCAAGAGCTAGGCGAAAGGCGGGGCAACTGGATGGCGTGTTTGCAAGAATACGATTTAGAGTTCAAACCAGCACATACCGTTAAAGGACAGGGCTTATGTCAAATGGCCGCAGAGGCTGCAAGTGCTCATGAAATTGAAGAGGAATGTTGGGAACAAGAGATCGACATGTATCAGAGCAACCATGTGCCTCAGCAAAATAGCCCTTCTTGGTATTCTGACATTTCAAGATATTTGGCCCAAGGCACCATGGACCCTGCTCTTACTGCCCGACAGAAACGCGCAATAAGACTCAAAGCCGCATCTCACTAACTGATCCAAGGTAAGTTGTTCAAGAAACACCACAATGGGGTCCTGTTACGCTGCTTGGAAACTGATGAAGCGCAGAAAATATTAACTGAGCTGCATGACGGACCAGCTGGAGGTCATTTTTCCGGAGATACTACTGCCCATAAGATAATGCGCGCAGGATACTATTGGCCTACTCTTTTTAGAGACGCGCATGCATATGTTCGGAAATGCATTCAGTGCCAGAAGTTCGCCAACCGAGAAGCATGGCCAGCCGCCCCCTTACTCTCAGTAGCAGTAGAGGAACCTTTCCAACAATGGGGTTTGGATGTAATTGGTGAAATCACACCTCACTCTTCTAAACAACATCGGTATATCCTTACAGCCACTGATTACTTCACCAGGTGGGTCGAGGCAACACCGTTACGCCGAATCAACGATCAAGAGGTAATAGAATTCCTCACGCATTCCATCATGACCAGGTTTGGCGTTCCGACTTCTTTAGTTTTTGATAATGCGACTTATTTCTCATCTTTTAAATTATATGATTTTGCGCTGGATAATGGTATTATTCTGAAACATTCTGCAAATTACTATCCCCAGGGAAATGGATTAGCTGAGTCCACTAACAAAAACCTTATCCGTATTATTAAGAAGACTCTGCTATCTCACCAGCGCAACTGGCACAATGCCCTTCACAATGCACTGTGGGCTGACCGTATCACTCCCAAGTCCTCTTTAGGCACCTCCCCATTTTTTCTCATGTATGGAAAAGAAGTTGTTCTCCCTTCTCATCTATCTCTCCTGGCCCTCCAACTATCCCAAGAATGTCATGGTACCCCGTGTCCCACCTTACAAACTCGAATCGATACCTTGCTGAAGTTGGAGGAAGAAAGGCAAAAGACCCGGGAAAAGTTTGCCATCCATCAGAGCCGAATCAAAATATGGTTTGATAAAAAGTCTGCAGGGAACAAAAATTTTGAAGTAGGAGACCTGGTCCTTAAGTGGGATAAAGCCCATGAGGAAAAGGGGAAGCATGCCAATTTCCAAGCACTTTGGACAGGCCCTTTCCAAATTAATGAGAAGATAGGATCACACACATTCAGATTGCAAACCCTTGATGGACGAGTCGAGGTCCTCCCGGTAAACGGGCATGACCTCAAACACTATTTCACTTAGCAGCCCTTAGAGGGCTATCTTATTTTGTACCATAGTTTTTCTTTTTGTCTCACCTTTGTTTCAAAAAAAAATAAAAAAATAAAAAATAAAATAAAATAAAATAAAAAAAAAATAAAAAAAAATAAAAGTAAGGAAGGATTTGTTAGAGCCACGCAATTGGCATACTGCAACAGGTTCTACGCTAATGGAAAGCCTTTTCCGATAAACTCAAAGGCGGCAAAAGCTTGCTTGTTCTCCGCACCTAAGGTAGCATATCACTTAGCTCAAGTCATCAAGCAGGAAAGCTTATCTCGCCAGTTTGAGAGGGTGTCCACAAAAGAGAATGCAATGTAAGTGGTAACCAGACCAGAAGGGAAAAGAGGTACTCTAGGCTACGACAGGGTATCTAGGAAAAACCAAAGTCCTCATGTCAGACCAGGAACAACCTCTCTGCAAGAAAAATAAGTCGGGATCCCTCATCCGCCCAGGCTAAATTTCCATCTCAAATAAGTGCCACGAGCACATCTCAAATAAGTGCCTCCGGCACATTCAAAATAAGTGCAATAGCACACTAATAAAGGGTAAAGGATTGAGAAAGGCTTCCTGCGCAGAGAGGTGATGTAACGACTCCTCCGGGGTACTGACCAGGCTCGCTGGCAGCGGAGCAACGTTCACGATTCCTAGGCAGTGACTCCACCGGGACCGAGAGGATCGCTGGCAGCGGAGCAACACGATGAGGACAAAATAATCGTACCAGACCCTGTAGCCGCCTGAAGTTCTCCAACCCTTCTAGTTCGGAGACCTGAAAAAATGAATTTGGTTGAATGGCACCCAAACAGGCTAGTAGATTGAGCAACCCAGCTAGGTGCCAAAAGTTAGGAGATGTCAACCACAAGGTAAAAGAAAACAGTCAGCATAGGCCCCTCCCTCCCCCCGCCAAGACTAACCATCAGCAGAGACTCTGAGTTCGTCCAGTGAATCGCCATTTCTTGTAGCCCCTACAACACCCTCCAAAAAAGACCACCATTTCAAATTTTTGGAGCCCCTTAAAACTAAAGAGAAACTATTAAGTCGCCAAGTCGCAAAGTTAAATGATTGATGAAAACCGCGACCTTGTGACCCCAGGTCGCCAGGTCGCCAAGTCGCAGGGTCGCAGATCCAAAAAATTAACGAAAAATGCGACCCCGCGACCTTGCGACCCAGTGACCCCAGGTCGCCAAGTCGCTAGGTCGCTGGGTCGCAATTATCCGATTTTAATGAAAAGTGCGACCCAGCGACCTCGCGACCCCGCGACCTTAGGTCGCCAGGTCGCAAGGTCACAAGGTCGCAAAACTCTGAAATTTATCGATTTGCGACCCAGCGACCCGCATTAATTGCCCGCACGTGCGACCTTCTATATAAGGGGGGTCGCCAGGTCGCATTTTACTCATTCAACGATTTGAAAGAAAACGCCTCTGACAGCTCGACTGGCGCGATTTTCCCGGGTAAGTTGCCATTTCCTCCTGCTGTTTCCATTTTGATGCATTTCTTACCAAACCCATCTCCCCTTAGGCCTTTAAATTGCCATTTGCCTGAGATTTTGTATTTTTTTGGTGTTTTGTGAAACTGTTTGCTCCACAAATGCCCAAACCTCACCACTTTTCTGATTCAAACCCTCATGGCCTTGTCCCTTGCTTGTAAAACCATCCCTCAGCTCTGCCTGGACCCAGCTAACTTTAAATTCTCAAGAAGAGGGAGGGAAGAAGCTTTCGGCCGCGCGTGCGCGAAAACCCCCCCGGGCAAGCATCATCGCGACCTGCGACCCAGCGACCTAGTCGCGAGGTCGCAAGGTCGCATATCCTAAACTTTCAAAGAGTTGCGACCTAGCGACCCAGCGACCTGGTCGCCAGGTCGCAAGGTCGCATTTTTCCTCAGTGTTCGTAATCTGTGACCCAGCGACCTGGTCGCGAGGTTGCAAGGTCGCGCCTGGACTCTGTTCTTACAATCTGTGACCCAGCGACCCAGTAAACCAATAGCCCAGTTTTTCATGTGGCACAGCTAAATTTCATCACTAAATTGTAACTGGTTTTATATCACCATGTCGTTCTTATCGTGGGATTCCTTTATGAATTTGACAGGTGAAATTCAAGAAGACATAGAGTGCATACCTGTGTTATCAGATTCTAGTGACATGGCGCCCCCGCTATCTCGGAGGAAGGACAAGAAAGTAGTGGAAGAGATTGATGAGCTGGAAGTGGTGTCCCCACCCCCAATATACAGGGATACACTATGTACGTTTACAAAAGACGACAGCATGCGATGGTACCAAGTATATCATGAGTTCACCATACCGGAAGAGGAATTTCCAGAAGATCTCCCAGACCAGGAAATATACTTGGCGGTGAAGAAGTCCAAACTACATCTGGCAGGGGCGCATCCAGCCATATTCCCATGTCCAAAGGTTATAGATTGGATCATACAAAACGGACAGTTTGTGATCGAGAACTGATAGCGAACTGCATCTTATTTGGTAGCGGATATACGTTTATTACTCAGCACTACTTGAGATAAAAGTGTCTCTCCAAATGAGCTATTGCTCATAGCAATTAAATGGTTGATACTATTGAACAATGGTGGGCGAAAGTTCAAGGTCGAAAAGACCGAAATACGGTGGCCGAAACACGAGAAGGTTCGTGGTTACCTTCTTTCACCAGACACTGGAGCCTTGATTGCTCACACTTTGTTGTTGCTTGAGCTATCGTGGTATAGAGACAACATATATGCGTTTCAAGCTGACCGCGACATATTGATGACGCCGATCTGGAACCAACCGGCAGCATTGGCCCCGGATGAAGGAATATAACACGGGTACATGGCCTCTTACCTACTAGATGCTGTCTGCGCCAGAGTACAGTTTGAGGGATGGGCGCACAACTGGGATTCCGAGCAGTCGCGCGCAATTCATCTACAACTCAAGGTATTTTGGGAGTCCAAATATAAACAGGATATTGATCAGATTTCCAAAGTATTTATCCCCTCTTTGTACAGACATTTATTTGGCCAAGACGGCCCCTGCATGTCATGGCGGGCCAAGGAGACTCTAGTCAAAGTGGCACACTGGTTCCCTTTCCCTGGATACACCTTCATCCAAGTCTTTGGAACTTACAAGGCACCACATGCTATGCCTCGCTTTGTGACAGACAAAGTTCTTATTCAGGAGGTATGCTTTCAAATGTCACACAGATTCTCCAGCATCCTGTCTAAAGGCAAAAAAAAGCCGTGGCCCACGCTACCCCTCACCATTGGTGCATACACAGTTAAAGACTTCAGGGAAGTAGCAGCAGAAGCAGAAGCAATGAGAAGTTATCAGCTCGGGGCGCTTGAGCACCGAACATATGACCCAGAGAAAATAGTTCCTGAACACTGCCTGAGAGCTAAATTCAAGTGGACTTATCAGCATCTTGAGCGCCCGACGGAAGATGAGAGAAGGAACTGGTATAATGCTGAAAGACAAATTGCCTCGGGAGTAGACGTGGTCCAAGAAGACCCAGATGATCAGAGCTTAGAAGACAGAAGTCGTCAGTTAGGAGGTTCCTCTTCCTCTTTACCCAAGAAATCTCGAACCAACACAGGGCTTATTCCATCCATCAAACAAAAGGAAGCAGAGGCAAAAGCCCAGCAAGAAAGGGAGAGGAAACTAAAAGAGGATGAGGAAGTGCGCCAAAAGAGTGCAACAACAACACAAAAGAAGAAGCAGGCCAAAGAGGCCAGGAAAGAAAAAGAGAACGGAGAGAAGGCACATGCCGCGGCCCGAATGGGCATAAGGCGGTGTGGATAAAGCGGCCCAGAACGCCAAAAGCGAGACGAGGCTCTCACGGTGAGTATAAGAAGAAAGTGCCGGAATAAAAAGCGGCGACGGTGAGCAGCCGGCGAAAGGAAGAAGAGGAAAAGAACACAGAAGAAAGGGAGGATGACATGCTGGAAGATATCGAGGTAAATCCCATCGAGATACCTCTGGGCAGTACCAAGCTTTCTGATGTTAGATCCCCCCAGGGGCAAGAAGAAGATGTATTTGACCTCACCAGACTCACATTCGATCAATTCTCTTTCAAAATCCGGCAAGAGAAAAGAAGGTCACTGGCATAAATTCCCTCTGCCACATCCACAATTGCAATAGGCAAAGACATAGTCCTTGATACCAGGACTAATCCTGTAATGATAGCATCGGCGGGTACTGCTTTCGCTGCAGCCACGGAAGAGAACGTAACCAGAATTAGTAGAGAAATAGTCTCTCTGCAAAATAGACTGCAAGCAGCTGAGCAACGCGAGAAGAGAGCAGAGCAAGAGAAAGCAGAATTGCAAGCAGAAGTTCAACAACTTCAAAACCAGACTCCACCAGTAAATGAAGTCCCGCTGGCCATTTTCAAGGAGTGTGAAGTGTTGGAAGTGACCATGAGGCAGGTGTATGGTGAAATGTTCACCATCAAACAAACAGTTGCCCCACTAGCCAGAGCACGAGCGGAAACCAGGCAAAGACACGAGCAGCTCAGGGAGGCTTCACAGGCCTTAGATAGGATGATGGGCTGGACGATACAGTACCCTCAGGAACCTGAAAATTTTCCTAAGAGGGACTGGATTCACACGCGGGATGCAAAGGTTCAGCTCCGCATGGCAATGCAATCTAAAGACAAATTGTCTAAGGACCTGGACAAAGTAATGTCCTTGTACGACCACTTGATCAGTGGTATCGACTCAATGCATACTTTGCACCACATTCCATCTCTTGGGGCATTGGGCGAAGAGAAAACCTGGGAACAAGTGGATCAGGACATCCAATCATTTTTGCAGCCTATCAAGCAAGCCGCTGCTGATCCTGAGCCCTCAGCATTTCAAGAGCATCTGAGTCAGTTTATTGCTACTCCAGCGCAGATTTATACTAAGCTTGCCTTGCTTTCAAATCAAATCGCACAGAAAATGGAAACATTAGTACCAAATGCATTGGAATGTATGCATCGATTGAAGGAGGAGGTTCCTCTAGTTTCCCCCATAGCGGCAGAGTACCGGACATGGCAGGATTTTCTCAAGGAGAAACAGGTTGACGTCCCAGACATTAACATTACGCGTCCATCTCCACAGCCCGGTAGTAGCAAGTCATGAGCAGCAGTTAGAGCTAGGTCGCAAGTCGCACCAACAGGACAGGTCGCAGGTCGCACTGCCTACCCAGGTCGTAAGTCGCGCATACCAGACAGGTCGCAAGTCGCAATCTCTTCGAGGTCGCGAGGCAACTCAACAGGAAGGCAGGCGAAAAGTCGGGAAGCCCAAAGGGCAAGTTTGGTGCTATAAAACTCCCTACGGGGAAAGATACAGGGCTTTTCTTTTTTGGAAACTCAATAGCTACATGGCCTTGTATTGAAAGACCATATTCTTAGGCATGTGAATACGAATACTTGCTAAAACCCCTTTGTCAGATGATGTATTTTGCTGTGGCAACACTATGTGTATTTCCTGAACAGTTTCAGAACATCCTATGATTAATGAAACTGCATTTCTAATAATATCATTTATGCATCATGTTTATCTATGTTTGTGTCCATGATGTTCAGTTTTATTGCTTTCTAAATGAATGTTAATACCTTTGTCTATTAGCATTTCGTTTTATCTTTCAGAAGTAAGAAGGAATCTTGCCACTAAGAACTGTTTTTTCTATGGTAAGATACCTTGCAAGCATGACCCCAAAGACGTGCCGTTAACTGCACCTCTTCGGGCGTAGGTGTTTTATTCATTCTCTTGCTATGCATAGTGTTGTAGACATGTTCTATGCATCAATCATGTATTTCGTATCCTATGAATAAGTGTGTGTCCGCAGGTTTAATCAGGTTCTTTTGAGACCAGGAGGGAAGGCGTCTTAAGCGGTAGCCGGACCCACACCCCAGATGGGATCCCTACTCCAAACGGTTTAAGGTCTAATTGGGACTTTTTACCGGGGAGATCCCCTACTGTTGGCTGGACAAATTTTCCCGTCAACAGCTTGTAACCAAGGGCATCTCACATAATTTGTCATTGAAGGGGCTTCTTTAAGAATTAGAGCTCATTAGAATTTTATTAGAGGCTTGTATAAATTATGCATGTGTTTCTCATGGATAATGA